>JAFIDM010005346.1:58424664-58451307 GCA_023159025.1 Thereuonema tuberculata | reverse complement strand
AATACAGACACTAATAACATAAATAGAATATTAAATAAAATAATGAATTACATAATACAAGATTATTGTATATTAACAAAGAATGAAAAAATACAGATAAGAATAAAATATAAAATTTTGATGCCAAAAGAAAAAATATTATATTCTTTAATAATAAATAACTTTTATAAAATTAGAAATCAAATTAGAAATTATAACTTAGAAAATATTACTAGAAATACATTAATAAAGATTTTATATTATGAAAATCCTAAGAACAACTTTGGATTAAGAAATAAAAATAGAATTCTATTAAAGATTTTTATGCAAATTACAAATGAATTAAAACAAAATAAATTTAATAAAATAAGTATATTAAAAAGGCAAATACTGAAAAAAATAATATTTGGCGAAATTATCTGGAATATTGAGGTATTTTTGATTACATATACTATATTTATATTTTGTGTGTTTTTGGTCTTGTGTATTGATATTTTGTTTATATATTTTTTAGTTGAATAATTTTGGCATGAGAGATTGTTATTTAAAGTTTTATTTTCACAATTAGATTTAGAAATTTTTAATGTTATACAGTATAAACATTATGTTATACAGTAATGTTATACAGTATAAACATTGAAAGAAAGAAATTGTAATTAGAATAATAAGTAAAAAATAATTTGGGAACCCTAAATTTGATTGTAATGAATGATATTTATAATAATTTTCTTTTTGTATTTGATTTTCTTTTTATATTTCTGTGATATATTGATTTTTATATAATTATATAATTGAATCTAATTTAAGTACAATTCGTATAATTGTGTAATTATATAATTTTTATATGATTTTATATGATTAATACTTTTTAAATTACAAATATAAATTATTTATACTTTCAGCACCTGCATCACAGGATTTCATTTTGAAAACCTAGCAGGACTGTAATTTTAAATTTAGAAATAAATAAATAAAAAAAAAAAAATAAAAAAAAATAAATGTGTATTTCTAATGTGAAATATCACGGAAGTATTTCATTCTAGGAAAAAGAAAACTGAAAAGAACATCCAGTAACATCACTATCGATTAAGGATGCCTTACCTGTCGATTACGGATGCCATTTGCAAATATATTTTAGCTAAATACGATGACTCGCTACTGTTTATGTAAATTTTATGGAGAAAGCGGGAACTTTCCTAATTGTGAAATTTTAAATTGTTGAAGAGAATTTCTTATTGTGTGAGATTTTGTTTCTTATACTTAAACCTATCATTGTGTTGTTTCTTTTCTTTTGTTAAATATCATTTCTTCTCTTGGAACAGGCTACTTTAAAATTGATAAAATCTTTTAACGAAAATGATTCAATTCTAAGTTCACGGTAAAATTATAAAATAGGAATCTGCAAAAGAAATACTTAGAATTCATTTGTTTTTGGATAGACTTCCTTCAATAGTTTAAAGAGTTGTGTTGGTGAATTTGTACTAACACACCAACTTAAGCTGTTTCCAGGATAATACATTAAAACTGCTAGATGCATCTCATCTCTGCTTGATTCAGCTCCCTATAGAAAGAATTGTAAATATTCAAGATTTACGATTAATTAGTATGAAATATCTTCTGGACACTAAATGCTCGTTTGATGGACGAATATTACATTGTTGTTTAAATTAAAATATCAAGTGTATTAAGCTTTCATGAAGCTATTGCCATGATACCAAAACAAAAACATTTGTAAAAGATTAATTACAAATAGTAATTTAATTATGGAAGCAACATTAAAATATTATAAAGGTTCACAAATATGAGTATTTTTAATTTTTAATTACTGTAGTACATTAAAATACAACATAAGAGACAAAAGTATAATTTTGGAATTTCATATCCTTTAAATAGTCTTGAAAGATTTTCGTAAATGATTATGGATTTTATACATTTTATATATAATAACATTTTATAATTTTATAACCTAACTACAGCTAAATATATACTCTCTGTAAAATGGTGCAAAACGTGAACTCAAAATCTTTCAAATAATATTAAAGTTCACTATAAAAAAATCTTTTATTCAATAGATGAATCTTCTTGATTGTGAATATTTATAATGACTTTTTCTTCTTTATCTTTAATTTATTTTGTTAGACTTCATGTACGTGGTGTCCCAAAGCTATCCATCAAAACAACAAAATTTAAAACATTAAAAAAAAAATATATTATCTTTAAATATATTATCTTTTTAATTAAAACCATTCTCTTGATGATTACCATTTCTTTCTAAACACATACCGATGCATCTCTGCCACTCTTGAAATACTCTTAATACCACGTAATTCATGAGTATTTTCAGCAAATCGGTACAGCCCATTATAATCACTGCGTGCTGCGATGGTTGAATCAATTATTTCTGTTTGTGTGATTGGAATTATGTAGAGAATGTTTGATACGTAATGTTACCATTGTCTTAAATGTCAAATTTCTCTACATTTGGAGACTGTATTTTTTTTCACCCTGTATTTTTTTTCATTTAAGAGAGAATGTAATGAAATCTTCTAAATTTAAATTATAAGTTCAATTAATACAAAATGCAACCTGTATTTATTCATAATTTACTGCCTCTAGGTTACAGTTTGCCTTTTATGGTTGCTGGATGTCACAGTCTGTAGTGGCCAAACGGTTAGAGATATTAGAATGAAACCTTTACCATTGTGTACAGCATCAAAAAGTAGGCAAGTTCAAAAAATCAGACCTCTAGGATCACTCCCTAACTCGAAGTCAGTGCTTGAAAAGGTTTTTCTATTATTATATCTCAGCAATCGTTTGTCTGGCAGATACGTGCCTACCACCAATATATTCAGAAGGATCGATATTGGGAGGACATCTATCGCCGTTTTTCTCTTAAACCCCCTAACTTCCGGTTTGCTGTTAGCGTCCAGCAGGATTACTGAAAACGATGGTTAGATTCACTCTATGTTTGTTTATAAAATTGATCATACAACGGGGCCGCTTTGCTTTTGACCCTGTCTAAAAGCATTAATTATCTAGTTAAATATATTTTAATGTGTCTTAAAATGTGTGTAGCCATTTTTATTACTACTATTTTAGCAACACACCTATTAGTTAAAAAGTTAGTTTTTCTTTTCTCTTCAACCTGTCATCTGTTTTAAAATGGTTTTTGGCAACGAATGATTAATTAGTACTTAATAATTTAATAATTTTCGATCATCATTAATTCTATTTTGCTGATTTAGGCGTTGTCACAGCGTTTTTGATTATAATAATTCAAGTCTTATTTTATACAATTTAAAATTGTTTACTAGAAAAAACATTACTAATCGGCTGAGTAGTATTATTCAACTAATCACACGTTGATATCTCTTCAGCAGTATTACTTCAGAGAATACATGAACTTATATGGATATAGAACTTCTCTATTAAAGCACTTTTCAGGAAACGCCGTAAAATTTGTTACTTTTCCAGATGACTTGGTGCTTATTTGCCATGGTTCCTGTATTAATATTCTGCAAAGGACGATTTATTCGAACTTAAGGAAATACCACAATAAGAAAGGTTTACTTAAATTTAATTTCAATTTTGATTTGACAAAGATACGGTAATGATGCTGACAAACAAGATATGCCCATATATATACTCACTTCCCAAAGTTATGCACGAAGAGGAAAAATGTTAATTTCCGTAAGAGATCTGAATTAAAGAAGCTGAAATTTGCTGCAAGGGTGGAAGGAAGTATGCAAATTATTTAGGTAACAGCCAATCACGGTTTCGCGTCGAGAAATATGCAAAACAGGCAGTCGTACAAGAAGCCGGCGTTCTGAAGGGTTGTAGGAGTTGCATATAAGTTCTGCTGAAAGGTGTTTAGAACGTTCGTACGATTTGTTTTCAAGCTAGACGTGTTTCTATGGCTTCCAGAAGACGAATGGAAGATTCTGAGCGCTGGCGGGCTGACGGACGCATTGAAGCAGGACAGTCTATAACAGATGTTGCTCTTTTCTTCGGCGTTCATCATTCCGTCATTTCACGATTATGAAAACAATTCCAAATCAGCCAAACAGTTGTCCGAAGACCTGTAGCTGGTCGTCCAAGGGTTACGAACCCCGCGGATGATCGATAAATTGCTGTTGTAGCCAAGCGGAATCAAAGATCGACCTGTACACGTGTGACATCTATGGTTGTAGAAGCCATTGGTAAGGCGATATCTGCCACTACTGTTCGTCGAAGGATACACATGAATGGTCTGTACGCCCGGGTTCCACGAGTCTGTGTTCCTTTATCTGTCCAATCTAGAGGGGTATGATTAGAGTGGTGCCACCAGCATGTGAATTGGACTGTGTCTGATTGGGGTAATGTTATATTCACAGATGAGTCCAGATTTGCCCTACCACCCGATGATAAGCGTGTAAGGGTCTGGAGGGAACAAGGCACACGTAATAGACCCCAGAACATCACCGAACATCACGCATTCCGCGGTGGAAGCGGTCTGGGCAGGGATTTCTTTGGGATGTCGCACCGATCGGCACATCTACAGGCGAGGTGCTGTGACGAATGTACGTATCGAGATGAAGTCCTAACCCGATTGTGAAACTGCACGCTGCAGCAGTTCTTTCGTTTTAATGGACGATAATGCGTGTCCCCATAGAGCTTCCATCGTTGACGACTTTCTTGAGAGTGAGGGGATTGTGCGTATGAAGTGACCAGACCTTAACCCTTAAAAACGTTAAATCCCTGCCAGTTCAATATGAAGCAAATTCAAATGCATGGATGACTACAACGATTTGGGAACAACTTATTCGTCAACTGGATTCTCAGTTTTCGCGTCAAAAAAGAAATGCTGCCATCATTGTTGATAACTGTACCGCCCACAATCAATCCGAAAATTTAAAAGCGATTGAAATTTTTTCTCTTCCTCCAAATGTAACTGCACTTCTTTAGCCTTTAGATCAAGGTATAATTCCTGACTTTAAACAAAAGTATAAAAAAATGCTTGTAAAGGACGTAATAAAAGCATTTGATAGGAACGAAAAGCTAGAAGTTTCGATTTTAGATACGATTAACTATGTATACAAAAGTTGGAGTTCCGTTTCATTACAAAGTGTTTCGAATTGTTTCCGACATGAAGGGTTCATAGCATACGCAAGATCAGAAGAAATCCTCAGCGAAGACATCATCGAACTGGAACCATTAGAGACTTTGCTGCAAATCGCAAAAGAAAAAGGGTGCAGCGTCAATGACGTTAGTGCATTTGTCAACATTAATAACGCAATCTACTCACAAGCGACTGTAAAAGCTTTGACATCTGAATTTTTGGAAGAAAAACAAAACAGTTCAAGGGAGGATAGGGATGTCGAGAATATTGATCAAACCCATCCAATAAGACAGAAACCATCGAAGTCCTGGAGAAAGTTCGACGGTACTTAACATCCATTGAAGGTACAACAGACGAAGAATTTAAAGCCTTAAGTATATTAGAAAAGAAAGTTATTTCCGGTAATAAGCACCTTCATCAACCAACACTGTTGGATTACACAAAGCAATAAAAAAGGATAAAAAAGTACAACAAATGTTTGTAAAATGTTTCTATGCACTTTTAATTTATCACATGTACTGTTGGAATATTTTAACGTACCAAAGTAAAAGAAAATATAATGTGGTAAATATAAAAGTGATTTTTTTTATTTTATTTTCCACTCATTCATTTGCATGTATTGATTTCTGAAAATGAAAATACTGTATTTCAGTGGGGTTTTTTTTCATAAATTCCCACTCCACCTAAGTTGTCACTCCACTTAAGTCGTCAAAAATGATTAGTCCCTTGAGTGAGGACTTAACGAGCTTTTACTATGTTTAGGAAATGGCGTATAAATTTAAACCATTCTCTACATGATTGCCATTCCTTTCTAAAAATCTCGTAATTCCGTAGTATTTCAACAAATCGGTACATAGTCCATTATAATCACTGCGCGCGCTGTAATGGTTTAATCATGTTTAGAGACTTTTGGGACACCCTGTATTGTTTTCATATAAGAGAGAATGTAATGAAATCTCATAAATTTAAAATTATAAATTATTAATGAAAAATGTTTTGATTAAATACACAAATTTAGCCGAACATGTAATGTAGAATTTATTAATAATTAGTGGCCCCTAGATTACAGCTTGCCTGTAAAACATAGGGCACCGCACTTGCTTTTAATCTTCCTGCATGTTACAATCTCTAGTGGCCAAACGGTTAAAGATATTAGAATGAAACCTTCACCATTGGGTTCAGCATCAAAAAGTAGGTCACCACATCAAAAAAATCAGATCTCTAAGAACACTTCCTGGCCGGATGTGAGGGGGGGGGGTGTCAAAAGTCTAAAACCGTTAATTATCTTGAAAGCAAGTTTAACGTCCGTAATTATTCATAAATGGAGAGAGAAATTCGCCAACCAGACAATAAATATGTCTTCGCATATTCTGCTGATGATTCCTAATAAGGATGAAACAGCTGTACTGAATTCCCGTTGATGTTGGCTCAATGTGCGAAGGCATATTTACTGTCCGGTTGGCGAATTTTTCTCTCCATTAATTATCTTTTTAAATATATTTTAATGTGTCTTACAATGTGTGTAACCTTGTTATTACTACAATTTAGCAACACAATTATTAGTTAAAAATGTTACGGTTTGAATTTCGGATTGCTTTTATTGTAGTCTCTATTTGCATTTTCATTGTAATAATTTAAGTCGTAATTTTATACAATTTAAAATTGTTTACTAGAAAAAACATTAATAATCGACAGAGAAGTATTATTCAACTAAACACACATGGATATCTCTTCGACACTATGACTTCAGAGGAGAAGAAACTGGTTAGGAAGTAATTCTTATTTTCCTCTGGTATATAGAAACTGCCTGAAAGGAAAAGAAATATACAATAATCCTCTAAGTTGATATCCAACGACCGTTTGATGATATTTAGATACGAAGCATCATAAATAAATTAATTGGTATCTCTTCAATTCATGACCTCAGGGAGATATTTGGTAACCTATTCAATAGAACTTCTCAATTAAAGCAGTTATCAGGAGACGCCAGAAAATTTGTTGCTTTTCCAGATGACTTAGTACCTATTTGCTAGGGTTCTTGTATTAATATCCTGCAAAGGAAGATTAATTCTTTCTTAAGGAAATATCACAATAAGAAAGGGGAAATGAAATTTAATTTCAATTTTCATTTGACAAAGAGTACGGTAATGATGATTACAAAAAAATATGAATTTAAATACCCTTATATATTAATGATAAGAAACAGAATAGTTTCGAGAAATTGAAAAAATATCATGCAGTTTAAATGGTTTCAAATGCGGATTATAATAAGTATTTAGAATTATTGTAGGAAAAATATTTGATTTTATTAGTATCTGTTGAATCTTTATTAGTTTTATCACAGCTCCAACGACCATTCGTTCTCATACAAAGGATATAATAGAAGAACAGCAAGTATGGGCGCCTAAAATTAATATATTTCCTTTGGAGTAATTAAATTTAGTGAAACACACATAATTAAACACGCATGTTATTAAATTTGAATTTTTTAAATTTTAATAATGAATTGTGTGCTTGGTCTAAATTTAATTACTCTTAATGAAATTACGCACGTTAAGTAATAGTAAAACATTGTTGTAAATTTATTTCGTTTTGAAAATAAAGTAATCCAACATAGTCCTCATCCATCAAAAATTGAAGTTCTTACAAATGATCTTAATGTAAATTCGTTTAAAGTAGTAGGAACCGACATTATTTAAATGGAATTTAAATGTAATTCAACTCGTGAACCCATCCTTTTTATAAAAAAACAAGTTTTAAATTATTTCATATTTTTAAGAAGGATCTCGCAGTCTAATACAAAGAGATATTATAGCTCTCAACTTCAAGAATCAAGTGTAATATACCAGTTATCCTGCATTTATTGTCGCTAAATCATCTCAAAAATCAAAATTTAATACAGATTCTATTAATACAATTGCAGCTTCAGTACTTACAAAGTATACTTTTTATTATGTTCCAGGATATTCTGACCAGCTTATACTGAAACACTTTTCTTAACATTTCTCTCTTCTCATTTCAGCCATCATCAAGGGGAATGATTAAATCTGTTTTACAAAAGTTTATGATAGAACATTAAAGAATTCATCTGTAAGAGTATAGAGTGCAAATAAGGATACCAGTATTCAAACTTTCAATCTTTAATGTCAAACATTCATTTACGTCTTTATCTTAACATGGCGCAAAAATGACACTTGTTGCTACCATCAATGCTGCTCATTGTAACTTCTTTCGTCTCCGTTTCACCCACACTTCAAAACCGACCCAGTAATCTCTCTCGCATTTTGCTAAACGGATTTCTAAAATATTTGATACCATGTCTATCAATGCTCCAAATTAAAATAACTCTTCCAGTCAAGGAAAAATGATATCCATTATACAGCAAAAGATATATAGTCTCATTTATCATTTTTAGAGATGTGGTGAGATGTTAAAGTTTGGTAACCAATTTTTTGGGTAACCAACTTTTATGAAATGAAATGAAATCTAATTAGGAAAATGTGAAAGTAGAATTAGATTCTATTGAGGGAAGAACAACACCTATAGTAACAAAATTAAAAAGAAAATGTTACTGTATTATGGTCACATTCTTGTAAAAAAATCCGAATGAACTGGCCTAAATAATATTTCTTGTAATTTTTCGTACTAGAAACATCATACAACAAATGTGTCAATCGATAATGACCACATCCCCAAATTAAACGAAAATGGTATGGTCTATCATAAAGGTGCAGTTTCAAAAAAAATGATATTAATACGCTCAAAAAATATTAAAAAACTCATAATAGCACAAAACCGATTTTTATATTAATTGAATTTCTTTTATTAGGAATTAAAGATGTTGGAGGTCACATTTGTTGTGGCATGAAAAGAAATATACTATCTAAACAGAATTGAAGAGTAAACAGATTCCAATGTTGTAAAATAAAGAATTTTTTACTTGATATGATCAAAAAGCACTGAAACTGAAATTTACAATATAATCGTAAGCCCAAAGATGTTGAACATCTAAAGAATTGGGGTGCCCGGAGTAAGATCGAAAAGATTTTATACCCAAATAAATTACATACAAATGCTACAAAGCCACACATTAAATCTATTAAGTATTGTACTTTACTGTCCTTATATTGCATTCAGTATTTCACATTCTATTTTGACAACAAGTAAAAGAACGTCTATTTGTATACATACATTTTTGTATTACCTGTGTTTTCAGACTTTAATAGCAACCTAATCGGATTTAATATTATTCAAAAGTAAGCATTCTTCTTTTATATAACAGTCAGATCAATATCGGTTATTATTTGATCGAAGATTAAATTCTAAAAAATTTTAAATTATCTTCCATCACTGTGCAAAAGGCTAAATGCGACATTGCTCAAAACAACATTTCCTACATTTTCTTGAAATATTTCGTCTACCACCATTTAATATGCTTATTTCTCATAAATCTTAACTTCCTACAATAATTTGGAACTTGCATTCCAATGTATATATATATATATATATAAAAGGAAACTATATCTTTATTGAATGATTAAAGATATCAATTTATTGAATGATTAAAGATATCAATTTATTGAATGATAAATCAAATATTTATTGGACACTGTAATATAAATATTCATGTTGAAAAGATATTATTTAATTGCTGCATGCTCAGTATTCACTTTCACATTTTATTATTTTGGTAATTTTGGTTTTATTGCAATTAAATATTGTCTTCACAGAAGCACAATTACGTTTTGTAGGCTAATGCTTTCATTTCTAATTGGAAGTTTGTTAAACTCAAATGCTGATATTTCATTGCATTTCCATGAAGGTTTTGTTTTGATTTGTTTTGTTTGTTTTAAGAATTCCTGTAAATAAATCTAAAGATATAATTCACTCTTAATGTATTGGTTTTAACAATCACTAGCATTTTCTGTTAATATCTGATATATCTGAATAAATCGAAATATACAATTTTTGCTTTAGGAGAAATTAACCATTTTTGAATTATTTTACTTTCTTTGTAAGATCAAATTCCTTTTTTTTTTCAGCTGTAAGATATTCATTAAAAGATCTTAAGGATTTAAAAATACTGGTCACACTGGTTACATTTTTTTTTAAAGTAAGTAATCATTCTTAATCTTTTTTTTGTCTTTCTTTGTTGGTAATCTCAGTCAATCAAAAATCACTTGTCGCTGATTCCATTTTATTTTCACATCCACTAAGCATTCTTGAATATCTTTTATTTTTTTTGGTTTAATACTAGCTCCATTTTACACTTACTTTATTTTTTCTATCAGTTTATTAGTTTTAGGTATGAATAAATCTACAGATATGATGGTCTGTTGTGCAATTCCACAGAAATTAGGACAGACGGAAAGAAAAACTGAGAAAGAATGGTGGGAGAAGTGCAGGGGAAACGGGAGAACCCCGAGAAAACCTGCACAGCGCGGATTGTCCATCATCACGAAACCTACATTAGAACCGAACCTCGGTACTCAGAGGTTAGAGGCCAACGTCTTAGCGACAACGCCAACCACGCGGCCGTAGCAGACACTAACTAACTCGTAATAATCTCACTAAATCGCAAAATACAGTGTTTCAGAATTCTCGCCGGCATTTTGGAGTTCTGCAGTTTACAGACATACTCACCCACAGGGACGAGAGCGTGACAGTGAAAAGAGTACGTAATCATGTTTTAATATAGCTTAAAGATGTTCGATATGTCCTCCTCTGGTAACTCCATAGACATCAATTCTGTAATCTAGCTCATGCCACTCAAATTGCAAAATATCAACATCGATTATTTGCAACACAAGTCACGATTCTTCGTGGAAGCTCATATTTTCAGTTTTATCTAAGTGGTTCAACCGGAAGTCAAGTGACTAACGATCAACCATTGGATCTCCGACACGATCTCCGAGACGAGGTCGCGGGTTGTTAAAAAGCTGTCACGTTTACGGATAGTGATAAAATTACTTCAGAATCCAAGATCACGTGATCACATGTTTGCTAGTATATGTATACAGTTTATTGAGTCAGATTAATTTCAAGAATATTATTTTCTATAATAAATTACTATATTAAATTGGTTATAATATTCTGTATATTTCATTTGCTTTCGTATTGAAGATAAAAAAAGTCTTACATTTAATTTTCAGAACTAAGTTAGTTCATAGGTACAATTTTCTAATGCCATTGTAAGGAGTTGTATTTATATGTAAAGTAAAAGAAAAATAAAGAAATGAATTAATTTTTATTACTATTATTTAACATGTGAAATCGGATGATTGCTTTTATAATTCGAATCTCTAAATTCTAATATTCTTTTGTGATTATTGAAAACTTTATCTTCTAATTAAGTGTAAAACTTAATTTCTCAATGTAAGTAGATTTCCAAAAAAAAAAATGCCCATTAAATTTTACAATAAATTCGTTGTTATTAAATTTCTTAGCAAGAAAAACTAAACTATCAATAAGTTCAGATGTGTTCTGCCTTAAAAAAAAATAATAAATCAATAAATTTGCAATATTAAGTTTTAGCAACCTAATCTAGGTCTAAGAAGTCTTCCATTTCTATATCTCTAAAATGGCACAGCAAATGCATTACGGCAATACAAAATTCAATCAGATTGATTGCTGGACTATCAAAATTTGGTTATCCGTAGGCTGGTTTCTCGCCTTTAACCTTACTGGTGTCACTCATAGGATCATTGAAAAAGCCCTTTCACCACGACTAGGTGATAACCAGGAAAGGGAAAAAATTTACATCAATTAGGTGACCGACCTCCATACTTAAATGGCGCCCCGTATAGTAACCCGTATTAATACTTATCACTTCGACTGACTAAACATCCGATAAAATTGATCTAGAATATTTACGTCTACTTATTTCATGCACATAGACAGTATTTATCTTTAAATGTTGTTTATAAAAATGCTTAAAAATTATTGATAAAAACAGCTCTTACTTCGATTCCCTTTTCCTTATGTTTCAGTAGGACAAATAATTCATAAGCCAGCGATAAAAATTCACAACTATTATTAAGGTTAAGAGAGCTAAATAATAATGAATAATTTTTCTATTTATCATATAAATTATTTACCAAGCTGAAAGTTAATTTCAAACTGCTCGAAAATTTTCAACTTCCTACACACTTTCTGATGTAAAAAAACGTAAAAATAAAAGAAATGCATTTAAAAAAATCAAATGCATTTTTCATGTTATATTTGAAAGTTAATATGCCAACTCAAGTGTTTTGTTAGGTCTCAAAAGTTATTCTATGAGCTAAGGTTCGTGCCAGTTCCTGCTATCAATTCTACATCAATTTTCATAATTGTATTTAAAAGTAAAATTGTAATGATATGAAATTATTTATATTTGTCTCCAAAATATTTTTTTTAATTACTTCAGCTGTATTCAAGTTGAATTTCGATGATTTT
Source organism: Thereuonema tuberculata (assembly GCA_023159025.1). Lineage (NCBI taxonomy): Eukaryota > Metazoa > Arthropoda > Chilopoda > Scutigeromorpha > Scutigeridae > Thereuonema > Thereuonema tuberculata. The sequence goes on along the minus strand of JAFIDM010005346.1, from coordinate 58,438,796 downwards.
TTATATCTTCTGGTTGTGCATTGATATCTGTACTGGTCTGCAAGCTCCTAAAGCCCGCTTCAATCCCTGGCAGTTATCTGGGAAATTTGAAGTTTATTTGTCTTCTTGATGGTCCTGCGGTTCACCTCGCCTTCAGGATTGGAATTGGGATTGGACTGACTACCTAACCTTAACAATGACCAATCGTGAGTCACGGTGACTTATATGGAAAGTGCCTACTTATCTTTCTAACTTATACAAATATCTGACTTATGTAAATACTGACAAAGTACAATGAAATGATTACATCCTTAACTTGACAACTTGACTCTATAGCTGTTTTAGACTGATCTATCACCTCTGAATTTAAAATATCATAATAAGAAATTTGAAAATCAGTAAAACCTCGTTAAATCGTCACTCAAGGGACGAAACATTTTTGACGACTTAAGCGGAGTGACGACTTAGGCGGAGTGAGAATTTTTGAAAAAATAAAACAAACAGTATTTTCATAAATTGCTGTAGGATTCGGTGAGAAAAACAAGATTTTCAGAAATCAATGCATGAAATGAATGAGTGGAAAATAAAAAAACACTTTTTATAGTTACCACATTGTAATCATTTTAAAAGAAAGGCAATGTCTGTCTTTGAAATGTTCCAGCCAACCGTTCCAGCCAATCACGATAACGAAGTAAGTTTTCCTTTCCCTGGCATGTTAAAAACGTAATCGAACCACGAAATTGCAACAGAAAAAAATAGCCCTTGTAGCGGGGCTTACTAGCTATGAAATGAAGTCACACTCAGGAGCGGTCAAGAAAAACGTCCACACTCGACAGAAGGGGTAGGAAAGGAATGAAGTGACAGGCTTGGTCGAAAATTCCCCGTAAAGGCTTAGCTTTCTTAAATGGGAAGGGGCGGGGCTGAAAAGACAACACGATGGCATGCAAAATGAAAGAAAGATGCTTTTGGCCATTTTTGAGGGTGACGAGTTATCCGGAGTAGAATTAAATTTGGTGACGGGTAAAGGAGGGTTATTTTACATTACTGTATATGAGACCTTGTCGGGACCAAATAAAAACGACGACTTAAACGGAATGACGACTTATCCGGGTGACGACTTAACGAGGTTTTACTGTATACGATTAAGATAAATAGTAATAGCGATTTCTGAGATAATAGAAACCTGAACAGGTCATAAAATTTATCTCAACTTATTTTTAAGAAAGTTAAATGTGAGGTGACAGGTCGTCTACCTGATTTTTTTTTAAAACAAAATAGACGCTCAGTACGAGCATAGAAGGATAGCTGCAGTCCAATTGCCATCCTGGATGGACATCTGTAAGAAAGATACTGATAGAAATCCATTCAGTCTTGCAACTTTCATGATAAGTGGGAAAAAAAAAAAGAAAACCTGATGTTTCTTGGATTTAAATTGAAGATGAAACATCCACATACTTATTGAATGTTTTCGTAATGCCAATCAAAACTATAAAAAGTCGGAAGCTTCCGGAAAAGAGGATTTAGAAAGTTAATGCAATATAATTACAATGATAAAGATTCATTACTCCAATTAAAATTTCTAAGATGATAAAATGATGTTAATATGATTAGGATCTTATATCTTTAAGGCGACTTTTGGATCTTTTCTGCAGGTTTTGTTGAGAAATTCTTTCGACTTTATGTGGAAATTATAGCATTCTTTTCAGTTTATAAGCTTGCATAGATAACTTAGCTTATTCCTATTAAATTCATTTAACAGGCCAAATACCAAATCTAAATAATTAATTCAATGAACAAGCACAAATAAAAAGATAAAAATTAATAAAATAACATTACCACGTTGGTATTAATACGTACGTGGTAATGTTATTTTATTAATTTTTATCTTTCTACTTGTGCTTGTTCATTGGATTAATTATTTAAATATAGCTTATTGTTGCAAACTCTGAGAAAACCTGTATTTACTTCTGGAACATTTTATGTTCTTGTACTATGGGAATAAACTGACTTCTAATCCAAGAAGACGTCCTGTGTATTTGTTTTCTTTGAAAACAAATGCGCATGAGATCACTGTAACAGTTTATGCCTACAAGCGTTTTCTATTCATTCTGTAACTAAATATTTCTCTGACGCAAATTATATGTTTTGTTTTTGATTAGAAGTTCCTAATATGATATGTTAAATATTAGACTCACAATCACTTCAAAAATATTTTGACAAATCTTAGTATAAGATACATTTTTTGCCATCTAAGTTAAAGTTAAGCAATCCCGTAAATAGCCATGCAGGCCCACGGGAGCGCGGGAGGTAAGGCTCCCAGCGTTTCGAGACCAACGGGACTAGATTGAGGTCGGGTGGTCAGCCCGACGCCCGCCAGCCTTATCTTCCCGGGAAAGAAACCCGGTACCCATTCTACAGAGGGCTGGGTAGACCCTAGGACCCGTTTGGAGGAGAAAGAAGCGTGGAAAAATTCCCGCCCTCCGCCGAGGCCGGGAACCGAACCCGCCACCTCCAACCCGCAGCCAAGCGCCCTTACCCACTCGGCTACCAGGCCCACTTTGCCAACTAAGACATCAGAATAATGTATATCCCTCTTTGTCCCTTTCAGAAACATCTAAATTTTATAATATTTCAAATTAATTTATTAACTGCATTGAATCATAAACCACAATATAATTTAAGAAAATATCTAATCATTTCCGTTTAAGATATTTTTAGATTGCATTGTATTAAAGACTGGTATCATTGTCTGTCTAGTTTTTGAAAGTTTATTGACAAAGAAGTTGGAAATGTTTGATTTGGATTTAAACATAGTTCTTCCGCAATTTGTTTAAAAGAAGCATCTCAATTACAGGATTTATACAGTTATAATAATGAATTAAGAAATGAAAATGAAGTTCTCAATAAAGGAATTCCGCATTTTTATGTTTGTATGTTTTTTTATTGTAGTTCTATGTAAATGAACGAAAAATAAAAATATAATACATTTTAAGTTATTACATTTTTCTCATAATTCTTCTTATCTTATAGACTCAATAAAACTTACTACTCCTTTACTCAACCTTCTATGTTTCATCTTTATGATAGGACTTCTTCAGGAATCTCAAAGAACACAAAATATAAAAATAAAGAAGAAAATAAGAAAGAGTCTATTTTATTGAGTCTATTTTCAATTACATTTTGATATTAAGTTACTATACAAAAAAAAAAAATGTTACAGCAAGGTTTACATAAAGAATAAAGGTACTATATTTACATGAACATACCAAAAACCATCACCAGTTCTGTCATTTCAAAGTAATCATTATTTTTCAACGAAACAAATGAAAACGTAATCTGCTTTATCCATTATCAAAGATTTCCATCACAAAGAAGAACTATAAACTGTACATTTACGTCCTTTGAGGCTTCTTCTTTTTATTATTCTTTTTAGAGCAAACATTTTCTGGAACATATTGCTTAGCCTTTGGATAATTAACAGTTGTAAGACCCTAAAAGAGAAAAGAATTAAATTCATAAATGTTGAGACTAATTTACAACTGTGTTAGTTCGATACGAATACCACTGCCATTATTAATTATAAGAATGATATCAGAAATGTAATTTAGATTCATACTAATATGTAAACGATTTAAAAATATTTACTTTAAGGATAAGTTAAAAAAAAAGCATTACTCTACTTCTCCTGGAATAATTTCTCATATCAAGTAAATGGTTTTTTCAATCTTTTTCGTTTTTTTAATATAACAACAACTTATTAACAAGATCTTCTGATTCTAAGGAATCATAACACCCAGGAGAAAGAATAAAATTTCTTAAGATTCATATAAAATTTGTATTTTTTTATTTATATTATCATGATTTTATTAATTTTTTGGGATAATCAACAACAGCCTCTATTTTCTTTGGATCGATCTTAGATAAAATTTGGATAATATTTCTGACCTAAATCTGTTTCAAGTTGGACCCGAAATATATAATTTATTATATATGTATATAAATATTTACCCATACAAATTTGCGAATGACCTATATTTCATTGCTAGATGAATGGTAATTCTAATAATTTTCATAAAATATATTAAGTAAAGACACTACTGAGCGAATCACTTTAATCCCGTTACATAGATGTTGTTTGCTATTAAACAAGCTCAACTAAAGTGTCAATAGGTTCTACATCTTTAAAATAATGGTAAATTATTTTGGTAAAAAACATCTGAGAAAGAGGCATGGTTGTTAGTTAAGTTTAACTGTTAGTGTATTTCGTAATCTTACCTCAACTAAATTTTCCAGAATAAAAAGAAATGTTTTCAACTTTGATAAAAATTTCATAAGACAAAACCAACAATTAAAAATAATCATTTGCAAGTTCAGCGCTGACTTAACAGACTTTTGTGATCATATGCAAAGTGTACATAAATGGTACAAAATTCAAAAAGTCCTAATTGCAACCAATGAAATTTTTATACAAAATGTTGGGTCTTTGATTCACATATCATAATTAACATCGTAATTCGTTTCTTTCTCTATTACCCGCTCAGCTTTCTTTCTTGATCAGCTTCATTTAAAAAGATTTATACCAGCATTTCATTGATCAAATGATTCTGTAAAATTCTCACTCAGTCTTCAGTGGTTTTTATATGCTAACATTACATCTGGAATAGACCCTAACAATAAACTAATATCGTGTTTTAATTACAGTTTAAAAAACAACCTTTGTAGAAAAAAAATTATCATCATTGAATTTAATCAAAATATTTTTTAAAACAATAATATCTGAATGAAATAGAACGATTTCACAAAGAAAAAGTACTTACATTAGGTTTAAATTGGCCCACATCATTTTTGCAGACAGGTCTTTTATCACTTGATAGTTCCATAGTACGAATTGTTTTAATTTCCTTAGGTTTCCACTTATAATGTTTCAAATGATCGACCAACGAAATATTCCTCAGATTTGGTGGTTCCTTGATTATAGGGTCATCACTGTAATATTCAAAGAGTAAAAACAATGTCATCACTTTTTCTAAAGTTATCTTCAAAATAATTGAAAGTTTGTTAAAGCATAACATTCATATTAATAAAATATGAACGATTTTCCAAAAAGATGAAAGTTTGAATTTTTCATCCGTGAATGAAAATCAGCCTCTTTATTGGCACTACCTTACTAATGATAAAATAACTTATATTTAATAGTTAAAGCTGCAGAAGAAAAGTATTTATGAACCTGAAATTACTTTGGATTTGTTTAATATAATTTAAATGTTAGATTATAGTTTTAGATTGTAATTTATATTATTTTTTTTGGTTCTATAGCAATGCGATAAGAATAATTTTTTCCATGGTTCGTTTTGATATAAGATGATTATAGATGGTTATACTTAATGTTATAATCCATAATAATTTCCGAAAAGTTATTACCACATTGTAAAAAGTGCAAGAGAGAAAAATCTTAAGGAAGTGAATGCCTACATGGGATTGATTTTTAAAAGTAAGGTTTAAGAGAACAATCCTGGCTGAATCTAAAAAAAATTATTTAAAATCATTGCAGTCATATAATTTGGTTCTGAAAGAGAAGTGGGACATGATGCTGGTTAGATCCATGTGCTGACCATGGCTCGGCAAGAATGCAACGAAAACAACCCCTACAAGAAACAAACAACGGAAGTTGTTAAATAGACGCCATTCTAAATGTACTGAATTAGGTTCGAGGTACCGGACCGAAATATCGAGTAAACCTCAACCCGAAGTGAGGAAGTCCCTCAAACAAGGATTTAGCCAGTATTAATTCACCTCTTTTAAATGTGTTTTCATAGGCTCGTATCAACTTCCAAAGTTTCAAGTTAACCAGAGATTCTAAAGATTTGATAAAATTACTATTAAAAGTTTTTACAGGAATTTCTGTCCCCGGCTTCGAGGAAGTTGCTTTAAAAATGAGTAACTGGAATAACTGTAATGAATAAATCAAATATACTCCACAGATGACCTCATTCACAATCAGTAAATTGTTTCTAAGTTTCAATGTATGACATATTCAAATCATTCACTTTTTGATGAACACTGTTAATTGTTATATATTATTAACATTGCTGATATAAGCATTCGCAAAAAATAAATGTAAAAAGTATTTGGAAAATAAAAAGCACCAAGTAATCCGCCTTGTTTATTTCCAAAGAAGCTTTAGCCAAAATATCAATAAATATTTATTTATTTAAAAATGCCTACCATCTCAGCACGGATAATTAATTAGGGAGGATAAAAGAATAATAAATCTTTATTTATCTTTGTTGTGCTTCGAAACTGCCAATGATGAGATCACGAAAACCACAAAAACAACAATTATTATTGTTTCCTGAAGGATTAGTTATTTCCAATTTACTTATTTTTGATATTAGTGTATCTCCGATTGTATGTATCAATGTTTAGAGACCAACAATGACACAAGCTTTCCTTCTGTTTGTTAAATAACGAAGAAATATAAATTGAAATTCATTGTTACAGGTAAACCAATAAAAAAACAATATCATTTTAACCATCTAACAAAGACCCACGTAAATCGTAAGTGGATTAAAAAAATACAACTGTTATTGTAAGTCAGACAACTTATTTTTGGAATCTTTTATTTTCCATATAAATTCAGAATAAGGATATCAAACAAAAAAAGGGAAATTATCATATCACTTCTTGTTTTATAAATATTTATTTCTTCCTCATCGTTTAAAGTCCACGAATTGCTAAATTTGAAAGAACTCAAGAATTCAGTATGAGAAAGCATTTTAAATAAAACTAGGCATCTCCTGTCTTCCCCTAGTAAGTACGAGATAATCTAAGAAGAATCGATTCCAAGCGGTTATGGCAAAAAGTGATATTTTATTTCTTTTTGAATAAACTGATAATTTTATTCCCGCGAACAAATAGAATAAATGTGGGATTGGATATTGAAGCAGTAGTCCAATGGTTAGCGTTCCTGACTGCCAGGACCAAAGTCCTCGGTTCGAATCCCATGCAATGCAAGAAAAAAAAAAGAATATTTTATAGTCTGACTTTCTTAGCAAGGGTAACTAATAATTAAAATTGCGTCGCACAGACAGAGAAAATAATGATTTCAGTAATAGAGATTGCATCCGTTTGATTTTATTCATTTCCATTTCATTAGGTTCTTGTAGCAACAGAAATTACCAAGACAAGTGATATAGACTCTGAGGTATCACTTGTAATTAAGCACGAAATTTAATAAACGATGTAATAAACTGAAGTAAAAATTTTCAGAATTTCCGATTTTCATACATTACAGTGAAATCGTAGTAATGTGAATCTTCATATAAAATAAAGATTTCATTATTTCAATTAAATGCGTATTTCTAATATGAAATATCACAGAGGATATTTCATTCTATGAAAAATGAAATTGAAAAGAAAACCCAGTAACATCACTTTGTCGAATTACACATATCGATTACGGCTTCCATGCATATCGATTACCGATGCCTTGCATATCGATTGTTGATGCCTTACATATCGATTATGGATGCCCTACATTTCGATTTTATGCCATGCAAATCGATTATGAATGCATTACATATCGATTACGGATGCCATTTCTAAATATATTTTAGCTAAATATGGTGACTGGCTACTGTTTACCTGAATTTTATGGAGAAACAGGCAAACTTCCAAACTGTGAAACATTAAATTGTTGAAGAGACTTTCATGCTGTATTTTGATGCAATAAGCTATCATTTTTGTTTTGTTTTATGATTTTTATTTTTTGGTGGTGTTGTTTAGTTATTGTGCGGTTTTGTATTATTTTCTTTGAAGTTTTAACTTGGTCCGCGCGTTAATTTTGATTTAATTACTAACATTTTATTTTAACAAATTCTTACTAAGCTAAGCGAGTCGCTAGCGTGGATTTGTTTTTACCCTCTATTATTTTTTATTTAAATTTTTTGATGTATTTGAAATGAGGGGTTATTGTTTTAATTGTTTGGCCGTTTCGTGTATTTGTCCCTTTCACTGAGCTGGGTTATGTTGGGATGGATCGGACTGAAGAGGGTGTTGAAACCCGAAACGGTTACCGTATCCGATTCCCAACAAAATATCCAAAATAAGCTCAGTGATTTTTGCTTTTTGCTGTTGTTGTTTAGTTATTGTGCGGTTTTGTATTGTTTTCTTTGAAGTTTGAACTTGATCCGCACGTTAATTTTGATTTAACCTATCATTGTGTTGTTTCTTTTCTTATGTTTAATATCAATTCTTAACTAGAAATAGGCTGCTTGAAAATTGATAAAATAAAATAAAATGGTTCAATTCTAAGTTCACTGTTAAATTGTAAAATAGGAATCTGCAAAAGAAATACTTACAATTCACCTGTTTTTGGATATAGTTCCTTCACTCCAACTAATTTAAAGAGTTGTGTTGGTAAAATTGTACTAACACACCAGCTTAAGCTGTTTCGAGGATAATACATTAAAAATGCTAGACACATCTCATCTCTGCTTGATTCACCTCCCTATAGAAAGAATTGAAATATTTAAAATTATGAACAAATATTACATTGTTGTTTAAATTAAGATATCAAGTGTACTAAGCTTTCATGATGCTATTGCCATGATACTAAAACAAAAACAAAATGTTAAAAAAATGAATTATAAGTAGAAATTTAATCATGGAAACAATATTAAAATATTATAAAGGATCACGAATATGAGTATGTTTAGTTTTTAATTACTGTAGTACATTAAAATACTATATAATATCCAAAAATATACTTTTATAATTTCATATTTTTCAGATGTGTTAATAGATTTTCGTAGATGATTATTGATTTAATATGCTGTTAATAGTTAAATATATTTATAGTAAATATATATAGTTAAATATATTTCCTCTCTATAAAAAGGCTCTAAATTTAACTGAAAGTGCATTGCAAAAGCACTTTTATTGAACAGACGAATCTTCTTGTTTCTGAACATTTGTAATGACTTTTTCTTCTTTTTCTTTAATTTACCTGTTAGACTTCATATACAAGGTGTCCCAAAACTATCGATCAAATCAACGAAATTTAACACTTTCAAAAAAAATATATTATTTTTAAATTTATTATCTTAGAAATTGGCTTGTAAATTAAAACCATTCTATACATTATTGCCGTTTCTTTCTTGACACATATAAGGGCAAATCTGTACCACTCAAGATATACTCTTATAATCACGTAATTCCGGAAATTTTCAGAAAATCGGTACAGCCCATTATACTCACAGCTCGCTGTGATGGTTGAATCAATAGTTCCTGCTTGTATCATTCGAATTATGTAGAGAATGTTTTGTAAATAATGTTACATTTGTCTTAAAATGCTAAATTTGTCTATGTTTGGAGAGTTTTGGGGCACCCTGTATTTTTTTCATTTAAGAGAGAATGTAATGAAATCTCCTAAATTTAAAATTATAAATTATTAATGTAAAATGTATTGATTGAAATACACAACTTTAACCGAACATGTAACGTAGGATTTATTAATAATTAGCGGTCCCTAGGTTACAGCTTGTCTGTAAAACATAGGGGACCGCTCTTGCTTTTATGCTTGCTTGATGTCACACTCTGTAGTTGCCAAACGGTTAGAGATATTAGAATGAAAACTTCCCCATTGTGTTCAGCATCAAAAGTAGGCGACCAAGTTCAAAAAATCAGACCTCTAGGACCACTCTCTGACCGAATGTGGAGGGGAGGGGGGGTTAAAAGTCGGTGATTCAATACGTTTTTCTTTTATCATATCTCAGGAAGCATTTGTCTGGCAAAAATGTGACTACCACCAATGTGTTCAGAAGAGTTGATATTGAGAGGACGTCTATCGCCGTTTTCCTCTATATCGGAAGCGACCACTTTTGACTCCCCAACTTCCGATTTGCTGTAAGCATCCATTAGGTTCATTATAAACGCTGGTTAGGTTCACTCTACGTTTGTTAACAAAATTGTGCATATTATAGGATCGCTTTGCTTTTGACACTGTCTTAAAGCTTTAATTATTTTTGTAATATATTTTAATGTGTCTTAAAATGTGTGTAACCTTTTTTTTATCACTACAATTTTAGCTACACAAACATATTAGTTAAAAAGTTAGTTTTTCTTTTCTCTTCAGCCTGTCATCTGTTTTAAAATGGTTTTTACCAACGAACGACTAATTAGTAGTTAATAAAATAGTTTTCTATCAGCATTAATTCTATTTTGATGATTTAAGCGTGGTGACGGCACTTTTATAATGAGTTCCTGAGCTTGTCTTCTCCAATGCGTCTGTGGATGATTGTCTGATTTGAATTTTGCATTGTTTTTTTATTTTAGTCTCTACGTGAAGTTTTTCATTGTAATAATTTAAGTCGTAATTGTACACAATTGAAAATTTGTTTACTAGAAAAACATTAATAACACTGATAAACAAGCTACAAATATCTGGCATGGTGTTTACTTTTTCTAATGTAGTTTTTTTATGCTGATTTCAAATCTAAAAACCGTGTTGCTCTATCATGTCGGGTTTTGAAGATATTGACAAAAATTAATTTTCATGGAACACCGTTCATCAATTTTTTTTACCCCCATGTTTTTTGTAATGCAACGCCACAGAATATTTTCGTCGTCTGTGACAATAGTTATAATTAAGGTACTACTTTAAAACATTTTCGATATCGCATTATTAATCTTTCATTTATTTCTTTTTTATTGTCAGTTTAAGGCGATATTATGGCGTTCAGAGGTTGCATAAATTCACCAGATCTGTTTTGCTATGTGTGCGGCTATCTAACAGACAAATCCCATCGGAAGACTTTTACACCGTTTCTGAAGAAAGCATATGAACTATACTTCGATTCAAATGTACCAACCTGTTCATAGGCTTTTTTCAGAAACGGTGTAAAAGTCTTCAAATGGGATTTGTCTGTTAGATAGCTGCACACATAGCAAAACATATCTGGTGAATTTATGCAACCTCAGAACGCCATAATATCGCCTTAAACTGACAATCGTGGGCACCACAGTTCATCTGTTTCACATGTGCATGCAACTGCGCGGTTGGATAAGGAAGGCGAAGAAAAACAATCTTCTGGTATTCGGAGTTCCTATGATATGGTGAGAGTCAAGCAACCACACCACAGACTGTTATTTCTGTTTGTCATATGTCACCGGATTTTCCTACAAAACACGTGTAGCAGTAAAGTATCCAGACGTTCCATCAGTTTCTAAACCAATTCCACATGATCCCGTCGCTTGTCCAATACCAATAGCACCTACAGAATATACAGTTGATGAAGAAACTCAAGAAAAAAGTTCTCTTTCATCTTCCAGCAACGTATCAGACCCTGACTACCAATCTGGAGAATGTATTCATTTAATTGATAATGCTGATCTTTGTTACCTCGTACGGGACCTGGCACTAACAAAAGATCAAGCTGAACTGCTCGGTTCACGCCTTAAAGAATTTAATTTGCTTGCACCGGGTACAACACTTTCACATTTTCGCCCCAGACACAAAGAACTTAGTGTCACTCCTTGCAAAGAATTTCACATTTTCTACTGTACGGAAGTTCAAGGTCTCATGTCAAGCCTCGGGGTAGAATACAACATTGAAGCATGGTGATTGTTCATCGACTCATCTACAACAAGTTTGAAAGCAATGGAAACATTATTACAAATGGAAACAAATATGCATCAGTAACGGTTGAATATTCTACCACCTGAAAGAGACTATGTCGCTACTTTATCTGCTGTTTTATCTACAAGTGGAACAGTAGAGATAGAAAGCACCACTACATAAAGAAAAATTGGCCAATCAGAACCAGAATGCAGCCACGAAATAAAAATGACCTTCGTGTGGTGTTGATTGACTGTGACAACGTTATCATGCCCGCTTCACATCAAGCTGGGGCTCATGAAGAATTTCGTGAAGCCACTAGACAACGACTTAGATGCTTTTCGGTACCTGTGCAACAAGTTTCCAGAGTTGAGTTATGCGGAAGTGAAAGAAGGTGTGTACATAGGTCCACAACTAATGAAGGTAATTGCTGACAACCACTAGCAAGACTTACTGAATGATATTGAAAAAAGTGTATAGGTGGCATTCTAATTAGTTGTTGGCAATTTCCTTGGAAATTATAAATCTGCTAACAATGTAAATGTTGTGAAGAAGTGCATCAGTGCGTACAAAGAGCTGGCTGTCAATCTGCCCCTCAAAATTCATCTCCTCGACCCACATCTTGACTTCTTCCCCGAAAACCCAGGTTCAGTCAGTGACGAACATGGTAAACGTTTTCACCAGGACATCTCGGTGATGGAGTTACGGTATCAGGGTCGATGGAGTGCAGGAATGTTGGCTGACTACTGCTAGACACTTCAGCGTGACATGCCAAATGCTCAGCACAAAAACAAGTCTACAGACAAGAAATTCAAACCAAACTCACCTTAAATTAAGGAAGTATTTTCAGTGTGCATGGATTTTATGTGTGTATTTTATCTTGAACTAGATATCACTATATAGTATTTATATCATGTGTCTCAACCTACTATTTTCTTAGCTAATGCTATGTTCATTAGTACGCCATGTAACAATAATTGTTCAAGTGAAATATAAATGGTTGAAGGAGTATATCTAAAAAACGGTGGGTGATAGAGACAAATGGTTTGCATATTTCGAATCAGCACGTTTCACTTGTCTTAGAACAAGTATTGGATACCAAGATATCCGCCACTTTTTAAAATTTCTTTTTCAGTGTAATCGGCAGAGTAGTATTATTCAACTATACATCTCTTCAACAGTTTGACGTCAGAGGTGAACAATCTGATTAGGAAATAATTCTTATTTCTCTGGTATATAGAAACTGGCTAAAAGGAAAAGAAATATACAATAATCCTGTTAGTTGATATTGGACGTTTGATGATATTTAGATAGAAAGCATCATAAATAGATTAAATACTGTTAATTACCCTTCATATCTAACTAACCATATTATATAATTAAAAATCATATGTATATATATATATAATATTTAAAATTTGCCGGACAGCTTTCTGAAATTTAAAAACCAAAGTAATTTCAAAAAGCTGTTTCTGTGTAAGTATTAAGATTCGAATATACATACACGTCATCAGCGGCACCTGGTGTTGAATTTTGAAACTAAGCTAAAAAAATATTTTAGAAATCACATAAAAGCGCTTTATTATAAGAAAATTGCTCTCTTTTTTAATATTTTAGGTTTTTTAGATTTATTTTATTTTTTTAAATTATCTTTTAAATTATATGCTTTTTTTGCTTATATGTATAAAAATCTCTCACATATATATACATATAAAAATTATTTGTTTTATATACATACAAAAAAAATTATTCATTTTACATACATACATAAAAAATTATTCATTTAACATACATACATAGAAAAATTATCCATTTCCCATACATACACAGAAAATTTCTTAAAACATACAACAAAATATTAAGAGCAAAAGATGACAGTTATCAATTCAAACTTAAAACTTCCCAAATAGAGGATTTAATTCTAAGTTGTCATGAGATAACTTGAATGATCAAAATTTAACAAGTCCTGTTTAGAAGATTAATGATTAAATAAAATAATGAATATATTTAATTTTATATTTTTTGTAGATTTGATATTTAAATTTCTTTTGAAATCGAATAATATAAGTATTTAAAACTTTGTTAGGAAAATTATTATTTTTACATTCATTAATGAGATAATTCAAATCTATAATACTAAAATCTTTTATTTCTCTGTCTGTCTGTCTGTCTGTGTGTCTGTCCGGCGCAATTTTCTGAGCGAATGGAAAATAGAAAAAATTTTTACAATGAAACATCCGCGACAGGAATCGAACCTGCAACCTTCTGATCCGAAGTCAGATGCCTTATCCATTAGGCCATAGGAACTACAACTCTCTTCATATGGTTTTTTGACTTATATCTCCTTTCCTTTCCCCCATCAATAAGGAATGTATTCAATCTTTTTTTTGAATCTCATGATTGTTTATTTATTTCCCAGCCGTCAGTTTATTTGTAATTTGAAACTGACAATTAGAACTATAATTGCCGAAACGTTGCAATATTTTAAATATTCTTACTTAACCGAATTCTATGTGATATTGAAAAATATGTGCGT
>JAFIDM010005346.1:58404053-58424654 GCA_023159025.1 Thereuonema tuberculata | reverse complement strand
AAATACCATCAATATTTGTACCTCAAACGTCACTGAAAAGTGACAATCTATATTACTAAAATCTTTTATTTCTCTGTCTGTCTGTCTGTCTGTGTGTCTGTCCGGCGCAATTTTCTGAGCGAATGGAAAATAGAAATAATTTTTACAATGAAACATCCGCGACAGGAATCGAACCTGCAACCTTCTGATCCGAAGTCAGATGCCTTATCCATTAGGCCATAGGAACTACAACTCTCTTCATATGGTTTTTTGACTTATATCTCCTTTCCTTTCCCCCATCAATAAGGAATGTATTCAATCTTTTTTTTGAATCTCATGATTGTTTATTTATTTCCCAGCCGTCAGTTTATTTGACAATTAGAACTATAATTGCCGAAACGTTGCAATATTTTAAATATTCTTACTTAACTGAATTCTATGTGATATTGAAAAATATGTGCGTCTACATGGCAGATGTTGGAGTAAAGAAAACAGAGTCAAGGAAGAAAGAAGCACACTTTTTTTGAGGTGGAATACCGAAAAAATCACTATTTGCAGCTCAAATACCATCAATATTTGTACCTCAAACGTCACTGAAAAGTGACAATTACTATAAAAATGAGAGTCAAAAATGAAAGAAGCAGTACTTCTATTAGTTAGATTACTGAAAAAACACTATTGTAACTCAGAAACCACTATAAAGTTGCAATCTAAATTACTAAAATCTTTTATTTCTCCGTCTGTCTTTCTGTATTTTGTTTGAGAATGGGAAATAGAAATAATGTTTAAAGTGAAAGATCCGCGGCAGGAATCGAACCTGCAACCTTCTGATCCGAAGTCAGACGTCTTATCCATTAGGCCATGGGGACTACAACTCTCTTCATATTGCTTTTTGATTTATCTCTTCTTCCCCTTTCCCCATCAATAAGGAATATTCAACCTTTTTTTTTGAATCTCAATATTGTTTATTTATTTCCCATCCGTCAGTTTATTTGTAATTCGAAACTGACAATTAGAACTATAATTGCCGAAATGTTGCAATATTTTAATTGTTCTTTCGTACCAAATTCTATGTGATATTGAAAAATAAGCGCGTATACATGACAGATGTTGGAGTAATGAAAACAGAGTCAAGAAAGAAAGAAGTACCCTTTTTATGAGATAGATTACTGAAAAATACTATTTGTAACTCAAATACCTGGAATCACGTCAAAGTTAAGAACTTTCCAAAGAACGAGATTGTCGATAACATCAATCGAGTGATAAATCAAAGAATACAAGGTAAGACTAGCGAGTATTTAAGTGAGAATAAAATTGATACTTCAGATAATCCACAACACGAACATCTCTGCCTGAACATCTGATCTCATTGAATCTTAGCGGTATTCTTCAACATCGTTTGTCATGGAAGATGGGATCTCCAATAATGTTGTTGCAAAAAAAAAATCAATCCCAAGTTTGGACAGTGCAACGGACCTCAACTTAAATGCCGTTCATTCAATAATGATCTCATAGAAGCCGAAATTATAACAGGAACTCACAAAGGTGATTTTGTTTTCATCCATAAGATGTCTATGAAACGAAATGATAATCTACTTCTATTCACTTTCACAAGAAAGCAATTTCCGATCAGGCTTTCTTACACGATGTTTAACAATAAAGCTTAAGGACAGACTCTAAATAAAATTGCCATCTATTTGCAGAACGTTGTCTTCACTCACGTGCAGCTTTATGCCTTTGAGTCACATGTCAACAGAATTTGGTTATCTTCACTCGAAAGAATAGTCACAATCAATTCGTCGCCAAGAATTTCATATACAAGCTACGATCTTCATTCATCATCTATATTAACAAACATCCATCTCAACATATCTCTTCCTCAAATATCTATGTCAATCAATTTGCACACGAGCAATGGTTGTAATTAAGAAAAGAGATTCAAGAAAGAAAGAAGCACTATTTCTATAAGATAGAATTCTGAAAAATCACTATTTGTAACTTAAAAACCAATGGTCTTTCTAACTCAAAAACCACTGAAAAGTATATCTATATTACTAAAAGCTTTTATTTCTTTGTCTGCCTGGTGCAATTTTGTAATTTCTGAAAATAGAAATAATTTCTTCAAATTCACTACGTTACTCGAACATGCAACCATCTGCTCCGAACTTAGACGTCTTAGCCATTATACCACGAGGACTACATTCTAATCTCCATAAAAAATAAAAAAAATTATCATAGATATATGATTCACACCCTGGTTCTAAAAGCAGTCGTGGATTGACAGAATATAAACATCAGAAATTAAATTTAAAAAAAAATTTTAAAAACTTTTAGTTTTAGTTTACTTGCTGTAATTTGTGTGTGTGTGTGTGTGTTTTTAATAAATAAAAAGTTGTTTTCCGTTACATATGCGGAGGCTTCCGGAGCGAAGCGACGGGTAGCCGACTAGTTATTCAAAAAATCATCTATTTTAGAGTTAATGGTAAGATATCTTCTTAACTCTTGTAAAAAGATATTTTGAAATAAATTAAAACTAACATTACTTGTAAATTTGTGAAATCTGTTTATTTTAAAAGGAAACAAAAATGTTTTATTAAATAATTGTATATGAGACATTTGTTGATTGAAATATATTCTCAAATCCAAAAAATCCACAAATTCAGCATGAATATTGGTTTGCTGTAAGTTAATAATATTATTATAAATTTTATCTTCTATATAATTAATATTAAATTTAGTATTAAAAATAATTAAATCGTCTATATATCTAAAAATTTTAAATTGGAAAGGGAATTCAATACAAAATTGATATTCAAAGGCCAATAGAAATAAGTTAGCAAGAATGCTACTGTAGTTTACACCCATTCCAATACCTTTAATTTGGGAATATATTTCATTATTAAATTCAATATAATTATTGTATAAATTAAATTGAAGAAAATTAATAAATGTTTTAATAGGAATTTTAAATAGATTAGTAATATTAAATTCTGAAATTAAAAATTTTATTTGCTGTAATAATGAATCCAATGGTATATTTGTAAATAAATTTTCAAAGTCTGCAGTAATTATATTAAAAATTTTGTTATTATTCACATAATTAATAACTTCATCATGGTTATTAATGAGCCAATAAAAATCCGGATTAATTTTACTTTTAATAATTTCATGTAATTTATTTAAAAAAATTTGTAAAATAATATTAGATTGCTTTAATATCGAATTTGTTGTGCTGCATATCATTCTAAATTTACCTGTTTTGTGAATTTTTGGATTTAAAAATAAATAATTGAGATTTTTATTGATATTGATTTTCTTATATTTAAGTGTTTTAAATTGTGATTGGAATTTAGAAAAACTTTTATCTAAATTGTTTAAAATAAATTCTTTAGTTTTAGTAATTTTTAAAAAAACGGTTTGATCATTCAATAATTCCTTAATTTTTTGAAAATAAAATTGTTTTCAAATGATAGCTAAATTGTTGTGTGCCTTGTCTATAGTTGTAATAATATATTTATCTTGATATGTTGATATAGTTTTTTTAATTTTGTGTAATTTAAATTTATGATCTATAGCATTGGTAACCCTGTCATGTGAATTAAGTTGAATGTTATTGATTTTGGATATAAGATTTTGTTTCCATTCTATAAAATTTTGATAAAATTTTGATATTTTTCCGGCAAATTTTATATGTTTAGTAATGTAAGTTAATTTTATTCTTATATTCTTTACATTCTGAATTTTAAATTGCAAATCATTGAATGAAATATTTGCATCACGAAACTTGAAAGAATGGCGATTCAAGTTTTGTCTTTTGGATTTATATATATATATATATATATATATATATATATGATTTTTAATTATATAATAATATCATAATAACAAAGGTTAACTTAAATTTAATTTCAATTTTGATTTGACAAAGAATACGATAATGATGTTCACAAAAAAATATGAATTTAAATACCCTTATTTATTAATGTTTAGCTGTACCCGGCATGCGTTGCAATGCCAATCAAAGAAAGAAAGGGCTCGTGAGAAGGGGCCGTAAATATTAGGTCCCAGTGTCGATCGGGGTGGGACACTTAGGCCCTTGTGTCGCCATCCCCCCACCCAAGTGTGGTGTCCCTGCCCCCGTAGGAGAGTGAAGTTTTCCCTTTTTCCAATAGACTTGGGGGGGGGGCGAGAAAGGGCCCTAAATATGAGGTCCCGGTGTTGGTCGGGGGTGGGACACTCAGGCCCTTGTGTCGCATCCCCCCCCCACCCAAGTGTGGTGTTCCTGCCCCATAGGATAGTGAAGTTTTCCCTTTTTGCAATTGACTTGGGGGGGGGGGCGAGAAAGGGCCCTAAATATAAGGTCCCGATGTCGATCGGGGGTGGGACACTTAAGCCCTTGTGTCGCATCCCCCCACCCAAATGTGGTGTCCCTGCCTCCCATAGGAAAGCGAATTTTTCCTTATTTGCAATTGACTTGGGGGGCCCGAGAAGGGGCCCTAAATATAAGGTCCCGCTGTCGGTCGGGGGTGGGACACTTCAGCCTTTGTGTTGGCTTCCTCCCACCCAAGTGTGGTGTCCCTGCCCCAAATAGGAGAGCGAATTTTTCCTTATTTGCATTTGACTTGGGGGCCCGAGAAGGGGCCCTAAATATAAGGTCCCCGTGTCGGTCGGGGTGGGACACTTCAGCCTTTGTGCTGGCTTCCTCCCATCCAAGTGTGGTGTCCCTGCCCCCCATAGGAGAGCGAATTTTTCATTTTACACAATATTTGTGTAGTTCTTATTTTCACCACCAGGTGGATATTGGGTTTTTCAGGGCTTTTACCCCTTTTCAACCCCTTTGGGGGGGGGGGTGGATCCGGGTTCTAAGGTAGCCTATCTTTTCCGCAGTGTCCTAAAGAGTAATATTTGGTCCAGATAGGTCAAAGGGTCTAGGAGTGTATAATGGACAAAGAAACAAAGAGACAAAGAAAGAAAGAAAGAAAGAAAGAAAGAAAGATACATTCATTTTTATATATATAGAAAAGAAACAGAATATTTTCGAAATACAAAATATATCATGCAGTTAAAATGGATTCAAACGAAGATTATATTAAGCTTTTAGAATTGTAGTAGGAAAAACAAAGCAATTTAGTAGTTGCCTTGTAAAATGCGGAACATGTATCTGGATTTTGACAATGCTAAAAAAATAAATATTACTGATTCCATTTTATTGGAATCGATGATTCAAAATTCAGTATAAGGTGGGGAGAGGTTGTTTAAAATGTTATAACTAAGAAAACAGCAACATAAAAGCTGTTGATCATAAAATCAAACAGTATCTTAGTTTTATCACAGCTCTCATACTAAATACAGTTCTTCAATCGATAATTCATACAATAAATGAACGGAAAGTATTAACGATTCCAATTAATATAGTTCCTTTGGAGTAATTAAATTTAGCCCAAACGCATAATTAAATATTTAATTAAACCTGCAACTCAAAACGTTGTGATTACATTTGAATTTTTTTAAATTTTAATATTTAATTGTGTGTTTGGTCTAAATTTAATTACTCTTAATGAAATTACGCACGTCAAGTAATTGAAAAACGTAATTGTAAATATATTTCATTTTAAAAATAAAGTAATCCAACGCAGTCCTCATCCATCAAAAATTGAAGTTTATACAAATGATCTTAATGCAAATTCAATTAAAGTAGTTGGAACCGACAGTATTTAAATGAAACCGACATAGTTTCATTTAATGTAATTCGACTCGTGAACTCATTCATATTATAAAAAGCAAGCTTTTAATTTACTCCATATTTTTCAGAAAGACCTCGTAGTCTTACACTAGGGAGTATTATATAGCTCTAAATAGCTCTAAACTTCAAGAATCAACTATAATATATCAGTTCCCCTGTATTTAGCGACTCTAAATCATTTAAAAAATCATAACCTAATATAGATTCTATTAAACAACATCAGCTTCAGTACTTACTAAGTGAATTACTTTTTATTATGTGCCAGGATATTCTGAAGTAAATAGAAATGAATGAAACACATGATGCTGAAACACTTTTCTTAACCTTTCTCTTTTAACCTCATTTCAGCCATCATCCAGGGGAACAATTAAATATGTTTTACAAAAGTTTATAATGGAACAGTAAAGAATTCATCATTAGAGTATAGAGTGCAAATAAAAATACCGGTATTCAAATTTTCAATCTTTGACGTCAAACATATTTACACATTTACCTTATCATGGCGTAAAAAATGACACTTGTTAGGGGACGTCCATTAATTACGTGAGGTGTTTTTTAAAAAATTTGGCCCCCCCCCCCCCTCCCCCTTGGTGAGATTTGGTGAGATTTTGCCGGACCCCCCTTCCCCCTTTTGACCTCACGTAATTAATGGACGTCCCCTTACCACCATCAAAGCTGCTCATTTTCGTCTCGGTTTCACCCACACTTCAAAACCGACCCAGTAATCTCTCTTGGAATTTTTCTAAACGGACTTCTATAATATTTGATACAATGTCTCTCAATGCTCCAAATTAAAAATATTACTTCCAATCAAGGAAGAATGATATCCATTATACTGCAAAAGATATATCGTGTCATTTATGACCTATGAATTACTTAGATGTCAAACTTTGGTACCAATTTTTTGTGTAACACATTTTTGTGAAATGAATTGAAATCTAATTAGCAAAATGTGAAAATGGAATTAGATTCTAGTAAGGGAAGAACAACACCTATAGTAATTAAATGAAAAAGATAATGTTACTGTATTATGGTCATATCTCTGTAAAAAATTGGAATGAACTGGCTAAAAATAATATTTAAAGTAACTTTTCGTACTAGAAACACCATACAACAAATGTGTCAATCGAATAATGACCACATTCGCAAATTAAACGAAATTGGTATGGTCTATCAATTAAGGTCCAGTTGCCAAAAGAAATGATATTAATGTGCCCAAAAATTATTAAAAAACTCATAATAGCACAAAACAGCGCTTGAACATCACCACGGCATAAAATCAGATTTAGTAGAGCATCTATTGGACAAATCATGCATACATGTGACCGGAAGAATGATAAACACTTTGGGAGAAAAAAGATAATAGGTTTAAATTACAATTAAATGACGCTTTTTGAATGAAAAAATGTGCTAACTGCTTGTGAGATTCCAAAGAAGAAATTGCAATAAATATTTCGAATGATTTATTAAAAGTCGAATTAGATTTTGATATTAACTGAATTTTTTTATTGTGAATTAAAGATATTGAAGGTCATATTTATTTTGGCATGAAAACAAATATACTATCTAAACTGAAATGAAGTGTAAGCGTTGAGAAGGGTCATCAAAAAAATAATTTTTTAATTGATATGATCAAAAAATACTGAAACATTGTAAATTTCATTACAATATAATCCAGTGATCGATAAGCACTATATCCTAACTGTCAATGGAGCTAAAATTTCTTCACGGAGACGAAAACATTTTCTTTCCGTTTAATTACTTTATTTTTTTTTTTTTCTAGATTCTAATATACTTTATTTTTATCTATATTCTGGATTCTAAGTTCATTAATGCACTGAGAAGAAGAAACGGCTCAAAAGGTATTGATTGCTTTTCTTTACCCTTCACAGGATATGTTAGTTTGTTTGTTTTTCTTTCTTTTGGTAACCAAAGTGCTGCGCAATATGTTTTGTATTCCACATTTTGTTCTTATATTGAGACCAATGTTCTTTACAGACATCTCAAGAGAGCCTGTTTCACGCTAATTTGGCGACCATCAGTTGAGAGTAGTCAGGTCTCATAGCGGAAGAGAATTCACGTGGCAATGGTAAGACAAATGGAACCTCCACAAATGTAAACTAAAAACAATAATACCAATTAAAAATAAAGAAAAAGAATGCGTTTTAATGTGTTTATGCATTCTTTATGCGCTTTTTTATTCATTTAAATGTCCATTAGAAATTCATTGAAGCTGACAGAGCCCAGCACATGAATTTTCTTTTTCTTTATTTTTAATGTGTATTATTGTTTTTAGTTTAGATTTGTGGAAGTTCCATTTGTCATCCCATTGCCACATTTTGTTCTTGTTTTTTGCGGCCCCTAGATTACAGCTTGATTGCAGCTTGTCTGTAAAACATTGTAAACACATGCTTTTATGCTTGCTGGATGTCACACTCTGTAGTGGCCAAAAGGTTAGAGATAATAGAATGAAACCTTCACCATTGTGTTCAGCATCAAAAAATAGGTGACCACGTCCAAAAAATCAGACCTCTAGGACCACTCCCAGACCGGATGTGGGGGGGGGTCAAAAGTGGGTGTTTCAATACGTTTTTCTTTTATCATATCTCAGCAACCGTTTGTCTGGCAAAAACGTGACCACCACCAGTGTGTTCGGAAGGGTCGATATTGGGGGGACGTATAACGCCGTTTTCCTCTTTATCGGAAGCGACCACTTTTGACCCCCCCCCCCCAAACATCCGTCCATTAGGTTCATTGTAAACGCTGGCTAGGTTCACTCTACGTTTATTTATAACATTATGCATATTATGGGACCGCTTTGCTGTTGACACTGTCTCACAGCATTAATTATCTTGTTTTTATATTTCTTGAAAAATAAAGTTTCAGAAAATTAACTCTTATCAAAAAAACTTATAAAGAAGCTTGGCCTTAGAAAATCGTTAATGAATAATCATTAGCCTGGAATTGATCTATCATGGATACTAAATCAATAAATTTAATAAAAAAGATGAAAGTGAAGCTATTTATAGTATTTAAAAATATCAATACGAATGACTATAATTGTATACAAACCAAAGTTGTAATATTTCGAGATTCTGTTTTATAAACGCATTCCACAGCTATGTTATCTTTCTGTAAAGGAAAAACGAAAAACTCAAATAAGGAAGACCATTATAAGAACAAAAGATCTCAAATTATTTCAGTTTTACTAACGAACCATGATTTGGAAACAGAATTAAACTTACCGGATGAATGAGTATTTCTTCATCAAAAAATTGGCTTTGCTATTTGTAAAGTTAAAAAAATATCATTAATAAATCACTATTAGAAAAAGAAATTGAATGTTTACAAAAAAAATAATCATTTAGAAATAATTTAAAATTCAATCAACCTGAAAGTTGAAGTCATAGTTTTCGTTCGAAGCAATTGGCTGCAGTTCAGTTCCATTACGGAAGTGACGAACACGTATCTTTATTCCTAAACAAAAAAGAAAATACTTATATTTCCTGTTGAACAATTGAAATTATACTAAATTAGAAATATACTTGAAGCATAAAAGTCTTCTTTACCTATGTCCTCTTCGTTATTTAATAACAATATTTAAACCGACATTAATATTGCCGATCTTCTGCTGGTGAAACATCTTTGTAAAATTTGAAATTATAAATAACAGCAAATGAAACAAATTAATTAAGCATAGAGACTATAAAGCACCTTTTACACATATATTAACAATTAAAATTAAAACAATGCGACGTTTCAAAGTTTCAGTAATCGAACTTCTTCGTCAGGCAATGAAAACAAAACTGAATTCAAAGATGTTAAATTTATTTTTATTTTAATTTTTGTTTTCTTTGCCTGACGAAAAAGTTCCAATACTGGAACTTTGAAACGTTGCATTGTTTTAATTGAAATTGTTAATATATGTTGAAAAGGTGTATTATGGTCTCTAAGTTTAATAAGTTTTTATCTGGACGTTGAAACAGTTTACTTAGTTTAATTAATTAATAAGCATTTAAAACAACACTTAATAAATATAAAAATAGGGCGTGAAAGAATACAATGCAATAAACTGCATACATTAGATTGTGCAAATCATGAAACGTCAAAAAAAAATAAGTTTCGCCTTTTCTTTTTTGAACTATTGTTGGGTGATTCTCAATTTAGTTGTGGATGGATGTCCGTCTTGTTTTTGGTAGCAGTTGAATGTAATCAATGTCTTTTATGAAATTTTAGTCTTACTAGGCGTTGTTACGAGGAATATATCAGAAATGAGGATAAGATTGTTACCAATTAAATACAACAAGAAATAATTTTTCAGCACAAATCTAACCAAATTGCCTTTCTGGTTCGATTATCGGGAAGGAATCGGGAACGGCCGTTTCGTCCTACTTGGGACTCATCAGCCCGATCTCCGCCTTCCCCGATAAAAGACCCAGAAAGGCAAGATACTTAAGATAATCGAACCAGAAAGGCAATTTCGTTAGATTTGTGCTGAAAAACTATTTCTTCTTGTATTTAATTTAACCCATTTTACAGCACGTTAAACTTTATTAATTGTTACCAATTGTTAGTAACAAAACGAGTAGTGTTATTAGAATGTTGCATGAGTAAGTTATTCATTGCTTTGTCGATTTGAAGAGGCTTAAAAAAAGGATGTAAGGAGTGTAGAAAGGATTTTATTTTTCTTTCTTCCTCTGAGCGGATTCAGTTTTATCACTCGGCGAGCAGTCTTGCAGCTGCCAAGATTTTAATTTCTATGTTCAGATATATTCTGGAATAGGATGGTTTTCAAGGAAAGCAGTTTAATTAGTTTGTTGTTGGAAAGTTTTCCAAGGAATCGAGTTAGGTTTAACGTTCAATTTAAATTCCATTATTGTTAATCTAATTAATTATAGTCAGGAATTGTTTTGATGATGTGTTTTTAACGCCTAGTCTAAAGATTTTTTATTCTACTGCCCCGGTATTGACAACAATGTATTGGACCTAGAGGCAGAGTCAGGATTGCCGCCTCCTTCAAAGGTAAACGACTCATCGGGAAAGAAGTTTTCGGGTCTTTGCCCGAAGTGCTGTTCTGTACTCGTAATTTATAGGATCTGTGACTTATTGACTTGGGAAAATTGTCGAGAAACACCAACAAATAATGGTTAGATGAATATGCCATCTACTAAAATGAACTAATAAGCATCATTAATTGGAGTCAAAACGGAAACCATCACCAGCCAGCGTAAACGACGGTATGAGTGATACTATGGACCAATGGGGACGTTCGATCATGCAACTCTGAACGTAATGAGAAACGGAAGATCTTAGTTCTTCTCGAGATTCGTCACATAAATTAAAACGTAACTTATTGACTATTTCTTTTTCTTTTAGTTTATTTTTCTCTAGTTTCTTTTAAATTTAGGTTAAATTGTTTTACATTCGTGTGTTAGCTTACCACCCGTGTAAAGTTAAGGTTAGTCCTAAATTTTCATTTTATTAATAATACAAAATATTAAAATATACAGATATTCATGAAATGTAGGCCTTTGCAGTTTATTATATTGTATTCTTTCATGCCCTACTGTTATATTTATAAGTAAACTATAGTTTATTATTTTGAATTTTACGAAGATGTTTTGCTTAAAGAAGATCGGCAATCTCAGGCGATTGAAATACTGTAATTAAAGAAAGAAGAAGATATAGTTAAAGAAGATTTTATATTGCAATTACTGTTGTATAGTAAGGGGAAATCGTAGAAATATATTTTTTTAATGCTCACCTGTTAAATGTGTGTGAAGCACTACACCAAAAGCCTTAATCCCTCCTTCTGGTAAAAGCTAAAAATAATAAGAACAAAATTTAAATTATTAAAAACAGTTATCATAAAGAAGATAACCCCTAAAAATTGAATATGGTTTCTATTAAGTATCAAATTTGTTGAAATCAAGTGTTAATCATTATTAATAAAAAATTCAATTTCTTGTGTCATCGTTCATAGAAATGATCTTAATTTTTTCTTTGATGTACTTCATACCTCGATTCAATTTAAGGATAAAATAAATTGGTTGTACACAGATGAAACATTTTAAACATTTAATTTTGTAAAATAGTTATACAATCTCAAATTAGAATAGATTATTGGATATGTTTGGATCAGTTGTCTCTCTTACATCACATGAAAAAAATTCGTTCTTTTTAAAAATGTTTACAGCAATACACCGCTCTTGCAAAACTATCTTACATACTTTTATTCCTAGCTCAAAATGCAATAATTGGAAAATCAAGTGAATTGTGGTTAAAAGGCAATGTAGAATTTGGCTGGTTATGATGGTTCCGAACACACGTAGTTCGTATTGTGGCTTGGACCTTATATCTGCCAGACGTGAAGCAATCGTAGACCGGAACTTGTATTTTTCCAATACTTACAAATAATAAAGTCAATAAGGTACGATTCCTGTGTGTCCGACTTGTGGTTTTGGCTGTAGAGGTGGTGACAGACCAACAGACAGAAGGACAGAATGAAAGAAAGCGTTTCCCCTTTTACATCGCACGCTTTCTTGTGCGATGTCCAAATCTGATCCATTTCATAATTTTCAGCTCCAAATTTGATTCATTTCCTAATTTCCAGATTTACAAAAATACTTGATTAATTTCAAAATTTGTGAAATACTTTTAAAACTCCTAGGTTTTGAAAACCCTAGACTTTCCATTTCTAACTTTATTCTTAAAAATTCTTGTCAATGGAATAAATGTTAAACTAACTCACCTCTTGCAAACATTCAGTAGCACAATGAGAAACAGACATGAAATCAGTTTGTTTAGGAGGAATTACGTGGAAAGGACCGACGTCATAGCCAAGAGAAAGAGTGGAAGCGTCATATTTCCTGAGGTTGTTTGTAATATACAATCGAAGACCAGATCGATCAACCACACCTAAATTCAACAACAGAAAAAAACGAATTTTATTACGTAAATTATAATAACTAGTAACGAATCGTTATTTGGTCAATCTCACAGTACAGACAGCTTATTATGTAAATTATAATTTGATATGATAATGCTATCTTTATTTATAATACTCTTCTGAACGAATGCAAATCAGAATTTTATATTTTAAACTATTCCCTATTGTCGTTATAATTTTTTTTATTAAGGCATTTTTTTTTAGTATTTATTTAGGTTTTGCATTGTAACATTATAATATTTTCTTGAAGTGTAAATTGTATGTTGTTGGTTGAAGAAGATTTAAATTAATCTCAAAAGATAAGAAAGTGAAAATAAATAACTTTTTTACTATATACAAACAAACCATACTTCTTCCTTAAATCTTCTCTTTTATAATAAATATTATTAAACATCAACCAGCAGAAAATAAATGTCATAAACTACATTTATTAACTGAAAAAAAACGAATTTTCAAGGAGATAAAATTCACCGTCTCCTCTTTTTCAAGCCTTTTACATTATAATAATAAATAGACGAGATTCTTTTACAACAATGACCTTAAAATATTGATATTAACAATTAAAAAACGTTAATACAATAATAATAAAAGATCATAATCTACAATATAATAATCACACATTATTAATAATCACAAATTCTTATCAAACAAATACAAAAATTAGAAGGACAATAGAAAGCCTATTAACACTTTAATTTTTCGATTATTACCTTTTTGTTAGAGGTTATAAATTTTTTGTTAATCATTTCTCTAGCCAATTTTACCAAATTTTCACTAACTTTAACTCCATTATATCTATTGAGATTTTTTTCTTTCGAATTTCGGATACATAGACTTTCTATTGTCCTTCTAATTTTTGTATTTGTTTCATTATATAAAATGTTTACTTCACAATTGATACAATGTTGCTTGTCTTTACAGTGTTCAGCAATTCCAGATTCCTTTACTAATTTTTGTCTAATATAATATTCGTGTTCCCCCATGCGTTCTTGAACTGTTCTTTTCGTCTCCCCAAGATAGAATGAATCGCAATTCAGGCAATCTAATTTATAAACTACACCCATTTCAAACTTCTTGTCATTGCTATTTATTTTTTTACACAAAATATTTTTTAATTTATTTCTATATTCAAAATTTAAGTTTACTCCATATCTTTTATCAATTTCTTTTAATTTCCAGCTGTTCTTATTCAGATACGGAATGAAAAATCTATTTTCATTATGTTTATCCAATTCTTCTATCTTAAATTTATTATAATTTCTTATTGAACTATCTATGAATCTGTCAGTATACCATTCTTTTTTAATTTTGATTTCATATCACTTACTCCTACATTAAAATCTTCTTCATTACTGGTATTATTATCAATTCTAATTAAATAATTCTCAATTATATTCCTTTTTATTTTCATATTGTGTCCAGAATCAAATTTTAAAATATGGTCACTTTTGTAATCTTTAATGTAATGTTTCATTGTTATTTTATTATCCTTTTTTATTAGTTTCAGATCAAGAAAATTTAACGAGTCATTGATTTCTTCTTCCATTTTGAAATGTATGTCTTTGTGTCTCTTGTTAATGTCACTGAAAAAATTTCTAAATTGCCTTTTTGTTCCGAACCATAATATAAGTATATCATCCGCATAGCGATAATATTCGATTCTAAATTTAGTATCTTTCAATAATTTTTGTTCAAAAAAATTCATATAAATATTGCACAATGTCCTTGACAAAGGTGACCCCATAGGGAAACCTTTGACTTGTTTGAAAATCCTATCTTGGTATTTAAAATATGTGTTCTCAGTTATTAGTTTTATTAACTCTATCAATTCATCATAATCCATTTTAAGTTTCTTCAATTCTTCCCTATTCTCAAAAGCTAAACTTTCTAAAATCATCATAGTTTCATTTACAGGTATAGTCGTGTACATGTTGTCTACATCTAGAGAAAACATGTAAAATTTTTTAGTATTATTAAAGAAATGTCCAATCTTATTAATTAAGTCTTTTGAGTTCTTAACAATTACATCTTCTCTTGGTAATTTGAAGTTTTTTACAATTTTATTTGCATATCTAGCCAAGTTGTGAACCGGTGAGCCATATGCATTAATTACTGGTCTCAGAGGCATGTTGTCTTTATGATTTTTTACTCTTCCTTCCAAGGTAGGGGTCCTACAAGCTTCTTTCATGATTTCTTGGCTTTGTTTATAACTGATAACACCATTCTTATTCATGTCTGTTACTATTTTTTTTTTACTTTAATATATAATGGAAAAGTTGGGTCTTCCTGCAATTCAGTGTAATGCTCTTTATCTTGAACCAAAATATCTAATTTAGAAACATATTCATCCTTATCCATTATAATCATCTGGTTACTTTTGTCTGATTTCGAAATATGTAACTTTTTGTCGTTACCAATTTGTCTCAAAATTCCTAATTCTTCATGAAAATTCGTTTTTTTTTTTTCAGTTAATAAATGTAGTTTATGACATTTATTTTCTAGTGATGTTTAATAAAATAACTTTTTTTTCGTTACATTAAAAACACATTACTACAACACATTCGAACGAAAAAAAGATCAAATACAGTATTTAAACTATTTAGAAATATGAACTCTTCATATGATTTAAGGGGTGATGACAGTATTTCACACAACAGCTGTCTAATTATAACTGGAATATATTTATTATTTTCTTTTTTCTTTTTTTGTAAAATAAATATAATTTTCTAAATAATAATATGATATGCTAATACCAAAAAGTGAAATATCACTCAACAATATATCACAATAATATATCCTATTCCACAGAAATCTTTTTTTTTTTTTTGTTTATTTATCCCTTGATCCAGTTTTGGATCAGAGGTAATACACTGCTGTCGTTTGGATAACTATCCAGAAAGGATCGTTGTGTGACAAACAGGCTTTTCTTCCATTTTTCGAAATGAAACACCAATCTTGGTTCAGACACATCAGTCTCATGACAGGCCGTCACCTTGATAAGGCAGTGCCAAAAAATACCAGAGAAATCTTAAATTTAACAAGTAGCACAATGAAAGAAAAAAAATAACAGTGCTTATTAATAAATGTTTACAAGTTCTTAAGTCTGTGGGAGGGTTTACCGCTAAAATGTAATTTACCACTTTAAAATTTAATTATTAAGATAAAACTCAATTATTCAATGTGACATTTACCTTGTTTTAATGATGGGTTATCGTAATGAACTTCGAACATGTAATAAACTACTCTATCTTTGGCTCCTAATGGAAATCCAATATGTTCAGGATAGTATTCACCCTAAGAAGAGTAATTCCAAACAAAAATAAATTATGTTTTTAATTAATAAAACAGTCAACTCGATTCCTATAAACAAAACTCTTTATTCATGCTGTGATATTTCGTTCCTTCTAATCGAAGGAACTTCATCAGATAAATATTTACAGATAATAATTCCTGTTTATCGAATTCATATACAAAATGAATTAACAATCTCTAACATACAGAATTGATAACATAATGCAACCATTTTTATAATATGCAAAAAACAATACTGATATTATCATAATGCAACAGTTTTTCAGCATGCAAAAAAAATAACAGTAATTTCATTAAAACAAAACAATTTAAAGTAAATAATGTGTCAACAAATCTATTTATCAAACCTCAAAATTTGAATAATAATATTTTAAACCGTTTGATTCTTCCTATTATAGTTTTTTAATTGATCTGATGATTGATTCTATCAACTAATTTATTGATTGTTTGATTGTATTAACTTGATTCTTTAGATATCGAAAAATGATTAAATAACATTTAAGCGTAGAGAAACGTTGATGTTTTCCTACAGCAAAGACCTTATTTTCACTTTAGCGAGTGCCTAGTAGATACTGTGCAGATTATCTAGGTAATTTGCAGATTACCTAAAGTCCTCCAAATGAGAGTTGGTTGCACTGTTTTTGTGAGATCTGCGCATGTAGCATCGAATAGTCTGGTCAGGCACTTCATCTGCTAATCGCTGGTTACTTATCAAAAGGGAATTGTATTTAAAAATCATTAAAATATTTATTATTAGCGATTAGTATTGAAATAATGCTAAATTTTAGAGAGAAGTTTTATTTTGCATTATCAACATGTCAGCGGAGAAAAATAGTCTGGAAGCACTCTTCGTCGTCAAGCAAGAGATTTACTTGCCTCTGTGAAGGGATACTTTCAAAACCTAAAATCTAAGAGACATAATTTATAAATGAAATTCTCTAAATAAACAAGTGTTTTTCTAAATTACAACTTCTCCGATAATTAAACGTTAGCCTATTATACGTTAATTATACTTTCTCAGTGAGAACAGACGCCATCGTCCATTTTGACAGGAAAATATAACTGATCAGCTACCGGAAGGGCTGCGCAGTTCAAACTTCCGCCGGCCAACTCTCATTTGGAGGACAATAGGTAATTTGAGAAATGAAACAATTTTCGGCACTTTAACGGATGACCCTAGTTAATCTGCAATTACCTAGATAATCTGTAGAATAACTGATTTCTGCATTTTAGCGGTATCATATCCACTAACTTTAAGGTACACTGATGCTCGGTTATAACGCGGTCGTTTATATCGTGAATTCGGATATAAAGCGATTTGGTTTTGGACCCCTTCTATTTTGGAAAAGGTGTATAATTGTAAAATTGCAAAATTTATCGTTTTTTCGCCTAAAATCAAATCAAAGGTGTAAATTAATATGCTTGTTTCTTATTATTTAGAGTAATTGAGACTCTATACCCACCCTAATGTAACGAAAATGCCTCAAATACAATATATTTTTTAAAAAATAGCAGAATCGCGGACTTTTCGTTTAACCAAAATGAATATCGAGATCTATTTTTCTGCCAAGGAGAACCAGTAAAGAGGCCCTTGTAATCTAATAGGCGTACGAATACCTAGTTTCGATCCACGTGACTCGTCGTTTGTACAAGATGCCAAGATGGCGGCGCCAAATCAATTTTGGCTAATATAACCCATCAAAGTGTTGAAAAGGTAATGATTTATGTATTTATAAATATAAAATTCTCTCACATAGCTCTGAATGATGTAGGTAATCGCGAAATGACCATTTTAAATCGATTTGGAATCGTGTGGGCGATAAAAGGGTGGGATATACGACATTTGACATCGTGAAGTAATAAAAGTTCGGTAATATCGTGGTTATATGGCGATCTTCGAAATCTTGGTTCCGAAAGATCGCGTTATAACCGAGCTTCAGTGTATTTATCCTTATTAATACAATTAAATGAATTAATAACATAGGATTCCACCATGAATCTATCTTTTTCGTTATGGATTCGGAATATTATACTGATTAATTGATGTGGGTTATGACTATTAAGCAGGCAATTGGTCAGTATATTATTTCGAATCCATATTGAAAAAGATAGATTCATGGTAGAATCCAGTATTATTAATTCATTTAATTGTGTTAATAAGTATAAATACCTTAAAGTTACTGGATATACTCTTAATAAATTTTAAAAAGTATATTAAGAATTAAGAGAGATATGTAATATTTTTATTGGTTTATTAAATAGATTTGTTGACACATTATTTACTTGAAATTGTTTTGATTTAATGAAATAATTATTATTTTTTTGCCTGAAAAATTGTTGCATTATGTTATCAATTCTGTATGTTAGAGATTGTTAATTCATTTGTATAAGAATTCGATAAACAGGAATTACTATCTGTAATTATATATCTGATGAAGTTCCTTCGATCAGAAGGAACGAAATATTACAGCATGAATAAAGAGTTTGTTTGTAGAAGTCGAGTTGATTGTTTTATTAATTGAAGATGCAGTTTTACCTATAATCGAATTACATTTTTATTTAAACTGCAATTGAAAAACTGAATTTTTTACTTCTATCAGTTAATATCCATCATAAGGATTACACTAATTAATTTCCATTACTTATTGTTTATTTCGAAAGGAAAATAAAATAATTTCGAATAAGTGTTAGCCTTTAAATCTTTCTAGAAATTAATATTAACTATAATAATTGACAAAGAAAATTTACATTTTAATTTTATTTATATCATTTCTTAAAATATCAGAATAGATTCATAGAAACTAATATTTTATTCTTTTTTAAATTTATCTTAAGAATATTAATTTTAAAACTAACATTTTTTTTACGATTTGTAATTAGAAAAATAATAATAAGTAATCCTATCTTTCTTTGAAATATGTCTTATATTATATTCAAATATGTCTAGTAATTGAATTGAAGAAGAAGGAAAAAAAATTAAGTGAAATATCTGCAGTATTTCGATTAATGTTACAGTAAATCCTATCATACAAAAACATAACTGGAACTATGCTAATTCCAAGATATAATAAATTTTGTTGCTTTAATCAAATTTTGAAACTTAATGGAATGAATACATTTTGTGATATATTTAATAAAATTCATTATAATAATAGAAAACTTTAAAAATATTAATATTAATTAAACACCGCATTTCACTTCTGATACATCTTTTATGCATAATATTTCGTCATCCTTTAGCGGGCTTGAATTCATCAGATGAAAAGAAAGGGATATCTTATCCCTCTTCTTAAAATTCATATACAAAAATAAGATCGTGTGAAATTACAAGAGATATTGTTTATATAAGATATAATGATTACAATAAGATCGTGCATGAATTTATAAGAAATATTGTTTACAAAAATAAAAAGATAAATTACTTACAGAAAAACATTATTTACAGAAAACATTGTTCATCTTTAATGCATTTTTTTAATTTATTTAAGGTAAAATTTACTGACTTTAAGAAATTTTTCTTTATTGCTACATGGAAATGAATTTATGACACATGATTCAATCATGAATCTTTCTTTTTCGTCAATGATATGATATATCATTGGGACGATTGGGTCTAGATTACGATTACAGACCCAATCAGATATGCCTGTCTTATGACTTTTGAAAGCTCTAATTTGTTCTTGGATCCTTTCTTTTAAAGTTCTGACCGTATTCCCAAAATAAACACCTCCACAGTCCCTGCATTTTAGCTTATAAATAACTCCCATGGTATTCATATCATTATTGTGAAATCCATTTTTATTAATCTTAATTAATGAGTTGTCTAAAGAAGTCAAAGTGGAGGTGGGCAGGACACCTGGCCAGAAAGACTTGGGAAAACTAGACGAGTCTGACCACGTTTTGGAAACCCTCCACAGGTCAAAGGAAAAGAGGAAGACCAAAGGGCAGATGGAAGGATGAGATGGAGAAGTTTGCGGGGAAGAGATGGAGAAGTAAAGCTGTTGATGGAGATGTATGGGGGAGGCCTTCGTCCAGCAGTGGACTAATAAAGGCTAAATGATGAATGATGATGAATGAGTTGTCCCTTTAGAATACAATCTGAATGTTATTTATTTTACACAAGTTTTTAAGCGATTTATCTAATCTTATATCCAATGGTAATTTCATTAAGTTCTTAAATACCTGAATTTCTTTATTTATTTCTTTTCTTATTTTCATTTTAGATCTATTAATAAAGAAATTTTTTATAATTTTGTTCACAAATTTAATAGGATTATCATTCAATACAAAATTTTGTTTCATCTTATTAATTTTCATTTTCCAAAGACTTTTATTCTCAGTATTTGTTATAATTCTCACATAATTTTGGATAATTGCTTTTTAGCAGATATATTATGTTCTGATTTAAAATTAAGTGTATGGTTGCTTTTGAGCTCTTTTTCAAAATGTTCATAAGTAATGTAATTATCTTTATTGATTAAAAATAAATCTAAAAGCAGTAATTTTCCTTTTTTCTCTTCATCTACAGTAAATTCTAAATTCTTATTTACTGAGTTTATAAATTGGTGAAAACTTGTGAACTGTCCTTAGTTCCATACTATAAAATTAAACTATCATC
>JAFIDM010005346.1:58392198-58404043 GCA_023159025.1 Thereuonema tuberculata | reverse complement strand
GTTTATTTTGGGAGTACGGGCAGAACATTAAAAGAAAGGATCCAAAACATATTAGAGCTTTCAAAAGTAATAAGGCAAGCATATCTGATTGGACAGATCACTGCCAATCTTGTAATCATAATCCAGACCCAATCGTCACAATTTTATACCATATTATTGACGAAAAAAAAAGATTCATGATTGAATCATGTGTCATAAATTCATTTCCATGTATCAATAAAGAAAAATTTCTTAAAATCAGTAATTTTACCTTCAATAAATTCAAAAAATGCATTAAAGATAAACAACGTTTTCTGTAATAAATGGTTTTCTGTAAGTAATTTATCTTATTAATTTTGTAAACAACATTTCTTATAAATTCATGCACGATCTTGTTGTAAACATTAATGTCTTATTAAAACAATATCTCACACGCTCTTATTGTTTTTATTCTTTAAACAAAAAGTTTTTTTAGACATTACATTTATTGTTAGTACAATTCCATTGTCATAAATTCAAATTGTTAATATTTATTTAAATCAGAATTATGAAATTTTTTTTTTTGTATATGAATTTTAAGAAGAGGGATAAGATATCCCTTTTTTTCGTCTGTTGAAGTCAAGCCCGCTAAGGGATGACGAAATATTACGAATAAAAGACGTATCAGAAGTGAATTGCGATGTTTAAATAATATGAAAATTCATTATAATTTAAAATTACGAGTTAAAAGCTTAATTAGCAGTTGTGAGCAATTCGGTTTTAAGCACAGCCCAAAATATTTTAAAACTAGTTATCATCGATAGAACAACGTTTTCTAGAGAGAAGGTGAGTGATGAAGATTATCGTCTTAAGTTACTCTGTAGTTGAGGTTTAAGAAAACATCCTTCAAATGTTTAAACTACATATTTAGCTAGGTTTCCGGATTAGCTTATTGCAAGTAACATCATAATATTTGGATTCCGAAGATATTTTAGAAGTTTATCTGAATGTAAATGTTGATTATGGAGTTTATAATTAAAATGATTTATAACATAGTTTACACTTACTTTAGCTCCAATAGCCCATCCTATAATGACTTTACGGCACTGAGAGAAAGGTACGGGTGCATTTGGCATGTAGCATTTGTAACCATTTTTGGTCACATTTGCCAATTTCTCGTCAATGCCATCTCCGTTACATTCGTACACTAGGATATGATGAACCACGCCTTCGTTTCCTGGCTGAATAAGTGGTTCGTACTATATTATAAAAAAAAAAAATCATTATCATTTCAATTGAAATTGTAAAAAGAATGTCTGAGTTTAATATTCTAAATTTTAAAATTTTAATTCATCCTTTGTGTCTGATAAAGTTCATAGAATACTTTCAGAATGTCGTAAAATCGGACAAGAAAATCCTGGTATTCATGCATATTATTGCCAATACATTATTGAATATCTTTTCGGTAATATTTGAAATTGTTTCTTCTTTAAAAATATATATTAAATAGAAATGCAATCCTGCTTTTCCAATCCAGCTTCTACCTTTTTATTCTGATGTCCGAAAGTTGCTTTAGGCCTACTTCCATTTGTTTCGAAATGACTTTACAGTATCTGAATTGTAGGAAAATCATGTTTCATTTACTTACACAAGGAAATTCGTGACTGTAAACTTTATGTTAAAGATGACCATTTATCAGTTCTCTTTAAGTCAATTGTATTATACTTATAAGACTTACACTTCAGATAAAGCCTATTGATACTGTAAGTTAGTGATGCATTGAATGCTGTTCGAAAACAATTCTAAAAGTTTTTAATTGAAATTGATCCAAGATCTTACAAATTGGTCTTTCAATCTGTTTTACAATTTTTCAGCGATCCATTCATTCAATGTTTTACAGCTTGTTTTACACTACAATAAGTCATGAAAACTGCTTTTGGAAATAGAACTTACCCCAATAATATGAATACTTTTCTCTTGTATTGGCACAGGAAAAAATTGGCACCAATAGTAAGTATCATCAACAGGAATAGAAATCTAAATAAAAAAAAAAAAGTGGTGATTAATGAAACTGAGGAAATATTGCTACAATAATTAATGACTTCATTTTTATGATTAAGGAATGAAGATATTTTCTCCCTAAACTAAAAAAAAAATCAAGAAATTTACAGGAAAGAAATCACAGATTGTCAAAAGCTTAATATCAAATTATTATTAAAGAATGTAAAAAATGTAAGTTATAATTTAATTAAAATTCCTATAAATTTTGTTTTTTAAAATTATTGAAGAAATTTTTTCCAGGGTGTAAAATCAACTATGAACTTTGTCTTTTGTTTTTTCAAAATGGCTTCTTTTAAAAATATATATCATGGAACTCTTGTAAAGAAAGCCAGATTCACTGTTTTCTTCATTCAATTGGGCTTAATCTGGAACTTTCAAACAATTTATGAACATTTATTTTTTCGAACAAATCAATATTTAAAGTTGGTAATAAATTTAGTGTACTGTTCATACTTGGTGACAAAATTGAAGCCTGTACACCTGTATAATCTTGATAATATTTAATCCAAAATGGTCTGAAAAAAGTCAAGTCTGAAAAAAGTTATCGTGTGTTAAGTAACTGAAACCGAGGTCGTGTTTGTGTATTCTTAAAATTTTTGGATTAAATATTATCAAGATTAGACACGTGTAAAGGCTTCAATTATGTCACCAAATCAATATTTAATTTTAAGAACTTTTATTTTTTGAACGAATCAGGAAATTGAATGAGCTTATCTTTAATTTTGGTATTAAGTAATTGCAATAATACTACAAAGCGGAATACGAATATCTTCTTATTAATTGTCAAATAATTGGAATTCAAAACATCTTTTTACGTAAAGTCATTCTTGTATTTCCGAGTCAAACTGCTTAGTTCACGTTGACTTATTAATTTAATAGAATTTTCATCGAATTTAATTGAATCGAACTTTTATTATAACGAAACCTACAATTTTCATTAGTATCAAAGCAACGTTTTAACAGCTTAATTGGTTTTAAACTTCTTTTAAAAGTGTTTTGATAAAGTTTCTTTTATATTCTATTTGTTCAACAATAAATATCTTCACCTCACAAATTATCTTTTAAGTTAAAGATTCCTGCTTTAAGTCAAACAAACGATTTTTCTTTTTCTACCAAAATTTCTTATGTAAATATCGTTAATTCAACAAGAAAATCAATGAAACGCTTGAATATTTAAAAGCTTTCTATAATACGCGGCATTTAGTAAAAAGAAAGCAATGGCACAAAATAATAGAATGTATTCGGGTTTCTGAATGTCTTAGTAAAATATAAATTTATTCTAAGCTGCTCCGAGCTGATGTTTCTTTTGAAAATTTAAATTCAACGTTTGAGATTGATAATCTTATGGCAAAAGAGAGGATATGACAAGTATCTATACAATCCCGACATATCCAGCTCTGCTTGACAGAGCTTCACTTTACGGATCCCCGCGATATTTACGGAGATTTAGAGTAGCACTATTCCTCTAGCCTTAGTGAATATGTCTTTGTATAAACCTTAACTCTAGCTCACGGTCTTATTTTGATGTGATTAAAATTTTTGTTGTGTTTATTTTAATTATAACTACATTATTTACATCAGTTATTCCGGTATATGATGATTGCAGTGCAGTAAAAGTGACACAAAAAGGTAGTGCTTTGGTTTACCTACTTGCTTTGGCCCTCTTGCAAAAGTTAATATGGAATATATCTGTTTTAGAGTTTCATATTATCACACATTTTTTTTAAAGTCATTACAACTGATAAAATACTATTGTAGTTTCCATTTTTTAGCTTTTCTAAGAGTTCAAACATATTCTTAATATTTGCAAACTGCAACTTTCTGAGACCAATAACGTTAAGCTCTGTTCCATGCTTAAACATGGAACAGAGCTTAACGTTATTGGTCTCAGAAAATTGAGTTTGCAAATATAAAGGATTTGTTTTAATATTCATATTAATTTTTTTGATATTCATATTAAAGTATGCTGCCCAAATAACGCCACCTTAACATTTAAATTATTGTAAGTCTGGAAATAAGGTGTATCGAAACACGAAAATTATGACCAAGAAATTTTAATCTTCTGTTTGAAGCATACCATAATGAAACATATGATAATTTTTTTTGGAGAAGTATGAGAACTCAAATAAGAAAACTTTGCAAACTGGCGCAATTATGAACACCTGGTCCAATTAACGCCACTTACTTTCTAGTAACTTAACTTCTTTAAAATTAAGAATTATTCCATTATTGTAAACAATATTTGTACAAAATTACAGTAAAAAGCAACTAAATTTGACCTACTGTAAAAAATAATAAAAAAATCACTTGAAATTAACACAGTCTTTCTAATCTGTAGCTAAAACAAAAGAGGAAATGTAAAAATTAATTTGAATATCCCCTCCTTTTAAATGAAATGAGACAATAAGACAAAATACCACAAAAAACAATATTTTTCAGTTAACTCAAAAAGCTTTAGAGAAGTAAAGCTTACAAAAAATAAAAAGTTATTAGTGGCGTTAAAGTGGCGTTAAAGTGGCGTTAAAGCGCTACTGAGCCCATGGATCACATGATACTTGTCTACAATTTCCGAATTGTAAAAATAACTTTATCTTATCTACATAGAAGAATCTTCAAGAATCAAGAAAATATATAGTTTTATATAGTTAATCTTTGCTGAACATTAAAAAATCTATATTTTATCTTACCTTGATATAGCAGCAGCCTTTCAGAACCAGTCCTCGACACGAAATAGTCGAAATGTAATTTCACTCGAAAATGTTGGCGGTCTGCTAACTCACTTCAATACTAGATAGCATGTTAATGCAAACTACTTTAGTGTAGTACCGCCATCTCTTATGTTTATGAAGAATTAGATAGGTGGCGTTAAAGGTATACATGGCGTCATGTGGCTCAGATATCTCAGTACGTGAATTCATTAACATTTCACGCAACTGAAAGATTTTGAGCGAAATCTAAGATTTTTATAGTTACTTTAGCTTAAATAATATCTTTATGCTTAAATTTGAATCTGAATTTTGAATTTGTAAAGAAAAAAAAATTCTTACATTTGGCAAAATCAAATCCAATTTTCTGATTCCATCCATGTTGGGCTGCTGGAAAACAGCTCCTTGAAGATACAGACTAGCGGTACCTCTATTATATGGACCGTGATAACTAGGACCAAGTTCGGTGGCATTCGCAGGGACTTTGGGACTCAAACCCCAAATTACTCTTATTGTACTATTCTGAAATATAAGTTAATTAACACATTAAAACTTAATTTCACATTTAATTTAAAATTGATATAAAAAATATTTCATAATAAAGAAGTTGATGATTTAAAGTAAAAGTACAAACGTCGATAACGTAATCATCTTTATCACAGGTATTCAATTTTCTTTTAAAGCAGTAAGTGATGTGTGTTTCATTTTGTCTGCCACCGAGTAATACGTAATCTTGCTGTTTGTCAATCAAGGGGCGTCCATTGCGGTCCGGTAATCCGTAACGATCCTACGACAATGAATTAAATTCCTTAAAATGTTTTTTAAAAGCAATTCATTTAATCATTTTGTAAGAATACAGGTTTTATTGGAATAATAGAAACAATTTTAGATGCTTACTTGTATGTAGGCTTTGCCATCTTTCATCCAACCCATCACCATGTCAGCTCCCCTCATGCTGCCACTAGGTGAGAAGCCGATTCCTACCCATCCAGTGGAAAGCCCAACAACATTCATGATGAGGTATTCGTGTTCTACTTTCCATTGCAAATAAACTTTATTGCCATTGTCAAGGGACGCATCATGAGTCCAAGCAGTGTTTTCGTCACATCCTTCACTTATGTTTAGTAGAAGCAGGACTATGGTGTAGATTATCCAATGGAACCTTTGCATCATTATTGACTAGGAAACATTTAGAAACAACATGCATTAAAATATACGGTAATCGTAATCCAATAGAATTTAGAAAAAGGAATCTTGGAATTCAGAAAACGGAAAAAACAATAGTTATTAAACAAAGAATCTATTTATCATTGAAATGTTGTTTCCTTCGAGTTTATTTATCTGTAGTGTTTCTGTCAGTGTATCGTTATTGATATTGGAGATAG
Organism: Thereuonema tuberculata; assembly: GCA_023159025.1. Taxonomy (NCBI): domain Eukaryota; kingdom Metazoa; phylum Arthropoda; class Chilopoda; order Scutigeromorpha; family Scutigeridae; genus Thereuonema; species Thereuonema tuberculata. The sequence continues at coordinate 58,397,934 of JAFIDM010005346.1, read as the reverse complement.
CGGAGAAATGACAGTAACTGAGACGCTCCTTGAATTTAACTTAATTTTAATATAAAGAAAATAGTGATGATGTACAAAACATGAATCACTTTTATGTCACATTAGAATCTCTGTTATCCAGTCTCTGTTTCGGAAGAGAGGGATGGTTTCTGCTTTGTTTCAGTTATACAGTAGATTGATTACTTGGTGCCTCTTATGTTTTGTTAGGAGTCTTATTTTATGTCTGCCTTATATACATAATCTTTTTAATATATTGCACTAATATCCCTTTATTTTATAATAAGAATATGAACAAATATCTTTTTATTCAATTTTTAGCCGTAAACTTAAATTTGTATTTTAATTTCGACTTCACAGACCATTTTTTTTATCTGGCATAGGATCTGGTTCCGCAACGGTCGGATCGTAGAAAATCTACTGTAATTGTTTTCTATTTCAAAAACAGAGACTATCATTTTTCTTTAACATAGAAATCCTCCTTCTTCTGTCTTGCAGTTGCATTTTTTTATTCTGATGTTAAATAAAACAAAGATGGAGCAAGCAGCTAGAAATCAGATAAACAACAATTTTCAAACGATTATTTCGGCGTAATTTTTTCATATCAATTTGCTCAGACACATAATAATATAAAAAATGGGAGGGAAAATAAATGGACAGAGATTTGGCTTTTATAAATCTAAATGAAATTCGTATTTTGCGGCTTTACTTTCTTTTACTGAACTAAACCAAAGAATTTTCGGTTTTAAAATTTTTTTGAAACATTTTCAACCTCTCAGAAAGTGAGATATTAGTTTGACTGTCTGGACTTTGTATTATTTTAGATTTTAGTAATAAATATTAAAAATCGTTAGTGATACAGATTTTTGATTTAACACGTGAAGTCTTACTATTTTACTTTCGATATTTTACTCGAAAGTTTGTCTCTTTGTAGGAACATCACGCTAAAACGACTGAACAGATTTCCATAAAAGTTGGAACGTATTTTATTTATAGTTCAATGTAAAACATAAACCCATTTAATTGATCCCCACTCCTCATATCCCTCAAACTCCCTCGAAATCCCTCACGTAAAAGAGTGAACAAATTTCTTCAAATTTGGTATAATGTTTATTTATATCCAAATTTCAGCAAAAGCACAATTTTGGCCTCCAGTCTGTCTTCCCTCAAAACGAGATCTGCCCTCCACTATCAGTTCTTGCTAAGTCCCATTATGTGATGGAGAACTGAGAGCATTTCAATCTTTAATTTTGTTCATTCAAATAAAAGATACATGATATAATTGAGATGAAAAGTAATATACTATGCTTTCAGTGGTGTATTTTTGTAGGATCTAATTACAGAATGGTAGTTCATCATATATACTATTGCCTGTTATTTTAAAGAATGGCAGAGTTCATTTGATTGATAGGTCTTTGGTGACGCGACAGGATTTGATTGTTGCAGGTTAAGATGATTTACCAAAAAAGCAAACTGAATTTTTTTTCAAAGTAATTTTACTGAATACATAAAGTATACTAAGACTCACTATGCACTATTTCACTTGAAACTTTTATTCTTTGTCTATTATCTGTTTGTAAGCACTTCATGTTAAAACTACGGAACAGATTACGTTGAATTTGCCATTTCGCTTATTCATCATCCAACTTAAGATACTGGATTCTTTGTTTTGGTCTCCACCTCTCCCATCTCTCAAAATAATCCCCCAAAGCCCTTAAAGGGGTTAACTGATCCTTATTAATGGTCCAACTTAAAATGCCCCCCCCCCCCCCAGCGTTAATTCAAAATATTAGTTTTTTTATAATTATATGTTATTATTAATGATTATTTTGACGTCTCTTCTTTCAAACAAAAGAAATACAAATGAAAAGTTCGAAAAGTAACGCTCTGTGAAACGAACTTTTTTTGGAAAACTTATTTTTAATGATGCTAAATAGAAGTTAATCTGAAAACAAATTAAAAGTTTAGTTAAATTTACTAAAAATCTTGATTTAAAACAAAATAATAATGATTTTTAAGTATTTAAAAATGAAGCTAAATTTTAAGTTCACTTGTCTCGTTGTAAAATGGAGTCTAAATTATGACAATGTCTCTTTCCATTCAATAGAATAATAAATTATTGACATGATAGTATTGTTGATCTAAGTGCTTTTAATTAAAAGCTTGTGATTAGAAAAGGAAGGCAATTTCCGAAAATGCAATGTGTTCATCAGAATGCGATGGAAGGATGGGCGTATACCTAGATTTTAAGTAATTTTAATTATAGGTGTCGGATATTCTGTTTTCAGAATCTGTGCTTTGACTTCAACGATGTTAATAGATAGCGTAAAAAAAAAATTCCTGCTAAATCCAAATACAAAATTTGCTAAAATGTAAAAGTCCGGATTTCAGAAATTTACATTTTCTTAATCGCGCAAAGCAACAAAATTCACACAGAGATGCAAATGCAAAAGTAAGGTGATATTTACTTACCTGCAGGGATAAACATCTGCTGAATATCATGAATAAACATCGCTTTTTATTGCTTCAATATTTCCTTTGTAATGAGGACATGAGGAATTACTAATGAGGAGGTCAGTAAACAAGTGTCTTACAGCGGATGCTTTTCTGTATCACTTCAACGGAAAAATTGAAATTGTAGCAATTGACCGGGATAATGATGTTTTTGTACTACATAGAAATTCTAGTAACGAAGTTGTTTTTATTATTTTGAATTTGTTTTCATTCTTAAACTACTACGGAAACATTAATCATAAAAACAGAAGATAGAAATTAAAGAAAAACAGGAAAAATCAAGGAATAGAATTGATACTTTTAGTTTGTTGAATTATTTATTATTGCGACAAATTAATAACATATAATAAAAAAGGTTTGATAAATAACATTGCAGTTCAGCTATCTCAGGGATGTTGAGGATCATCGTTTATGAGTATTGCCACTAAGAAAATCGCTGTAAGATCATTTTGAGTTCCTCAAATCTATCGGAAGCATTAGCCTATACCAAACATCTAAAGAAAACAGATCACTCCTTTTTCTCAGGGGATTTCAAACGTCATTTTATGAGGGGTTTAGTAAGCAGCGAAGAATAAAACAAATGGACTATTTTAAATTGGATCATAAATGAGCTATGAACCAAAGTAATGGAATCTATCCGGCTATTTTTACGTGATATGCGTGCAAATGGAAGACAAAAATGTTCAAGTGCAGCACCAAAACTTTGCTTGCTTCGTCTATGTACTGTTTCACTTCCTTTATCGAATTTGGCCAACTAGACACCACGGAACTAGCTCAACCTGACAATGTTAGGGCGAAGCTAGTGAAAGTGAAGAATGGGGGGGGACGAGGTTCACATCCCGTCCAGGATAACCCTGAGATAGTAAGTCCCAGGGAGAAACGGACGAAACACAGAAAAAGAAAGAACAGCCATGCCAACTCCGGAATTCGAACCCAGGTTTCGACACTCCAGCCACACGGCAGACCGCCGCGGCGCGGCGGTCTAGTCCGCTCGGCCATGCCAGAACGGCTACATATTGTTTATTATTATTATTATTATTATTGTAATTATACAGATTTTTTTTAAAAGATTATTAAAAACAAATATCTTCTATACAATTCTGTAAAAAAGAACCCATAAGAGAACACACTACTCGTGAATCATTTTTTTTTTTTTATAACGAAAACAAAAAATGATAGCTCATCAAAACAATCCATTATTATTTCCTTATTCCTGATGTCATACTGATGAGCTATTTAGACAGGTTCGAGACAATTCATTGGCGTAAACTTCCTGTTCGTGAAAAACTAGGATAAATAAACAGATTCAGTGGGAAATGTTGCATAAAACCGGTCTGTTAGGTTTAGTATTTACAATGCAATTAACTTATGACTTCAAAACAATTAACAAATTGGAATATTACAACTCTCAATTTCCTTCTTTTTATTAAAAGTAGTAATAAATGTATAATCAAATTAACGAAAAATGTAAACTGATTAGAAACTATCAAATGTAAAAGTAATAAAAATACAGTAGAACCTCATTATAACGGACCTCATTATAACGGACAGTTTTTTAAAAAAATATAATAATAATAATAAAGGATGCATATGTTTTTCTGATGAGTTTTACATTTCCAAGCAAGCGATTAAACATCGATCATTTAATGAAAAAAAAATTTTAACGTGCCCGATTATTCAAAGAATTGAGTAAGCAAACGAAGGCACAACGCTACAAGGAAGGATTCGCAACTTTGTAGCGTTGTTCCTTCGTTTGCTTTCTCAATTCTATCGATCATTTAATTTCGTTATTGTCTGAAATTCCACAAATTGCCGCACACACTCATCAGTTTTTATTCAGTAACCTTTGAGTCATGTCGTTAAGTACTTTTATAGCTAACTATTGTCCTTCCTTTCATTGATGTACACCCTGATGCATTACACCGATGTAGAACTATTTGTTATAAACCGGACTTTCATTAAAACGGACAACCTTCAGCCCCAATTAGTCCGTTATCATGAGGTTCTACTGTAGCTAATAAAAGAGTATACAATTTTAAATTATTTATTATTTAACACTTGGAGTAATGAGCTATCTTCGTTATAAAATGACAATAAGATGATTAAAAAAGTATTGTTACACTATTGTTATTAAATATTGTTATTTAAAATTATTACATTATAATATTAAGCAATTTTAAAGCATTAAAATTAATTATATTTTATTTAATAAAAAATTAATTAGTTTTGATTTTTTTTTATAAGAATTTTGTCCTCATTTTAGCGGAATTAACTTAGCTATTTCCAAAGTCATTATTTCATTATCCAAATATTGATAATTAAATGATAAATTTCTTAAATCTAAAAATTAATCAATTAGAAGTTTAGCTTTTTAATAAAATAGATGTGCCTTTATTAAAATTGAAATAAGCGAATAAATCTATTTGTGTTATTTTTTGATGAAAAATGACATTATGAAGAAATAATGACATTACGGCTTGACGTTAAAAATGTAAGTAAAATGATAATTAAAATGCCTGTTAATGAGAAATTAAGGGCGCTAGACGCCGAATGTAATTAACAAAATAAAACTGCAAAATAAAATGTAAGTCGCATTTAACTCACCTTTTACTCCTTTGAACAAAGAACAATATTACAGAATTAAACATTACCAATACATTATTACATTTCAGAGCTAAATTTACCAGAAGTACTGCTGTTGATTTATAAGTTTGCTGTATTTGCTACTCTGTCGCTTATCCAATTTGATTTTTAGTTTGTTACGTTCTAACATTTCGAAATTTTTGATGATGGCATATCTCTATCATAAGATGCCTTCTTCAAAAGTTGAACATAGAATTACTTATAGATATGCAACATTAAAATATAACAGAAACGATTTCGTTACAAAAAAACTAATTTTTGATAATTAATTACTTTAGAATGAGGATTTGTAATAAATTTTTGCAACTCTTACAGTAAATAAACAATCAGTCGATTAGATATTTGAAAACAAGAATATAGTAAAACAGACAATATATAATACAAATAGAGGTAATAATGTATCATATAAAAAATATTTGAATCCTATATAGCAGTGGTCGGCAACCTTTTGTTGTAAAAGGGCTAAATATGTTATGTGGGGATTATTGCGGGCCGCACTTGGGCCAAAAATTTTAACAACCAAAAAAAAAAAAATAAAAAAGGAAAATCTTACTTTGACAACCGAAAAAAATAAAAAAAATA
>JAFIDM010005346.1:58375291-58392188 GCA_023159025.1 Thereuonema tuberculata | reverse complement strand
CAAAAAAAGAAAAAAAAAAAAATTCCAACACGCCCCGCGGGCCGCACCAAAACGCTTCATGGGCCGCGGGTTGCCGACCGCTGATATATAGAATTATTGTATATATGAAGCCAATTCTCCGTTTCTCTTCTTGAAATAAATCTTACAATGATTGGTCTATTTTCATGATAATTGGATCTTCCAAATCTATGGCCAGAGCTTCTATTTTTTCTGTGGAGTTTTGAAGTTGTAAAGTTTCCGAGATTTTAGCATTCGCTCAATGTAGAAGCCATGAGGACATTATCCGATCGCTACTGGGATTGCTGCTCTACCTTGTTTATTTCTAAATTTTGACGCAAAGTTTAGTTTTAATGATTTACTTACTTATTTTACCTGGACATTCTTTTTCAAATCAGTCCCAAATATTTTTTAGTTGCGATGAGAAGAGCTTCCCAGTATTTGGTGGAAGTATTTTTCGTCCATCAATCTTCAAGACAGGGAAAAAGAGAAAAGCTTGTAAGATTATTAGGAGTTAAAGATTAGCTCTGAGGATTAGAATGAAAAAGCAGTTAATTATGCCTTCCAGCAAAAGTTCTTTCTATAAATGGTGTTAAAATTTGAAGTTTTCTCTTTGGGGGGGGGGGGGGGAAACTTAATTTGCTGTTTTTGAAATATATTTTAAAATTATGTAAAAACCACATCACTTTAACGTATTTCCTTTAATATCGTTAATATTTCGCGGAACTATATCATTTCCGCTTTTTAAAACGATATCTAATAATAACATTGAGTTACTTTCTTTCAATACATGACTTAATACTTAAAAAACATTTTAAAATTTGTTATGAGATTGTTGAAAGCCTTTATCTCAATCTGACTGTGAAAATTTCAGTCTAATTTAAATGAAGAATATTTAAAAAACATTCACAAAAGTGAAAAATCATAACTTCAGTTTTCTTTAAAACAAAATATAAACAAAATAAGAAAAATATCCGAAACATCGTAATTGTAATTAGATTTTTTTATTGTTTTTTTTATGAAAAATATATATAATAATAAATAATTAGACCAATAACGCACTCTTTAAACATGAAAAATAAAAACATTAAAAAGGTATTGACATGTTTCAGATACCCGTTAAAACGGTATCTATCTTCAGAATAAACAAAAAGGAAATAGTTGACAGTTTTCAAAAGCAAGCAGGAACCATTTAAAACCAAATATATCATTTGATGTTCTACAAAATGCTAATTACTTTTTTTGTTTTACGGAAAGTATGGACATTATTATTATTAAAATAAGAGTTTAAAATTAAAATGCTTTTAAAAAAATTAAAAACAAAGCCTTCATTTATATTTTACAAATTTCAGATTTTTTATCTGCAACAGTGTTCGAGATATGGTACATTACTGAGGACTCGAATATTGATAAAAAAAGTCCTTCGTTTTCCTGGTCTAATAACTTTTAAAGAAAATCCTGATTATACTAAATGAAATTTTTTTACATACTTTGAACGGTACTTTATCTTTAATTAAAATTTCATGGCCAATCCTATCATCTGTATCAGAAAATACACTTCAAAATATTTTAATGACTGAACTACATTCGGTCAAATACATGTATTTTAAAAATATACTAATACTTAAAACAGATTCTAATTTTCGATTTTTTTTTTATTATGAATTCCTGTGGGAAGAACTGATTTTAGCCAATTATTAATAAGCATTTATGTAAAATCCTAACGTAATTGAACTGAGTCAACGCTGACTTTACTATTGCATAATAATTGACCATGCAGAGGTAGAGAGAGGATGGGTATTTATGAGGGTTTGCAGAGGAAGGACAAATTAATCGTGTTTATTTTTTAGTTCTGACTTGGATAAACATCCTATCAATTTCAAAGGAAACCGATCCACCGACGTTTTAATCTGGGATTAGGTGAGAGATGGAGTAGGATTAGAGACCAAAATAATTAAAATGCCTTAAAATAAAATTTAAGGAATTAAAAAATATACTTCAGTAAAACAGGTTCATGTTTTAAGTTTTCTATTCAGTCATTTGAGCAGAATGCACATTCAAATACTCAAATGGAAGAATAAAAAAAAAAGTTTGTTTTTTTTCCATTGAAAGTTTCCTACAAAAATAACAATCTTTATTTGCCTTCAATATTATATATTTTGATTAAATGCCGTTTACCTTAAGAATCGGCGGAAGAAGACTAAGTTGCAGAATAAATTTCTGCTCACGTACACTGCAGGAAGCTACATTTAACACTTTGAAGAGACAGACAGGAAAAAACAAGCGAAACAAAATGTTGGATTCAGACGTATCAGAAAATTAGGAAGAGAATCCTAAATTGTTCGGCTACGCCTGAACGATATAATAACAATGCATGAAATAAATCTAACAAATTTAGATCACAATTAGAAAATTAGTTCGAAAAACCTCTTTTGGCTAAAACAAAAGGTCTTCCTGCTCCACTTCAATTACTAAAGGAAATGGGATATACATATATTTGTAGGGTAGCAAAATAATACGAATAGATTTATTTTTCCTTCGTTTTGTTGTAATACTTACCCTTAAAATAAAGGAGGTAAATAATAACAACACATGGAGGTAAATAAGAATAATACATTTTTAATTATTAGTAATCTGTTAAAAACTAAAAATAATTATTGCATACATGTTATATATCATAAAAATCTTGGAATATATCTTAAGTGCCCATGCTAATTTTTCTAATTTATTTTAAACTTGGTTTTCTCATTATGTAATGAGCATTTTTTGAATTTCAAAATAAGATTTTTAAATGCATAACAATATAATATGCATATAAACACATATAGTGTATGTACATTTTTTAAAATAAAATTTATATTTACTTAAAAAATATAAATACATATATAATACGTTACAGATCTACAAACTTTCATCTCTAAAAATCTAGTAATACTTAAGTATTACTCATAATAACTTTTTGTAACTTTTTCAAAGAATTTGAATTAACGATTTGAACTATTTTGTGTAATATCAAGTGTAACATTAGGTTTTATTTAATTACCATCATTCAAATTATTTTGGGAGCAATACTTTGATTACTCTACTAATCTACTACAGCTTATCCCGTTTCTGTTCTGCAGACGGCTTACAAGATGACGTAATGTATCCTTCCGCCAGAAGGAGCACAAGATGTCATTAACTATATTTTGCCTTTATAAGGGAAGTTAGCCGAATTCAAGACAATAACGACTCTTAAAAAATGTTAGGGGGAAAAAAAAAATCTAAAATTTAGTAATTTTTTTTTTAAATATCTAGAATTTCTTTTTGAAGCTTTTCTTTAAAATATCAAAATTATAAACACAAACCTAGAAAAAAAACTATGATTTGCCATAAAGGCAGAATATTTCTTTTTTTGTGTGCGTCGTCTATTATTTATACAGAATTCGAAATGAACATGTCTTAATTTTTCCTTGAATATTAGATATTAATTTTTTTTTAAGTTCATTCCTCGATTTTATAGTTCTGTAATGTTGGTATTCAGTGAAAATAATATATTTTTTTTATTCTTGTAAGTTCACATGACTAGGGGAAGGAAATAAACTGTTGTTATTCAATTGTTGATAAAATAGATTATTATTTTTTTTTTTTTTGTAAGTTCATATCGGTGAGGATTTAGAATGAACATCAGTATATATTCATTAGCATGTACAGTGGTACCTGGGTACCAGTGGTACACAATTCGTTCCAGGGAGCTGTTCGAATTGCGAATTGTACGAATTTTGAATCAATTTTTCCCATAGGAAATAATGTAAATTGGATTAATCCCTCTAGACCCACAGATGATGCTTATTTAATCCTTTACAATAAGACGTAACGCATGAAATCATAGATAAAAACTATATTGAGAGGCCAGGTCCGAGACACGAGTTCCACTTTTAAACTTCATTAGGAGTTCATTGTTTTTTTTCTTTTTTTTTTTTTTTAGTTCAATTGTCGTTTTCATCTGCTTTCCTTTTAGGCTTGGTTGAAACTTATTTTCAATGAAAATATTTAAAAACAACCAAGAATAACAAAATAATTACAGAACGGAGCTTGTACAAATGCTTAGGGAACGAGAGCCAACACGAGACTTGGACTCCATCGGGACGCGGTAAGGTCCGATTTCCAAGTCGAATTTTATTCGATAAAGTTAGAAGAATGCGGAGTTGTACGAGTACAGAGATACAGGGGTTTCACTGTATTTGGTCTTTTCTGAAAGATGTTTCTCTCAGGGAAGATCAGTCAAAAATCCTGTTTAGAAAACTATCGTTAGTCGCCATATTGTTCGTTTTGATTTTAATGCAATTTGTTTGGCGGAGAATAAATACAAATTTTATTGCCTAGCGAAAAGGAAAATTTGTTATCGAATTCCTTTAGAAAAATGAAATTTCATATTTAGAACGTTTTATTTCGCATGTGACAATACTTTGCTAAGCCGGCAAGTTGGACCTATTTTCTTTGGTGGCAAAATACAAAAGCATTGATTCCCTGAAAACTGAGAATGAGATCGAAATTACGAACATTAAAAGTACATTGTAAATTTAAATGTAGATTTTTTTTCTGTTCTTATTTTTACTTTATTCAATTTCTGACAACAGGGCGTTTAATATTAATCTGTTGTTTTTTTTGACAGATTTAAAGAATTGTAACTCATTTTTTTATTTTTTTTTATTGATTCGACAAAGAATTTTAATTATCTAAAGCATATTTATAAAAAAAGAGATATCAAAGGAAATATCTTTCCTAAATGGTATGTACATTAAAGCTAAGTTTCTCTAATTTCTTTAATTTATTTACTTTTTTTTTTTTTTTGCCTATTCATCCTTCTCGTCTTTGCTTAAATATCTTTAAGCAAATTTTTGAGTATTTAGTGCAATTATTACTTACAATTTTAATTTTTAATTAAGGGCTGAGCGAAGAATTTAACTTGAGAAGAATTTAACACGTCCTACAATTTAACTTGAGTTTAATGTTAATCCGAATATGAATCAATCACTAAACCCGAAAATAACTGTTTCTGAAAAGTTAGTCAAAAAGAGAACTGTGGTTAAAATCAAGAAAGGGTTACTACCAAACCACAGTGCAATCCCCGTCATGAAATGAAATTATAGAACATTTTCTTCAAACAGATTTTTGACTTACAATGGAAACAATTGAAGCATTGCTATTGTAAAGAAACAATCACCAGAAGTCATCGGAAACAATTGCTCCGTGCATTATATAGTTGACACGTGATTGGACTGTTGGATTCTGTGAAACTAAGGAGATGCAAAAAAAAGCGAAAGCCGTTGGAATAAAAAGATGGCGATAATCAAGTGAAATACAATTCTCTAAAATAGTATTTGGAGACAGGTTCAATCGAATATCTGAACATTAAGAGTTGATTTTAAGCTATGATTAATAAGAAGAATTCAAAGAGATAAATTTATTAATCATAATGTATTATATGTTTCAGCAAATAAGTAGAGACGTTACATCATTCGATGAGCAGCGATTGGAACGACGCCATTTTGTTAGTGATACAATATGTTTAGAAGATTATTCACAACGACGAGATCCAATGGGTATATATGCAAAGTAAGGTCATATTTAAACACCGCATTGAAGGCTGCAAGTAAGTCATATTTTTCTTGTTGATACACAGGACATATTTGTATAAATCACGAACAAAGAAGACATAGTTAAAGTTCTTAAAGAGGATACAAGTAGACAATTTAACTATTCAAGATAAGTGAAGACTTTTACTTCGTGAATATTGATTTGCTAATTTCACAAGAACATTTAATAATCGTAAAGTACATCGATTTACATGCAGTGAAAGGCATTATCGCATTAAGAGAGACTTTTAAGTTAAAGCGATTACGTTAATTGTAAAAGAGTAGTAAACCATTTCTAGGAAGAAGAAATATACATGTAACTAGTGTATAGCATTTAATCAAAGAATTAAAAGTATTTAATTCTAGTTTACTTGTTTATGCTCATTGAACCATTACCTTTAATTGACAGTATTTCTTACTAGGATAGGATCTGAAACAAAACATTTTTACATCCACCTACACCTATTCGTTTAACTTCATCTGCTATTTTATTTAACCGCTCTGCTAAAATTATTTTCTAAATGTGAGCAAGTTTATTCCACAAGAACCATCTCATCATTTTTGAAATCTAACTGTTGATTGGTTGTTACTGTAAAAATTAACCAATGAGATGAAAGTTTAGATCAGCCTTAAGAAATTACCAATGGTAAAGAACGAAATGATGAATGAATGACTTATCTTAACTCAGATAATTTATTGTATACAATACAATTGAACTCTGCTTTTACACTTTTCAAGGGACTCCGAAAAAATAATGTTAATTGAGGGAAGGTGTAAATTTTGGGAAATGGTCTCCACATACCAAAGACCATTAAGGATATAATGTTCAATACTAAGAATGATTTGTAATGAATGCTTGGAACGTTTATAACCCAAGGGACTATATAAAATATTACAATTATTAAATATGTAATTTCAGGAAAAAAAATTATTGTACAAATTATTTTAATCATCTTAAAATTTTAAAATATAAGGTCTACACACACATTTCAAACGAAACAAGACGAGATAATAAGAATGCCAAATGACGAGGTAACAAGAATGAAGCCGAAACCGAACGAAGACATCGAGTGTCGAGACAATCGATACATCGAAGTTCAATGGTCTCGCAAGTTGCAATCACAAAGCAGTGTAATAAATGAACTTTGGAGGGGAAGAGACTACATTTGGCCGGAAAAGATGGGAATTAGTTTCGAGTAAATACGGTATTTTGTGCTGATGCAATAAAATCAGTATGAAGTGATCGTATTTAAGGCGATCTAGATCGTTGATAGTCGCCCTTTTAAGTTCACATAATCGCATCAACGGCATCTTTTTCTTTACTCCGTTTGGTGGAAACAACGTAAAATGCGGGAAGTTCGATTTTACGACAGCGTAAAAACAGGGGAAAAAATTAAGCATCTTCCACTACACCAGAAAATAAGAAGAAGATTTTAATAAAAAAATTGATGATATGAAAACACTACTAAAAAAGAATGATTATACAGACAAATTTATTGAAAGCACAATTATTAATTATCATAAATTTAAAATAAAAGAATTGAAAGCCTATGATGATATGAGATGTTTTATACCATATTTGAATAGCAATGTTTGCGTTTGAAAGAAATATGCAAGAAATTTGGAATCAATGTAAGTTTTGAATATAATAATAAATTAAAGAATATTTTGTGTAAAAAATTGAATAGTATTGATAAAAGATATGAAATGGGTGTAATATATAAATTGGAATGTCTTAACTGTAATTTGTTTTATCTTGGAGAAACGAAAAGAACGATTAAGGAACGTGTATCAGAACATGGTTACTATATCAGGACAAACTGAGTAGAAAAATCTGAAATTGCGGAGCATTGTAATGAAAAGAAACATGTTATTAATAAGGAAGTTAGAATTCTTTGCAATGAAAAGAATACTAAAATTAGAAAAATAATCGAAAGCTTATGCATAAGAACCTCAAAAGGATACACCTTAAATAGAACTGATTAATATGGATGAAGGTATAGTAAAATTAGGCAAAGATTTAATTGATAAAGAATATTTTAATCCCAACAATAAAGTAATAATTGAAGATCTGGATTGTAAAAACAATTGAATTTGGATACACAACTCGAGGATTATTGTGAAGAAGACGATATTCTATAATATTGTATTAGTATTGTTCATATGATATTCGCGGCCGTGCTGGCGTGGTCGTGCGGTCTCGGCGGCGGCCAGCCGTGGCGTCCAATGCGCCAGTTCCTGGGTTCGAATCCCGGTAGTGGCATGGGTGTTTCACTTTCCTTTCTTCAGTGTTGTCCGTTTCTTCCCTTGGGGTTGGCGCCCCCTTGCGGTATCTAGCCTAAACTCCTCTGGTGGGAGAGCGTCCATACCCAGTATTGGGTGTTACGGGCGATATAGATGATATTCACGAATATTGAAAATTCTAATCTCCTAACTTAATAATATATTATATTAATATTGTATTGTTTATTCACGGATATTGTAAATTCAAAATCTCGTGACTTAATGTTAATATTATTATTTGTAAAGGCTTGAAGAAGAGGAGACGTTCTTTATTTTCTCCTCGAAAATTTGCTGTTTTTTTCTCGAACTAAATGTAGTGTTTAACATTTATTTCTGGTGTAGTGGAAGATGCTTAATAATATACTTTACAGTAGAAAAGGTTTGAAGAAGAAATAGGGGAAAAAATTTATTATAATAATAGGAAAATTGAAGAGACCGAAAATTAAAAATGTTATAAATGACGAAAAACGTTTTTTGCGGGAATGTAAAAGCGGTTCGACTGTACTTTGATGTGAAACTAATATCAGATTCGTAGAAACACAAGAAAATAAAGAAATTTCAGAAATAGTGAGTTTAGGACTGTAGAAGATGAGGTAGGAAGAAGGTTGTTCAAATTTCCCTTAACCTAAATTGGCTGTGCATTCATTTACACCAGGGACACAGTAGGCACTAAACCGCTGATGAATCATCAAAATTTAGTGCCCAATTTTCTTTTCTTAAACTCATTCATAAAATAGAAACAACCATCAGCCTCGATCAAAATCAAAATCAAAATCAAGATTTGCCTTGATCTTTTCCAAGCTGACTGACGTCGACTCTTATTCCTGTGATTTGAGATGAATTTATTATATGTATTTTTAACATATAATCTTAGATAGGGTTAAATCATTGGAAGATTCTGTTTCAAGTTTGTTTTTTTTTTCCTCAATGAAAGCAGCCATTTTGAAAAGTACTCGCGAAAATTGATACGAAAATGACGTTAAATATTATTAATCAATCGAAGTCACTTGGAAAACGAGTTGATGTCAGCGACTCGTCAGTAAACTGTTGTCAAATTGTGTATCAAGAACAGTAGCTGTTATTTGATGGCCTAGATCTTTGATCACCAACGCTTCATCAAGTGACAGTCGCTTCGGCGAATTGTCGAATGTCAAATCATATCGCAAATGCTGCAGGTCAGCAATATACGAATTTGTATGAGATGAAAACTGATTTATAAATCTTAGTCCTGATTTTTCCTTAGAACAGCCAATATGTATTTTAAATTGAACAACACAAAAAACATCTGATACATATTTAATGATAAATTTTAATTTTTTAAAACAAATACAAACAAGAAATTGTTAAGAAATTTTAAGGATTAATATTTAAGTGGAGAAGGCTTTAATAATGAACTTCTTGTCGTGATTGATATTTTTTTTGCAGGGAACTTAATTTGTGCGCTCTTTGTGTTTAAAAATTGCTTTCATCTTGCTTTCATCAAAATATATTGAAAGCTCTGTCATCAAAATTCTTGTTATAAAGTTCATCATTGCTTTCCTCTTGAAAGAAGATTATTATTTATTTAGTTAGTTTTTTTAGTTATTTCTTTATCAGAAAAATTGATCAAATTTTTAAACTGATTTCAAAATTATACTTTAAAGACAATCAATGTTTTATCTACCAATATGTCAGCGAAATGTTAAAAATAAAAAACAAAACATATTTAAAACATATAAATACATTATCTATGTTTCGCTGCCAAAGGCTTTCTTCGTCAATGGTAACATCTTTTTTTATTTATTTATTACAACATGTTTATTTATTACAAGATAAAAAATGAAATAATTGCGTTTTAGGATAAAGCAATTTAGATTTTGTAAGAAGTTTTTGTCTATTAGATATATGCTATTTTCATACGTCTATTACTAAATTCCACTAGGTAGTAATTTTTAAATTTAATTTGAGCGATCATATCTCTTTCATTATTAACTGTAAGATCTTGGTTGAGCAATGCTTTACGCTCTATATATAGTTCCGTATAAATTTTGATTTTATGAGGAGGTTGAAAGACAGTGAAGCGTTATATGATAGTTAGTCTCTCTTTACGGAATACTAGAGCTGTATACTGGTAATTATCTAAACTAATTTTTAACTAATATATTTAAAAGCGTTTACGTTGTACCAGAGGATCTTGAATAACATTAATATCCCGACTTACGTTACCTCAACTTACATTATTCGCATTTATGTCGTCTGTAAATTTTAAATAATCAATGAGCAAAAATTTTAATTGAAATTTGTTCATTTATTTGGAAACCCCTACGTGATGAACGAGTACGCACGAGAATACCGGAGTATTTCCGAGTCTCTCCCATCTGCTCCTACGCACGACCAAGAGCAGTCTGTGAGTATCCGCTGTTTCGCTGTAGAGTGTGGAGTGTGTTCCTCTCGTAATGTCACGCCAATAGAAATTTCCAACTGCTACCCATTTAACCCTTTTTGTCTTCAAAAGAAACTAAAGCCTTCGTCTTCAACTAAAGAAAAGCTGACTTTAGAAATCAAACTAGAAATTATCAAGCTTTTCGAAGGTGGATTAGTGATCTCTCTTGTTTCAGAACTTGATTTGGAGGTTGACGCAATTAGACTTCTATAAAGAAGTGCTCACACAAGATGATGATATACAGTAGAAATTTATAACCAAAATGCTTTTGGAACGGATCATCACGATGACAATCGGGGAATGAACTGAAGGCCTTGAACTAATTGAGGCCGTTCTGAAGATTTTAGAAGAAATCGATTCGAATAAGCACAAGCAGCAACTGCTAATAAGGCAGAAAGAAGACAATCGCCTCTTAACAATGAAATTATTACGGAGAGAGAAAATAATCCCACCAGACTTCACTACTGGAGTTCTTAAAATCAATCTACTCTAACTAAAAACCTTATAACCCCGGTTTGTCTGTCTTTCTGTGGACAAGTACCAACTCAGTAACCACGAGGGTTAGACTTGATTAGAGGGTCGTTGAAAAGGTCTTGCCAAGAGTAGTTTAGAGTCGTAGAGTTGTGTCTCTAGCTGGTCGGGCTTCAAGGTAGCGATAGCGATTAGAAAACTAATCACAATGCTTCGCAATGTCTTCTGATACGTGAATGAAGAAAATTATTCAAAAGTTATTGAGCTCAGTCTATAAGGTTTTGACGATTATTCCATACAAATAGTGAGTGCAGATTGAGTCACCTTTACTTTAGAACAGTTTGCGTCGAGTCACGTTCTATGCCTGGTGGTGCTTCTTGAAGGTGAGATGAGCTGGAGATTAAATTCTTGTAGAAGTGGTTCTAATTTAGTCGAAGATGTTAACATGTCTTCGTTAAAATATATTTTAATTTGCACGCAACCGACTTTTTACTCCGCTGATTTATAAGTATGCGTTTTGTATTAACTTGTGAATAATTTACTTCATTCCTGTATCAGAAGCCATTGCGAAGCATTGTGATTGGTTTACCAATCGCTAACGCTACCTTGTTTTTAATTATTATTTTTAATTTTGTTTATATTTATAGGTCGCCCTTAAATTTATGCTATAGTATAAACTTATATTCACTTGTATAAATATTTTTTTCTTTAATAGCAATAAGTATTTAAAAATTTTTCCTAATCTTATTTTTTTCCAACAAAAAAAAATGGATAATTTGCTGAAATTTGTATAAATGTTAATGAAAATTTTAAAAATGAAATTATTCATGGGTTTTTTTTTATAACAATGATAATTCTTAAAAAAAGCTTTTGTCGTAATTATGTTGTTCTTTGCAGAAATATTTTTCTTATTCATCAATATGCTCCTTTTTTATTTTGAAAGAAATATTGTTTTTATTTAGAAGTTTTATATCGTAAAATTCAACTACAGTTTGGAATAAACTTTAAATTCAAGGCTATCAGTTGGTTTTGTGAGTAGGATAGCATTAAGGAAACTAAATCGAAAAGCCATAAAGAAAACCCGAAAATTTCGAAGGTCTCTTCGAATCGATTTGAGAATTCCTTCTACTACCAGAATGGTTTTCTTCAATTGGGGTTGGTGAACTTTACGATTTCCTCAATTTCCTTTTGCCAGTCGTAAAGAAATACTTATTTAAACCGAGATCTTGGTGAATTATCATTCGAATAGGATCGATAAATTTAAGGATGAAATAAACTTGGACTACAAAGCATTTAATGGCCCACTTGAGATTCACACCCACAATGACTTCAAGTAGCATGTAATTAGCCACATTATAAGAGCTAAATTGAGCTATTAGAAAGGTTACGTTAGGCAGTAAACCTTTGGATTTTGTGTTTTACGGGGGAAAAAATGAGACAAATTGGTACCAGTTCAATTATAGCTTTCGATAAGATATCAAGTTTCGAATAAATAAAAATTAGAAAAAAAAGAAATGACAGAAAGTTAACATTTAATATTTTAAACCAAATGTGAGCAGAGAATTCTCAAGATTTAGCATATTACTTTTATTTATAAATTTTAAGTAAGAAATATGCCAATAAAATAAAAAAAAATATAAGTCAGATCTATTAAAATATAAAAGAATGTTTATAAAATTCCTGACTGACATTATTTACTTGCTTTTGGAATTTTTTTTGGATATAACGACGATTGATATTTCTGTATTATTTCAATTTTATTTAAATTTCAAATCATATATAGATAAGCTTTGAAATAATAAAGATTTTATTTATTTATTTATTTATTTATTTATTTATTTATTTATTTACTATAATCTATGCAATCATATTACATCCTAAGAGGTACAGCGAAGATCTGTCTGCAGAGTATAATATAAAAGTATAAAATATAATAAATAACAAGTAATAAGAATACCAGAATTGCAAATGTTAAATACAAAATAAAAATGTAATGTTACTATATAAATCAAATTAATTCTTAATCATTACATTGATAATTTTGAATTATATAATCATGTAATTAAAATCTTATAACATTATAAATAAGTAAATCAATTTTTATTAGAATCTAATATAAAATTTTGTTTCTTTTTTTTATAATAAGCATTAATAATATAGTTATATAGATTAAAGATTAGCTTTTATGATTAATTAAGAATATGTATATGAAAATAAATTAATAAATTAACATTTCAATTAATCTTTTAAAATTAGAATAAAAGGAAAATATTATGATCCTTTTAAGGGGGTGCAAAGTAGCAGGCCTCCTCGTGGTGCACCCTGGGTAACGCTAAATCTGCTACAGCGACCGCCGCTTCTCGAGCCTCCACATGTCACAAGCGATCGCCACAAGCCATCAAAATGACCCTTGTAAGGGCATTAACAATCACCTCCGCGTACTTTTTTGGAACGCTGGAGGCTTGAGCAAATCAAAACATATTGAGTTGAAGATGAATGTTTTTAAATTTGACGCAGACATTGTTATCATTGTCGAAGCTGGCGCCTCCACGGACAAAGACGTCATATGTTTTTATGAAATACCCGAATATACAATGTATGTTATTAAAAGATCAAGGCAAGTTGCCTCCGGCATAATAGCGTTTGTCAGGAGTGTCATTGCTAGCAAGGAAACGGTAATACATGACATGGACACGAATGACAAACTTGAAGCCATATGCGTAGACTCCTGGAAAAATGGTGTTCATTTCAAAGTTATAGGCTTATATAACCCGCCCGACAATGTGCCGAACTTTGACCAAATATATAACTTATGCGAACATCGCAATACAATTGTGCTGGGGGACTTTAACGCCCACTCACGCAGATGGGGTTATGCAACCACCAGTGCAGCGGGGAAAGCAGTCGAAGATCTTCTAGATTGCACATCCCTTACAAGAACACCTTCTGGACCAACCTTCTTATCATATACTGGCTCGACAACGACCCCGGATCTTGCTCTTGTGCATGCGAATTTGTCACCCAGAGCACTGTTGTCCTTGAAAGACCCAATGGATGGATGCGGTCATAGATTACTACATCTACAGGTCGAATACAAAAATCGAATACCAGAACCTCGAAAAATCACCCGCTGGAACTTTAAAAAAGCCCAATGGACGAAATTTTCTCAATTGTCTGACGTGTACGTAACGGAAGATATTGTCGATGATAACTCGGATGCTTCTGCCGATCGTTTCATCAATGGAATCTTGCGAGCGGCTGAAAAGAGTATACCCAGGGGACAGGTTAAGAAATACTGACCGTTCTGGAGTGTAGCTCTCGATGAACTAAAAAAGGAAAGGAACATCGCGAGAAGACGAGTGGAAAACAGCCACAACATCGAACACTGTGTAGCGTTGAGAAGGGCACAGGCTAAGCTGAAACGTGCAGTTATTGTTTCTAAGAGACAGACTTATAGAGCCTTCGTCGCAAAATTGGACTTTAGGAAAGATGGCCTAAAGGCTCATAAATTTATGTCCCGTCTGAACAATGATAAATTGTCCCGTCACTGGGAACTTATCAATGTGAATGGTAAACTTCTAATGAGTCCTGGAGATGTAGCCCAGGCACTAACTAAACATTTCGCTGCAAGCAACAGAATGTATGTCAGCGGGGAGGAACGAAAAGCGATCGCAGATGAAATCAATCCATCGTGCCAAACCGAAGACGATTACTACATTTTTAGTAAAGAATTTTCGGTTGAGGAGCTCTCCCTTGCGATCAGCTCAACGAAACCTGGCAGATCAGCTGGACCAGACGGAATATTTCCGGACTTCATAAAAACCTCGGGCAACGAGCTCTCAAGACCCTCCTAAAGCTCATCAATTTATCTTGGAACAGTCGAGTGCCCCATCAGTGGAGAAAGGCCGAAATCATACCACTACTGAAGAAAGGAAAAACGGCCAACAGCTTGAACAGTTATCGTCCCATCTCCCTCACCAGCATCTGCTGCAAGGTTGCTGAAAAAATGGTAGAGCGCAGACTTCGCGAATACGTGGAAAAAAAGGGGGCAATCAGCGACTGTCAGGCTGGCTTTCGAAAGCACAGATCAACTATGGACCAAGTTGTTAAATTCACACAAGCTGTAAAGGACGGTTTCCAAAGGAAACAATCTACCATTGCCGTCCTAGTCGATTTTAAAGCGGCTTATGATAGGGTCTGGCGTAAAATGCTCACCCATAAATTAATAAAACTTGGAGTGCAAGGGAACATGTTAAAGTGGATAAAAAGTTTCCTCTCGCAGCGCAACATCCGCTGCAAATTTTTTGACTCTGTCTCTCCCTATAAACAACTCCGCCAAGGGCTACCACAGGGGGCAGTTTTAAGCTGTCTCCTCTTCAACATTATGATAGATGATCTTCGGCTAGCCATACAAGAGGTCCCCGGGGTATCGTGCTTATTTTACGCCGACGATGTACTCATATGGGCCACAAGCGGCAACATCCACGCTATAGCAGAAGCACTGAATAATGTCCTCCTCAACCTCGAATCATGGGCCAACAGGAATAAAATGGAGGTCAGTACCGAAAAAACAATGTGCCGATTATATACCATGTCTACCAAGGCCCCTCAAATCGAACTCAAGTATAAGGGAATACCACTGCGACAAGCCTCACTTACGAAATATCTCGGAATCAGCCTCGATACAAAATTATCTTGGAACCCCCATATTATAGATACAGTGCAAAAAGGCCAGAAGCGTATTAATCTCCTCAAAAGGCTAACTGCAACCAAGTGGGGGGCCACACAAGACGTCCTATCCACAGCTTATAAAACATACGTTCGTCCAGTACTGGAATATGGCAGCGAGGTCATCTCACTTGCAAGTAAATCTAGTCTTGACAAACTAGATGTAGTGCAGAACAATGCACTCAGAGTTATCACGGGAGGTGCCAATTCTACGCCAATAGTAGCTATGCAGTTACAAACAGGCATTGAACCACTGGATAGCCGTAGAGACAAGTACACGCTAAAATTCTGGGAAAGGGCAAAGAGAGTCGATAGGTGCCACTGGTCTGGATTTATAAACGCATCGCAGCGACTCAAAACACAAATGTCGCCTATCACGCACGCGGAAGCTTTAATAAACAAGTATCATATCACATTGGAAAACCCAGCACCCCTGCTCCATTACAGCACTGTGGTAGCAGCTTTACCCTCCAAACGACTTGATCTCATTTATATGAAATCAACGAAGGCGGAGGCCAGCCCAATGGAATTAAAACAACACGCCCTGGAGACCATCAATCATCGATACCCTCCACGTGACTGGCTGCATATTTACACAGACGGGTCTTATCTCCCTGAAACCAACGGAGCCGGAGCAGGTTGGTACTGTTCCCTCTTCGAAAATTCTGAGGCTGTAGGGAAAAATGCCACTAACTATGATGGCGAAGTATGCGCGGTCCATAAGGCAATGTGCCAATTGCTTATAACCTTCCATGTTCCGGGAAGAGTAGTCTTTCTGATCGATTCCCAGGCTGCAATTACAGCTTTAAGCAGCAACGCCCCAACAGAATGCATGCGAACAATACAGTGTCGAATTAAAATAGCTGATGCCATTGCAGAGGGGTGGATGATAGCGCTACAATGGGTACCTAGTCATGTGGGTATATATGGCAACGAAAGAGCAGACGCCAAAGCTAAACAGGGGGCAGAGTCCGAGCAAGCAATTGTACCATTTACCTTGAATAGAGCCAAGAACCTGATTGACGCCTCCATCAACAACGCCACCCGAAGAACCCTCAAGATCATGAGCATGGGTAAGAAGTGGGAGAACCTCGCCACAAGGGGACCGATCCCAAGAGACCTTGAAAGAGCTGAAGCCGTCGCCCGCTTCAGATTGACTACTGGCCATGACTACCTGCAGGCCCATCTTCACCGAATTGGCCTAGCTGGAGATGACATCTGCCCGCTGTGTAACCTCGGGCGGATGGACGGTGACCACCTATATGTTTGCTCAGCTTTAACGGTCCCGGTAGAAGACATCGCAGGTCGATACTGGGAGGCTCGACGTCTAATGGTTGAGGAGCCACGGACGGGCGTTGGATAAACTAAACTAAACTAA
>JAFIDM010005346.1:58349653-58365291 GCA_023159025.1 Thereuonema tuberculata | reverse complement strand
TTTTTTTTTCTGACATAGTCTTCTGTAATTGTTAATCTGGATTTTGTGAATTTGATCTATCATATTTAATATCATATATTTAAAGCTTATTTCAATTATTAAGAGTGACAGTTATTTACATAATCATAATAAAAATATTAATAAACAACTGCAATACAAAGTTTGATTAAAATTTTAAATGCATGTACTCATTATCTTTGTTGTAGAATTTTTGTTTGAACTTTTTTCATTCTTTATTTACAAGCTTTTGATATTTTCCTTTAAATTCTTTAGGAATTTTAACTTTTTTTATTTGAAGTTTCCACCACAAATAACTTTCTTACCACAATTTCAATTTTGCGACCATTATCTTTATGATATCCCAAAAAACTCTCTTTTGGAAAGGTTTCACTGCTTCATCAATTAACTATTCCAGGTCATTCATCTTTAAGTATCTCTCGTACTTGAGTACTTGTTCTTATTATAAAGCAAAAAACATTAGAAAGCTTGAATGACATGCAATAAAGTTTAAAATGTTCAATAGAAATTATAAAACCTGTAAAAGTTTTAAATTGACTTTATATTATCTGAACTTAATACTCATCTTTGAAGAAAGAGTGAAACAATCCACTTTTTTGCAATATTCCAAATACAGTGTTTAAAATATCATAATCTTCACAATTCACAAAATATACAATACCTATAGCAACAAACATAGAAATAAAAAGAATTGTTTAAAGTTGTAACTTAATGTTATGATAAATTTCTGTTTTCCAACAAAAATTTGATTTTGGATTTTTTTTTATTCTTAAATACTTTAATTTTGAGTTTGTAATGACTCCCTTTTTTACATAAAAATTTGGTCTTTTTTTCGAATCACAGCAGTGCTCTTTGTTTACAATAATCTTAAGATAAAGTTAAGATAACTTAATAAAAGTTAGGATAAAGGATTCTATTTTAAAACCATGTAGGATCTTCGGGACGTTGGAGATATATGTCCTAATATTTGGCGACCATTCGGATGGAATTGAGATCAGATAGTCAGTCTCACGCCTTCCCGCTCTTAACCTAAGAAATCCGGTCCACATTTTATAAAGCACTGGGTAAACCTGACCAGAGAAGAAACATCCAGCGATAAATCCTCATCTCTTCCAGGATTACATGTGGCTTCTATATGACGGAGCCAATGTCTGTATTTAATAGATTTCATCTGCTTTAATACGATTGGGTGATTTTGGAAAGCCAGTGAATATTGTGAAATCTGTCTTTTCAGTTAAAAGCTGACTCATTTCGATATAGAAATTTCTACAATTACATTAAATTTTATTGATTACCATTAACTGGTTCATGTTAGCAATTTTGTCTTTGCTTGGAGTTGACATACCAGTAATTTTATTCTTTGGTTTTAAAACAAATTGAAATTTTCTTTAATTTCTTTCCTTTTTTTCTAAAAGAAGATTGTTTTGAAATTAGTCTTTTTCCTTTACTTCCTGGATTGGATATTTAGGGTGTCTATTTCAATGAATATTTTTGTTTCAGTAATCAGCTTTTCCCTTATTTTTCATTCAGACGCTATACTAATAAGCTGGTAGAAAAATTGTTACAAAACCGGGATTTTAACCAATGGGCTTAAAGGTTCCAAATGTGAATATCTATTAATAAAAACATCTTTCTAATTGAATTCATATTTCAGTTGTTTTGTTTGCTCCTTACTATTCTAACATCTAAAATTGATACACTAGTTCCCGATAGTCATAATTAAAGTATCCATTTCAGAGTTCAATATAGCTCCTACTATAATCGGAATGCCAACAGGATTAGGATATAGACTATTCCTTTCCAGGCTTGGAGAGAAGCATTTCGTTAAAAAAAAAGTTCCAAAATCTTCCAAAAGGGTGAAACGTGGCGCTGTACAAAAAAAAAAATGAATGATAAAGTATCAGTTTTAAATCAGTCTGTATTTGATACGTGATACATACTAGAGATTAAGTCGCAACTGTTCTAATACCACAGAAAATAACAGTATATCCTATTTGCAAGTTTTTGCACATTCATATTAGTTTTTACATCAAACATACACAATCCCTGATTTATTCTAAAAGACCTACAGAATTTTTGAAATTTCCATAAATTGCTGCATAATGTAAAATTGTTGCTACTATGAAAAACGAAGCAACTTCGTTTTGGTCTTAATTGTGTATTTATTCATTCGTTTTTATTAAGGAACCCCGAGAAAACCTGCTCAGAGCAGATCGTCCACCACCACGAAACCCACATGAGAACTTATTCTTCACCCCCGTTACACAGAGGTAACATGCCAACCGCTCTGCCTTTACATTACATTAAATTACATCATTTCAATTCAAATTTGACTTGAAGAGAATAGCAATAAAGATTTCTATATCTATTCTGTGTAAAAGTATTGCTATAACAGAGAGCAAGCTAAAGAATGGAATCATTGCCGAATACAGTGTCTGCAAGCAGTTGCATTCTATATAATTATCATTTCGAGGTACTTGGTGGAAAATTTCCTGACTTCCTTTAAATTTTACTCTTTGACAAAAAAATCGATGAACTCCGAAAAAAATAATCTGATAATAATCAAACTTCACATGCAAAACCCTCTCGACCGAATATGCAAATGATCAGAAACTCGTACCCAAGTGACCACCTGGATCATTAGTAAAAGACTACGGGAACAGAATCTACGCTCGCGGCACCCTGTACTCACGATCAAGAGTGATTGCAGGGGTGCCGGTCACGTTCAACGCGGAATTGTGCTGGTGATGAATTGTCTTCAGTGATGAGTCCCGGTTCCAACTGAGCCCCGACTACAAGCGAAAACATGTCTGGCGACGGCCCAGACATCATCAGGATCCCGCTCTTATTGTCGCACGTCACACAGTCCGATAACAGGGAGTTTAGGTCTGAGATGGCATTTCGTTTGATAGCCGGACCCCTTTGGCAGTCCTCCGTGGCACCCTCACATCACAGTGGTACGTTGACGAAATTCTACGACCCGTTGTGATGCCGTTCCTTTCGCGGTACTGCGGGCTTACTTTTCAGCAAGATAACGTCCGGCCACACACGGTCCGACTCTCCATTGATTATCTTCGTGGTTGCGATATACTTTCTTGGCCATCCAGATCACCAGATTTCTCTCCTATTGACGCCTGCGACTATCCCAGAATGTCAACGAATTAGCTCGCCAATTGGAGGCCGTTTGGCAAGAAATCTCGCAGAACACCATCCGCCAACTGTATCAATTAATGCCACATTGGATAACAGCTTGTATCCAGACCAGAGGTGGACCAACGCCGTATTGATCTGCTCATTTGATGTAGCTCTTTCTGTCCGATAAATCATCCAAGTCTTCTGAAATTCTAATCATTTCGTTTCCTGTATATGCATACTAAACGTATCAAATGGTTGTTTCAATTCCTCCTTGGTGCGAGATAATCTCGAAAATGGAATTTTACTTTAACATTTAATGTAAAAATTGTTCTATCGCACGTTAAATTTCATTTGGAAAACCAATTATTATTATTATATAAAAGCGTTATTCTGTCTGTCATTGTTATAAGACTTTGCGTTTTTCCAATTTTGTGACCAAACTATAAGATATAGATTGATCAAGTAAATGGATAAAATGTAGAGCTATTTAAGACAAATTAAAATGCTACAAAAATCTTTCGAACAAACTTTTTGGTTTCCAAGATGGCGCCTTTTAAAGGGTAAAATTTAGACTTTTCCTCAATTTAAATGAAAGTATAAAAGTTGAAAGAAAACATTATATTGAGAAAATGTTGGTATTTGAAAGTTCTATCGTACGGTATATCAGTCATTAACAAACGTTTCTGCGTTTGGAAGATACATGCAAAAATGAAGTGTTTTTGCGGCAACCCCATCCCCCGTGTGAGTGCCAATGCACAATACACCTGAGTTAAGCGGAGAAGCCCACAACGAGCTGGGAAGTCGTATATTCTCCGATATCGATATTAATTTGCTTTGACTAATTAATTAATCATAAAAATATGATTTTTTTTTTTTAATGCTATATCTGCAAGGGTTCCGGAGCGAAGCGACGGTACCCGTCTAGTCTTTTAATAAATTAATTCTTTACATGCTAAGCTGAATGCTAGCGGGGATTAATTTTTCACCCCTTTTATTATTGATTTTGCTTTGATGTTTTTTTAATTGAGGGGGTCATTGAATTGTATGTTTGTCCGTTTGTATATTGTCCCATTTCACTGAGTTAGGTCAAATACCATACAGACTATATGGTATTTGGTTAGGTATATTGGGCGGATCAGACTGATGAGAGGTTAAAAAACCTCTAAACAATTCTGTTTCCGATTTCCAGTAAAAATACCAAAAATAGCTCAGTGAATTTTTGTTTTGTTTAGTTATGTGCGTCCTGTGTTTTCTTTTAATGTAAGAATTGATCTAACGCAAGTTAAATTTCATTTGAATCAATAAGTAGTTTTAAATAAAGTTAAAAAAAGCTTTGAAAGCTTGAAACTAGAATGTAAGAATTTATTTCAACATCAACTTCTAACAAGTTAAGGAAAAAAAAAGAAGCAGTGAAGTATTATTGCAATTGAAATGATATCATTTATGTTGAACAGATTCTGTATATTTCAAAATTTTAATTAGCATATTTCTTCCTGGTTCTCATCCTTTTGCGTTAAAGAAAATAGCAATTCGTTACAGACAGCTCCAATTCCACAATGTAACTGAATGTAGAGGTATTAAAGACAACTATTAAATATTCCTCCAATTCCATTCTTCTACAGAACATATCATCTACTTTCTTACATAGAACCAATAGAGTTGTTCATCTGCTTCAATTTAGAATAAAAGGGAAATCAATAGGAATAAGTCGATCAAAAATATTAAGAATTAATGATTTTTTTTTTCCACAATTAGTTTTTCACTCGAGCATTACATTTCAAGTTGTGATCTAAATAAATGATGAAGAAATTCTTAGAAGTACTGCAAAACACTGCAAAAACAAATTCACGGCAAAACAAATCGTATATGAAGATAGATAAGATATCCTCATAGGAAGAGTATGAAGATTCAAGATTTCTTTAAAACGTATTTATCTTATCCTACAACTTTTTTTTATTCGACGACATTATTTAATTTATATAATTACTTTGTATGTATGTATGTAATGAAGGTGGGTGGCAGAAGCCAAGCACTGCGACCAGAGGTCTATTGTACTATCCCACGGAAATATGGACAGATGGAAAGAAAGACTGAGAAAGTATGGTGGGAGAAGTGCAGGGGAAACGGGAGAACCCCGAGAAAACCTGCCCAGAGCGGATCGTCCACCATCACGAAACCCACATAAGAACCGAACTCGGGACTCAGAGGTGAGAGGCCGATGTCTTAGCAACAACGCCAACCGCGCGGCCATATAATTACTTTACTCTCTTTTTTTATCATCAAACCTAATCTATATTTTCGCTTTTGACGTAAATGCTATTCAGAATGTTCGTTCTGAATAGCATTGTGTTCCTTCGTCAAATATTCAAAAAGAACCCCAATTTTTGTTATTACTCATTTCCTTCGATCTAATGAAATACCAGAAATTCAGTGGAATTGAAAGGTTAATCGAATTACCACTCGCTGTGAATCCTTGTGCAATGGGAATTACTAATTCCATTTTGTCGACCTCGTCTGTGTCAAAGATTATTCGTAATAGGAAGTGACACTCAATAGAGTCCCTCAACGAATTGCAGGAGGACAAACTGATTAACACTTCAATATATTCAGATCCAAAACTGCTCTTTGAAACCAAAATAAAACCGCAATGGGGGAGGTCATTCCCTTCTTTACGTAAAAAACAAAACAAAACGATAATTTCATTTTCTATTCCTTAGCTTGTAATTATTAATTTTTGAGATTATCTGAAAAACTGACAAAAATGCTAAATTGTAAGATATTAACGAGCCTGATATGAGATATACATGGTGATTCATAAAGTACTGGAAGTACTCGTTATACTTTATTTTTATTTATTTCACCCCCTCCAGGGGCTCCTTTGTGTTTGAAATAAATCCAACGGACTCAATTTGTTTTATTTATCCCCCCCCCCCCGGGCTCCTTGTGTTTGAAATAAACCCAATGGAGTCAATACTCCATTTAACTTAGTCTATTCTAATCTCGCTTCCCTTTCCTTGCTCTTCCGGGTGTGATGGGTGCTAACTAGACCATTTTTTTTCAGAAAGGGGCAGAAAAAAGGCTAAAATGAGGACCCCATCATCGGACTCAGAATCGCACATTCGATTTGAAAATCCACGCCCTATTTTACTTTTTTTTACATCGAATTTCAAAGAAAAATACTTCGATGTTCCTTCTTTATAGGCCTATTTTTCCAGAACTTTATGAATCATCCTGTATTTAAGCAACCATGTAGGCATCAATTGGTAAAATAAAAGAAATAAAATAATAAAATAAATAAAAAACTCACGACATGTTCGTAGTCCATTTGAGAAAAGACCTCATAATATGGAGTCTTGAAACGTCGTGAGTGTTTTATTTTATTTTATTATTTTATTTCTTTTATCTTTATTGGTGCCTACTTGGTTGCTTAAATGTAAGAGAATGTTAAACTTTAAAAGCACGAAAGGATAATATTTGATTTATCGTAACGCCTGAACTTGACACAGCAGAAAGTACATCAAGTTGTTGTATAGCCTAGATGATAAAAGTACAGTTCTCAACCATATACTTTCAATTTTTTATATATGTATATAAGAATCAAAACACACAGTAATCGCACGATTGCAAATCTAAAAGAAATTAAATTTAAAAAAAAATCTTTTATATGTAAAAAAAAAAAAAAAAAAAAATTCGGGCTTAGCGATTTTGATATTGTCTGTAGTGTAGCGAATAATCTTTAAGTCATCTTTTTATTTATCTAGCTTATGGTACATAGTCATATTATGTATTACTAGAGTTTTTGATGTTTATTTATACACTTGGGCTGAAAACTTAACGATAACTGATTCACAAGAAAATGTTATGCATTCAAAATAAATCATCATGAAAACTACCCTAAACTTCTGCTACGAATCGTAGTTTATTCCCTCAGCAGTGCATGATTACCTGATTTGCATGACTTTCATGAATTCAGAAAGTCACTGCAGTATTGGTGCAAGAATGGGACTCCATTCCATAAAAACAGCTTATATTCTTGTGCTGAGAATGCGAAGAGCTGCATATATCAATGTGGGGCTATTATGCTGCATATTGAGTATTTTATAAATCATCAAACATGTTTTGGATGAGTAGGGATATGCATTGCTACGTTTTCTTTATTCAGACTACAGCGACAAAGCCACTGCGTTTTTTTTTTCTATTTTTTTTTTTAGTTATCGCTTTGTTCCATATGTACATATCTAGTACAATTTGGTTGCAGTCCTGTTTGTAGTAGAGTTGCAAAAGACATTATCTTTAATTTTGCAGCTTGAGTGTATATCTTTACAATGCAGAGATCAGTCCTCTTGAGTCTCAATTTATTCTAAGTTAAGATAATTAAGTTATACTTTCTTAAATATTCTTTTCTTGTGATGAGTGTTCTACTTGTGTGACAATTACGAAAAAGGCTTAAAATTCAAGTAAAAACACAATTAAAAATTATAAAATTAATTATAAAATTTAAAAAAAATAACAAATATTCATAAAACCGTGACATGCTTCGACCTCATCCCTGTGGTCCTCTTCAGATGAATCAAAGGAGAACACTTCAGCCTCCCATTATAAGGGAATTGTCAAAGAAATGAACTGGCACTGTTTGTTTAATTATTTTGTAATCTTTTCCGTGACACGTTTTCACTCTCAGCCCACATTTTTTTAAATTAATTTTGACTCAGTTTCAGTGTATTGAAGTTTTGTCTTAGTTGTGTTAAATTTATTGTTACCGGTATATCATAATCATGTTAATCATTCTTTTAATCTTTCTTGTCATCTTGTTTTTCGTTTTCTTCAATTAATTTATTACTCTTCTTGTATTTTTATGGTTTTTTTTTTTTTTTTTTTTTTTTTATCGTTCTGTTTTCATGAGAACTTTTATTATGTTAATGTTTGTATTTATTTTGCCGTACGATAGAGCGCTCTTATTTCTCCAGATTATATAAAGAAAAATATTATAGAATTACAATTGTAAATTGTTTTGTTAAATAATGTTAGTGTATATAACCAGATGCACAATAGAATAAAATATCAAAAGATTTATAGAAACAATAATAAAAAAGTCTTAAACTAAAAGAATGCTGATTAATTTTTCCAAAAAAAAAAATTGTTTATAAATTTAAACATTCAAAAGTATCGGAGTCACCGGTTTTTTAAACTCTTCATCTAACTCTGCATAATTGTTTTTCCCAATTAATTACCACCATTAATTTCATATAAATTAGAGCCACGGTTTTTTATTATCTAAGACAAAAATCCACAATATATCATATAATAAGCCTGGAGTGGTATTTTACAAAGGGACATTATTCGTTACAACCTGGATGAAGTTTTAAGAAATAGAAGAAAATTCTTTTCAATTTATCATTCTGAATAAAATTTAATATGCACATGAATAGAATGCAGACAAATTTGATATGAAGTCTAATTTCAAAGTAGAAATTCCATATATTCCCAAAGTTCAGAAAGTAAAAAGAAAAATTAACTTCTGTATTGTAAGATTCTTTAATATGAAAGTATATTTGTTTACGATGCAGTAATTTAAGAAAACATTCAAATTCGGATTCCTTTCTGTTGAAATTAACTTTTATTAAACAAACAAAGATTCTCGATCTCGAACATTGTATTTAAAAAAAATGTATCACTATTCCTACCGTTGTACTTGTGAAGTTTAATTTATAATTATCTTGTGAAGTTGTGCACTGTCTTTTGTGAAGTATATGAGACAGTTATTACTAGAAACGACCGGAAAAGCAAGTTCTTTGGTCCGACTGTAGTGGATTATCGGTGAAATGTTCAGATTTGTTGCTTTTGAGGCAAATTGTAAGCTTAGTATCTGGACACTCCCTACTGAGCACACAATTGCCTCCCGTCGAGTTTCTTCTGTGTTCTCAGCTGGCATTTTTCCAGTGATCTCCATTATGAAGGCCCCATAAATAAGACTAATTCCAAGAAAACATTGAAACTGTAACTACTGTTCAAAAGAATTCAGTTTCGCTTAATTTTTGCAAAAAGGTTGATTTCTTTGAATTTTATTATTGTACACAAGATTTTGACTAGTATAGAAAATACTTAAACTTTGATTCTTAAATTTTTAAAATGGTTAATGAAATTTCAACTAATCCTCAGATTTGATTAATAAGGCCAATTGATATCATATTAATTTGTTATTCAGTTTACTTCGAATTTTTTTACCATATATTCATTTTAACACGGAACAGTTCTAGGACAGCAAAGGAAACCCTTACTAGTATTTTGAAATCGATATTTCTAAATTCTAGAATTACAATGAACGCTGGCTTATTACGAGTAACTAAAAGCTTTTGGAACTTTAAATTTTAAATCTAAAATTTTTTGGGCAAAACACACAAAAACAATAGAGATATAAAAAATTAATAATTTCATGACATGTTGCGAAGGTACACTTCCTTCTTCGTCAGATGATACTAAATAAATAAATACATGAAAAGGAAAACAAGGCTCGGAATTTGAAATTTAAAATTTAAAGATAACAATAATTTCAGATAACAATAAAATCACAACTTGCAAATGTAACATATAAATAATCTATCGTAATTTATATTGTAGCGCGTTCGTAATTGATACTTCAGTGTTGTAACAGTAAAGTATACTTAAACTTGAGTTATCCTTAGAATAGGTTTCGCTCCATTGCCTTCAGAAACCTTTTTTTTTGGTCATAACACTTATGATTATATTCCATAAAATGAACAAATCATTACCGGTATCTCCTGTGATATCTTTGTTTTGGAGTTCGACTCTTGACGTGAACTCATTGTACACATATTTTGTTTTATGAAACAATGAGCTCACCTAACAGTTCATGGGATATTATTGGATCGTGAATACTGTTATCACAATCCGGCTTATCTTCTTTTCCTAAAATTTCTGCACAAATCACTTCATTTCCCAAATAAATAATTTATGATATTTTTCCACTTTGCTGGTTGGAAACATTTATTTTCATGTAAGTAGAAAACTAAATCACTTAATCAAGAGAACGTAAACAGAGAAGAATGTAAACTTCCATAGAATCAATGTAGAATAGGCGACGGTGGCTCCCCCAAACTCTGGAGGTCCTACAGTGAAGCTCATTCTTCGCTTCAGGGGCAGCGACAACAGAAGGACCACTGTTGGGTTCATTTACTTTGATAAAAATAATTCCTAGTAGTTTCAGTTCTTTAATTTATATATTTTTCCTAGGTTTTTCAATAAAGTTTCTTATAATGACTTTATTTATTAAATTAAATAATTTATTAAAATTAATTATTTAATAGAAATTAATATTGTATTGAAACTAAATTAAATTATTCAAAAATGTTAATTAATTTTTTACAATATAAATACTTTATTAAAATTTTTTATAATTATTCTGGGGGAAGGCAACGGGAAACCACCCCCAGTATCTGTTCCCTAGTATATCTACGGCTTATCCTAGGGGTTCGCCCTTCGGGGGTCACTAGGCTCCGTAGACCGCGTAACTTCGTATATACGAAGATCGCACATCATGATGATGATAATTATTATTTTCATTTTAAGACTTATTCAAAATAAAAAAAAATTGACCATTTTTACAATTTAAATTACACAAATAAAACTTTATTTAAATATTATTCTTAGAAAAAAGTCTTCTAAATTTAAAAAAAAAATGTTCTATTTTTCTGTTATTTTTTTAAAAGCAGTTAAATGAAATTTTTGAAAAAATAAGAAAAAGCCAATATTAACAATTCAATTTTTTTTATTTACTTAAATAAAATGAAAAATAAAATAAATATTTTATAACATCAAATGAAGCTAGGCATAAGTAACAAAAATTATTGATAAACAAGTGAAACAGTACATTATTCTTCACTGAATAAGAACAAACAAGACAAAACAAAAACAAAAAATATATAAATTTACATATTACACATCTTAAATATTTATTCTGAATTTCTGGGACTTCTAAAGAATTTCCGATCTGGATGGGAAACAGAATTGGTTCCACAAACACATTTGTTTGAGTACTTCTTTACTGCACTGGAGTATTTTTTTACTGCACTGAAAAAAAAAGAAAAAAGATTAACTCCACGATCAAAGATACACATAAACTTTATCTAAGAATACTGCTACATTCTTTTTTCATTAAATCAAACATTTTTACTAGCTTAATTATTCATCACTTTTAAAAAAAAAAGATAGATATTTGTAATTGCTTCATTGAATGCAATCTTTGAGTCCTAGCATATTATTCCAACCCTATCAATTGATACAAAAATACATTCCAATCCTCGCTTTTCTTTTCCTTAGAAAATCCGTTAAAATAAATAATGTATCTTAGCTGAAAAAAGTCTCAAGAACAATTTTTACCGTAATATTTTAAGGATAATCGTACGAAAAATTCTTAATTATCCACAATTTTTTAACATTATTTTAATACAGAATTCTAGGGACCGAGCAAAAAATTCGAATTATACAGAATTTCGAATTAAACAAGTTCGAATTATCTAAGTTTCACTGTAATCGTAAAATTACTTGCCAATGGACTGATATTTTGACTGGCTCCTACATACGTTCACGCGCACAACCACTGATTTCCAAAATGGCCGCCCTGTGGCAAGCAGTTGCTGTTCCTAATTTCATGGCTTATGCTTAAAAGCAGATTGGTCTTGACTTTGAAGCGCTATTAAATACTCCGATTTTTTGAATTTCAATAACAACAAGGGACTGACGAGCGAAACTGAGTACGCCGATTTAAATAAAGATTTAGGAAGGTTTTTTAGTTATTTTCACTAATCATTTCATTTAGTAATATTTTAAAAGTATCTTATATCTTATTTGCAGATAATAAAGTATAT
This sequence comes from Thereuonema tuberculata, assembly GCA_023159025.1. Lineage (NCBI taxonomy): Eukaryota > Metazoa > Arthropoda > Chilopoda > Scutigeromorpha > Scutigeridae > Thereuonema > Thereuonema tuberculata. The sequence continues at coordinate 58,353,253 of JAFIDM010005346.1, read as the reverse complement.
TATTTTAGATAATTTCGAAAATTTAAACGCGGTGTCCTGATTTTTGCAGTTGTGACACGCCAAGGGACTGACGTTTTACGTAGAAAGTGGAGATTTTGACAATATTATTTTATAAAAAACTATTTTTAACTTATATAACTAAAAAGAAAGGACAGTTATCTTTTCAATTTAATGATGAATAACTTACAATGTCAGTTTTTAGATTAGTTGTGGCTAAAGGACATCAAGTTATCCAATTTTCGTAGAATCGTTCATATATATATATATATATATATATATATATATATATATATATAGATGAAATTCATAAAAGATATTTTTTTTAGGTGAATTATTTATCTATGTTGAGTTGGTTGAACCAAATACCATAATAACAATACGCGACACTAAGGGATTAACAGCAGGACAAAAACCTACAGCGCTCCTAGCGGCGCGGTCTTCACGAATGAAATCTCGTATCTGCTTATCTCACAAGTCAGAATGGTTAAGACTACATTAAAGCAAAATATAAATATAGATACAATTTCCTTCATGTGTAAAGACGTAACAGTGTTTTTATTGAAAAATGTGTTAATGTATTAATACAATGTTTTCTGCGTGAAGAAAATGAAAAGAAGAAGAAAAGATGTGTGAGCAAGAAATGCCAAAGCAAAAAAAAATTAAGGTTTAATTTTATGTCCTTAAACAGACAATTTCTTGTTTAAATTATACTATCTCTTATTTTTAAATTATGTCTTATTTTTATTCATTTGTGATATATTGTGATTGTACATCTATTGACTATGTAAATAATTATAAATATCTAGATATTTATAATTATTATGTAATGTTTTTGTAATATTATAAATAATAAAACATATATTCAAAAGTAAGAATTATGTATCACTTTAAACTGAAACTTAGTACACTCAGATCTCTGATAGATTCTGTTTTAAATTATGGATTACAATTTTTTCAGAAAACAACAATTATGTAATATAAATAAGTTAATGTATAAAATTTTTGATAATATTTATATTAATTATAAACATCAAACTATAGAAAATAAATTAAAAATAAGAATTAAATATAAAATTTTAAATTATGAAGAAAAGTTTACCTATAAGACTCCTTTAAGCAATTTTTATAAATATAATTTTCTTTAATCTTTTTATAAATATAATTTTCTTTAATCTTTTTATAATTCCAATAGTTTAACAAGCATTGGTTGGTGACAAGCATTTGATTTTTCAATAATTAAAAATAATTTTGGTTTAAGAACAAAACTTTTTCGTCAATTGAACTGGGAAAACCATGATAGCAATAGCATTAAAGTAATATAAAATCAATTAATTTCTGATGTTATACACAATAACATTAAAAGAAATTTCTAATTTCATCTAAATTAATTAAATTAATCTTTATGGACATATTAAATTTCCAGCACCTATAATACAAGAGTAATTTTAAAATTAAACCTAATAGGACTGGTTAACATTTAAAAAAATAAAAAAATAATGAAAAAAAAATTATATATTTGCTCCTTATCATTATTATGGACCGATATTAAAAGTAATTTTTGATTTTAATTATCTTTTAACGAGACTGCTTACACAAGATAGTGTAAATATTTTTTTTTTATTTTTCTAAAATATTTATATTATACGACGAAATATTATATTTATATTTCGTATTTTTAATCATTTATTAAAATCCTATTCTTCTTGTTCTGTGTAGGTCAATATTTATAAATATGAACTTTTTTATGTACTATTTAGCAGCATTGAAATTTGATTTCAGAAGGCCAAGCCGCTAGGTGCGCTGCTGCCGAATTGTCTCTCAAGTGAACAAAGGTTAATCCCTTAGTGTCGCGTATTGTCATTATAGTATTTAGTTGAACTTTATAAAGGCTACTAAAATAACCTGTTTCACTAAACATGTATTAATAGATTCTCAGATTTGTTGTCCCTGTGTGAATATCCATGATTCAGGATGAAGCATTTCTATTTAATTACTAATCCTTATCTAATCTTCTTAGTTGGATTCTTCTTCTCTTTCCAAAACCGATAAGTACTGGCAATTCTTGGAATAGAGGTCATCTGTTTTATATTTTTAGTTCTTCTTAATAAAATGCCAATAACTAATTAACAAGTCTTAGTAAATCCTTACTTGCTGAAACATTTCTATTTAATTACTAATCCTTATCTAATCTTCCTAGTGGAATTCTTCTTCTCTTTCCTAAACCGATAAGAACTCACTATTGTTGGAATGGATGTTATCTCCTGTAGTCTATTTTTATCAGACTATCTTTGTACCCGGTGGGAGGTTCAGGACCATTCTTTAACTCCACCCCTGTTGAAAATAATGGAGATAATACACGAAGTAAAATCCAAAGCTCATTTGAGAGGATTTAACTTAATTGAAAAAAAATTGCAGTGCATATTTCAGATGCACATTTAAATCTTCTTTCCACGCCCCGTCTTTGAAATTTTCTTGGCAAGATAGTAATTAAACTCATCTCATGGTCGATATAAAATAGAATATTCTATTCTAAATACAGCATATGTGATTAAAAAAGATGTTGATTTTATTTTTAAGTTATTTCTGGTCACGGCCCATATATGCTAAAAAAAAGTGGTATCCGACTATTTTATATAAACAGTGCCCAGCTATGTTTTTTTAACCCCTAAAACCATTGTTGCTAACTCGAAAACTTGAAACCCTTCGTCGGCCATTCAAAAACCTCCAATTTCGAAGATTATAAGATATTCGTTCAACCAGAAGCAAAAAAAAAAGGAATCTTTCACTAAACCATGTCCGAATAATCAAAAAAAAGAAACCGGTAATGTTAGTCAAAGCACATCTGATTTCCATGTAACTCTCAAAGTAGCTTCCAATTTTCATTATATTATCGTATTCACCAGTACGAAAAACCTGTCTTACGATATCAAAACCTATGAATTACTAATTGCAAATGTTTAGGTCTGGTCTACACGAACATTGAAAAGGTTCAACGCCGTCTTTCTCGAGTTTGAAAACGCTTGACCTTTCCATCTGTTCCAGGATGTGTGGGTGAAGGACAAAATCCACATAAAACAACGTCCCCTTAACACAAAACCTTTTGGGTCAAATAATATACGAAATTCTTCAATAATCATTGTTTTAAATATTATTTGTAGTTTACGAGCACCTGTATGAAATGTAAACTACTGCATTAATTTAATATTTAATATTTAATTCTCGAAAATTCAAAATTTGAAAACGAGAGGATTTTACAAAAAGTTGGAGAAAAATAATGTTAATATTCAAAATAAATATATTTATTGAGAAAAATAACATATGATTTGTGCTTTTTAATAACAAAAATAAAATATATTTTTACAAATGTAATCAGTTCAGAATATATGTTTTACGATTTTCATTAAGGAAGTTAACGTATTGATTGTTTCTTGATTAAAGTGAAGTCGTCTATCTGTCTTATCTATATATCCTAATTATAAATACTTTTTCAAAGTTATTGGATTTTTAATGAAAAAAAAATCTTAGAATTTAAGAAACTTAAAAATATTCAACGTATATATATATATATATATATATATATATATATATATATATATATAT
>JAFIDM010005346.1:58305973-58344653 GCA_023159025.1 Thereuonema tuberculata | reverse complement strand
TTTTTTTAACATGTATGGTCACTATTTTAAACAATCAATTATCTCCATAAAGATTTTGAACCCTCACACGTTAGAAGAATCTTCTAACTAATTTCAGAAAATTGTTAAGCTTATTTTAGTTAGCGGGTAGATAAATTTTTCAGTTCTTATTTACATATCTTTATTTTTAAAATTTCTTTTCCTTAAGGTTAGTTACAAATTTATCAAAATCTAATTATTACTAGATATCACAATTAATATTTTATTTTGGAATATCATTTTTGAGTTTTCCTGAATATCAAAACTAGACTTTAATTTGTAAAACATCATGGCTTATTTAGAAATTGTAGTTCTTTTAGCGAACATCAGGGAAAGAGGAGTCAGAAAAATAACTCACCATTCTTGGAAAGTTTGTGATTCTTTCTAAATTTTCATTAAAAATAATTTTAGTTTCAACATTTAACAATAAATATTATCAATAATTTAGAACATATTTTAAATACATAGCTCAAATACATTCTATTTTTTTCCTTCGAAATATTCTTTTAAATTCTTAATATTTTCCAGTCTTTTCAATAAGAATATGTTACATTACAGTTTTCCTTGTTTTTCTTTACTGATAGATTAATAACAAATAGAACTATTTCTGGAACAATAGAAATGTTTCTGGCATCTGAATGCTTTACTTATTACCAGGGGCGCCCGCAGAAATTTTTCCAGGGGGAGCAAATTATTTTGGCAGTATATTTAATACCTGTAAAATTCCATAAAATAAGCGAAGTAAAAAGATAATAACTTAAGTAAAATTTACCATTTTCTAAATATCTGTTAGTAAGAGAAAGAGAAGGAAATTATAGGAATTATATTAATTTCCGCCCATGCTTATCATGCTTAACTATATAAACTTTATTTTCTGAAATGAGTGTAGTAGATATGTAGGCCTATGTTGTTAGTTTGCGCATTTTTTTTCTTTTCATATTATGATGAATTAATAAGAAAAAATTTAAAATACATTTTGCCAATATAACATCGCTGAAACTATATATACTTTCGCAATATAATTTTACTGTTAAAGATGTAAAATGAATATGAAAGCAAATGTTAAAAAAATAGTTTGAATAAGATCATATTATTCTTTGATCTCTAAATAATTCTTTCATGAGCAGATGAGAAGAAAAAACTTAAAATAGAAAAAGATTGGAACATTATTGACTAAAAGAAATATACAGGAATGTATATTTATTACACAAGGGAAATGCAAATTCAAAATAAAAAAAGCTATAAATTTCAATAATTTGTAAGCTAGCAACATCTTTATTTATATATTTCTCTTTACAGTTTACAACATTTGCCATTTTTTGCCTTTTCTTCGTTTCTTTTTGTGAAGACGCCAAATCTTTAACTCCAAGAGAAGGGGTTGTTCTCCGACAGCAGCGACAAGCTCCCGAACAACCAGGGCAACCAGGACAATCAGGCAGTGACTCTGGAATAACCGGAACTCCTAAAGAATCAGTAACGCCAGCAGGCGGCAATGTTAGGGCGTATGGTTCTCCTGGAGCTCCAGGAATGCCAGGTAACAACTTGGGAATGAATGGGAATCCTGGAACTAACGGTGCTCCTGGAGCTCCAGGAATGCCAGGTGGCTACGGAGGCGGAGGAGGAATAGGAGGTGGAGGGGGAAATGGAGGTGGGGGAGGATATGGAGGAATAGGAGGTGGAGGAGGAAATGGAGGTGGGGGAGGATATGGAGGTGGTTCAGGAGGAATAGGAGGTGGAGGAGGAAATGGAGGTGGAGGAGGATGGTATGGAGGTGGAGGAGGATACGGAGGTGGAGGAGGTTAAGAGGTGATGGAGGCGGTTTTAATGATTATTGACATTATCGTAAACAAAATGTCTGAATGATGCATATCGTTGACTTTCCAATGTTATCTTTTGTATGAAAAGATATTCAGAAATTGTCGTATTCTATTCCTATTTTAATAGAATAAGACAATTTCTGAAGATCTTTTTGTAAGAATATTTTTTTTTAAGATTAATAGAATAAAAGGAAGAAATAGTCAAAGACTGACAAGAAACTTATTTCCTTAAATTTCTTATTAAGTTCATGTTATGTTTATCATATGAATAAAAAAAAATCGATATTGTGATTGACTGTAAATAAATTTGTGATTGATATTGCTTGTGACTTGCAGTGTGATTTAATAACATCATATTATTAATATTTGTATTGATTTTAATACAATGATTTCAATTGCTGAATTGCTCTATCATAAATTTATAGAAACCAAAATCTCTATTAAACACGAGAAAACTTATCTTATGCTTTTGCTGATATATAAATATCAATAACTGTAAATTTTATAATTTTGTAAAATAATTATAGCTTAATTGTATAATTAACTATATTAATGTAATTTTATGATTCTATTTGTTTTGTTTCAAGGAAAATGTTAAGTTAACCTCTGCAACCTCATTGAAATGTTGATTAAATGTTTGGAATTTTGTCCCGATTTACCCAAGTCAGACGAATCATGTTTTAGCTTTCTTCGATTACAAATTTGGAAGGGCTAACATGAAAGTAGCCCGAAACTGTTATTGGATTTTGAAAGTTTTATTTTATTCGAAATTATTTAGAAAAAACAAGAACAAATTCGAATAATGTTGTTCGGGTTTCCTTATTTATTTATTTTACTTTGATCTGTTACTGGTGTTGAGGTTACCTTTACAGACGTAATAGTTGTGCAAATCTTTAGAGATTAAGTTGAAAATACAAAATAAAACTTTAAAAGTAATTGTAAGGAATCCTTTATTACGACTGATTCTACATGTTGTAATGATAACCTTTCAGTATTCACTATTCCTCAGCATGGTTTTCATACATAGTTGATTGAGCTGTTGTTCCTTTGATTACTACACATTGTTTTGAAATGTTAATAAATAGAAGTTTCTTAAAATTTGTTAAAATTCTTTAGTCTTTTAATTTCATTGTTTTGATGTAAATATAAAATATTTTTTTTTTTAAATTTAAATTTCAACTTCATTATTCAATTTGCACTCTTTTATTTTCCATATTGGTCTTTTAAATTCAATTATAATTACATAAATTTGGTTATTTATATTTTATATTTCTGAGTTTCTCCCTTTGTAATATTCCGGAGCGTTCAGACAGCTGTTTACGATATTCCGTCTCCGAAATGAATTCGTCTCACGCTCATGATAACTCTGGAATTTTATGTATTCATTTTACTTGACAAAGAAGCGCAGGTCGCTTAGAAAGTACTTGTATTTTAATGTATATAAATTATTTTATCTGTAATGTGTTGTGGCTTGAAATTTCACTTCTGCTTTATAACGACACACACGTTAAATGTTTTTTTTCATTTTACAAAATTAAACAGACATTATAAGATTCTATATTATTCTATTATAGTAATTATCATTACACAAAGAGCGGTGGCGTTTACTGAACATAAGGAATTAAAATTTCATTTAATGACACCTTAGGAAAAACAAGTTGTTTCTTACACATAACTTATTGAGCTAAATCGCAATGTAACTATTAGATGTCCTTATTTTTGAGAGTTAATACAATAGCGGGATATTTTAAAGAAATTTTCCTATTTTAAAAGAGCTAAATCACCTCTTGTCATTCTGTTTAGAAACATAAATTAATCTATTAAAGTAAAATAGCAGAAAAACAATAAATATTAATTATCAGTAGTTAGCATCTGTTCACATGTATTATTAAAAATATACTTGTTTATATGTATATCAACTATCTTACATTTCCTGCCTAAAAACATATATTTTTACAATAAAAATAAAGGCTGCTTAGTCAATTGTAAAATGATTGTTAGAGTGCTTTTACACGGGTGAAATTTGGGTGATTAGGTTCAGGAATTGATTGACGACCATTAGTTTCTATATAACTGCTTCATCATATCATCATCAGTTGCATTTACATGGAAATATATTTTCTTCCCAACTTTACATTCTAAAGACGTTAGCTGGGTTAAAGAAGTCGCAGTAACCACATAACGAAAACATTCATCAATTCAAAGTAAAGACTTTAAACTAAAACAAAAAAAAAATTATTCAGGACCAGCACTGTCTAATGAGGAGCAGTCAAAGTTATTATTTTTAAACTAGGTAATTAGTATTGTGATTCTCCTGAAATCCAAAAAGTGTTCAATGAAGAACAATTGTGAGAGCTGAATACATCTATACAGAACATACAAACACATCCATAAAAAAAAAAAAAAAAAAAAAAAAACAGAAAATTTAGCAGTGCTGGTTTACCAACCTTAGGACTCCTTGATCAAGATTAATCTTTACAACTAACAACATATCTTTTATATTGGAAATTTTATAACTGAAGACTGATGGTTTCAGAAAAAAAAAATAATATCGAGACTTCTTCTTTTCTCCCTTTTTATTTTATTTTGCTCCTGTTTAGCAATAAACTAAAGGTTGGTCCCTTTTATGTCAGGACACAAATCATCTCATCTTAATTTTATGTAAAGGAAAAATGATGGTTCACAAAAAAAGACAAACTTCAAATTTGTTTCCTTTACAATATCTTTATTTAACATTTTTTAAATAATATACTGTAATACATTTAATGTATTTTTTAAAATTTATGTAAAATAAAAAAAAAAAGAGCTTTCTTTAAACATGGTTTGTGATAAGGATGAGTCATGCAGATTCGTCACTCGGCTTTGGAGTCCTGTACTAGTCCAAAGACGATATCCTATTCTAACGCTACAGGTTTGGGCGATAATAAGCCTGTGAAATGCTTTGCAACCTCAAAATCTGATCAGTTAATTTTCACTTTCAATTTAATAGCTAGTGAACATGCAGTTATACTTTAATGTATAATATAAAAGAATTTCCAACATCGTTATTTTTAAAGATTCAATGTATTATAAGATTTTTCTGTTTTATAATAACAAATCAATCATTACCTATTCCTCATTTACGATTAACAAGCGAATTTGTTATCTTCAATCACATATTCCCTGAAGAAAATTAAAAGTTCAGAATAAAAAACTCCGACTAAAGAACTGAAAGTATCCCAAGACCAAATCTATCGGAGTCACGCGTTTTCTGACCAACGGAAATTGGTTGGATCCTCCGGGGGATTGAATCTGGCTCTGCTAGCCAACAGTATTACCACTTAGTAACCGGACTGACATGTTACGACTTCAGAATCTATTTATTACAATTCAAGGAATATCTAACCATATTTTACTAGCACATATTTTTATTAATAAAAGTTATGGAACAGTTTCTCTGGTAAGCACTAATTCAAAATTAAGCCTAACCGTGGTAAGGCATTACGAACTCAATATGGGACGTCAAGACTCCGAAGAAAATTTATATCATTATCCGAATGAAGAAATTCCATAAAAATTAAATAAAGAATAACTTGAAATAAAATAAATTAAAAACACAGATTCTTTAATTTTTCTTTAGAAATCATTTCATACTGAAAACGAAATTTTTTCTTTCACCATTTGAATTCTGAATTATAATATTAAAATAAACATCGTTTTTCCAGGTAACTTTAATTTCATTACTAACTTTTTTTCGTTACTAATTTGAATGTAATTCTAATCTAATAATAAATCCTTCGATTTATTATGTCATTTCCTAAGTTACATAAAGATATTTGGCGAAACAGAGGATAGACGGGCTACTATCCGTTTATCAGCTACACGAGCACAGCCTGTCGGACGACAGGCATAAAAAAATCTGAAAAATCATTTTATTATCAACTATCAAATATAAAGTAAATGTAATTTAAATACTGTGCTAACTTGTGAACGAAGCTTCTACGGCAAAAATGGTTTTGAGTTTCAAAATCAGCGTAAAAAACTGAATAAGTATGCCACATTTCATTAAAATCGGTGCAGTGGTAACAAAATTATATCGAGTTACGGACAGACAGACAGACAGACGAACTTAGCCAATTATATAAGGTGATGATTACTAACAGCTGTCTTCACTACTCCAATTAAAAAAATATATATATAAACACAACCTTCCCATTTCTGAAAAAAAAAAAAAAGAAAGAATTAAATTCGCATTTAGATACTGAGTTGTTTTAAATTCTATTAACTTTAATCACATCAAAACACGAAATCCATTGATAGAAATGTAGGAGATCCATTGATTAAAATTGAAAAATAAACATAAGGCATCGATTGGAATTCATTGTTTTCGTTCTAAATGATTTTTATTGGAATCTTTTCCACGTGCAAAGACCATAAAGACAGGTTTTTTCCAGGACAAAAATTAAATCATCAGTAAATATGTATGTAAAGTTTCGAGAAGATCCATTCAGAGGTTCGAATGTTATTAAGGGACATACGTAATTACATATATTAAGATTTAATGAATTAATAAGCTGATTTTCCAAAATAGTATATGAAGGTCCTGACTCAAGCAACTGCAGGCGACTGCAAACCTTTTATTTCTTTCATATATATTTCTTTTTCCAATGCGTCTAAAATTACGAAAATTTTAAAATGAACTTGTGAAGTAGCTCGGATTTCTATTTTTGTGGTTGTAATTTTCAAAATATTCTGCAATTCAATTTTTTAGGTGTTTTTGGATATTCGGTATTTTTAACTCAAAAAAATTTGATGAAATCATGAAATGATAAAAAGTTTGTAAAAAAATGTTTTGTACGGTATTTAAAATATTTATTATTAGTGCAACAGTTAATTTTTTAAAAAATAAAAGTTTTTTTTTTTTTTAATTATGTGAGATTAAATTATTTTTTAAAGAATTACTGCTGCAATATTTATAAATATTTTAAATACAAAACATTATTTTACATTTTTTTTTTTTTAATTTCAGGTTTTCATCAAATTTTTTTTTTTTTTTTTGAATTGCTATTCTGAGTACTGCCTCAGAAACACTAAAAAAATTTAATGTTTTTGAGTTTTAATTTAATGAATTGCAGAATATTTTGAAAATTAAAACCAAGAAAATAGCACAAGTTCATTTTTGAATTTTCAGAATTTTAGGTGCATTGGAAAAAGAATTAAAAGATACCGTACCAAATTCTTCTATGATCTTCTTCCTCTTCATATCTTGTATGATATATATATATTACATAATAAACTCCGCAACTCATCAGTATTTAAAAAAAAAAAAATATTTTAAATACTAAAAGCAAATTTTTGGAAAGGATTCGTCCTCCCTTTTTCAAGCCAGAATAAATAAATTAGAATCTACTTAACAAACAAAAATGGATTGAAGAATAAAATAATGTTTAAAAACATGACATATCAACAAATTTAATTAATTTAATTATATCAACAGTAGTATGCTATACTAAATTCATTTCATTTACTTACAACAAAAAAATGACCTCTATTACTAATCATAAGAAATGATAAGCAATCCAAATACATTATTAATGATTGAAAACATCGATTGTAGCTATTTTTTTAACATCAGTTTTAAAAATTAAAAAAAATATTGGAGAGTTATATAATTAAAAACACGAAAGCTAAAAAATTTAATAGATATGAGGGAACCTTCGTTGACCCTAATACAATTGTACTAATAAAGGATTTTATAAAAACTGATGTTAAAAAAATAGCTACAATCAATGTTTTCAATCATTAATAATGTATTTGGATTGCTTATCATTGCTTATAATAATAATAAGGTCATTTTTTGTTGTAAATAAATGAAATGAATTTAATATAGCATACTACTGTAACAACAATTAAATTTGTTGATATGTCAGGTTTTTAAACATTATTTTATTATTCAATCCATTTTTGTTTGTTAAGTAGATTCTAATCTATTTATTCTGGCTTGAAAAAGGGAGGACGAACCCTTCCCGAAAATTTGCTTTTAGTATTTAATATATATATATTTTTTTAAATACTGATGAGATGAGTTGCGGAGTTTATTTGTATAAGAAATGAAAGGTTTGCAGTCGCCTGCAGTTCTTGAGTAAGGACCTTAATTAATTTTTCGTGCGAATAATTTTCATTGTACCGGTACAGTTTTCTAAATTTTATTTATTCTTTCTTTAATAAGTGTCAAATTTTGAAAAAAACCACAATACAATATCCACTGTCTTGAGTGATAATTATATATACATGATGTAACTCTATTAATTATTGTAATTCTACAGTTTTATATATGTCTGTATAATATATACATATATAGGCCTTCACAATTCCGAAAAGAGATGCATAGTTTGTATGTTTTTACATCACATATTACGTTACATATTATAGTTATTACATCTCTTTTCCTGATTGAGTTTTAATTTTAAAATTAGGAAAATTTTAAATGTGATTCTAGCATTCAACATTAACTTCGTTTTTACAGATAAAGCTGGAAAAAGTGTTAAATTTTCAATCAATTAGATGTAAGTATATTTAACTGGAATTCAAAAAAAAAAGTAAAAAATTATTTAATATGTAATGTGATATAATTAATGATAAAATAAAGTGGAATTTATAAAGAATGTATATTCTAAAAAGCAATAAAAAGAAAAATTTAACGCCCCTAATAATTTCTAGATCGAGAAAAAAAAAATCACAACTGGACTGTAAATTTGCCAACATCAACGTGAATCTTAAGCATATGTTTCATCCTTATTAGGAATCACAGAGCCAACATCTAGGACAAGGATTTAATACTATGGATTTCACAGGATTATTTTTTAATTGATTGTTTTTTACCTCGGCGGCCATTCCTGGGAATGATTTTTTCTTAGCTTTTGCGCAGTCTGAGCCAAACTTCAAAGGAAAATTCTGCTGATGATTCCTAATAAGGATGAAACAGCTGTTCAGGATTCCCATTGATGTTGGCTTAATGTTCGAAGGTATATTTACTAATCAGTTGTGATTTTTATATCGATTAATGTTTATTCTACTTTTCTACATTTCACATTTTGAATATAACTATTTCTAATTCTATTCTATAATGGAATGGATAACATTAAAAGCTCTATATGTGTTTGATATTGATGACGTTAACTTAAAATTATTTGTAATAATTTAGTTATATGTAACATCAGCACTGCATACAGGATCTCGAAGTAGAACTTAGCAACAATGTAATTTAGTATTTAAATAAAAAAAAAGTAAACTTTTTCATTAAGAAAGATGTTTATTCACAATATGATATGATAATTTATTAAATTATACATGAGGGTTGATGAACTTTTACAAAGTAGGTTGATAGGGTGATTGAATTTCAAACTTTCTTGTATTTATTACATTTTTTTATAAATAATTCCAGATCAAACTAGAGAATGAAATGATGTTCAGCCAAAAACGCATATGTACGTTCTTTGTTTCAGCGACGTTTGCCACCACCTCCACCTCCTCCACCGCCTCCTCCTCCTCCTCCACCACCGCCACCTCCTCCTCCTCCTCCTCCACCGCCTCCGCCTCCTCCTCCGCCTCCCCATCTTCTAACTCGGTATCTTCCATTCATTAAGGATTGTTCATCTATTGACTCAGATGGAAGACAGGAAACATTGTCAACAATCAAAAGCACCACCAACACAACAGCAGTCACCTGAAATAAATACAGATACCATTGTTTAAAATAAGATTCAATTAATATTTATTCAAAAAGACAAAGGACAATAAAGACACAGTTTTGTTAAGTTTCAGTTAATTAATTATTTCCTCTGTAATTAATCTATTACTTATCGTGTTTTTTACAAAAAGTAATATTTTATACTCTACAATCAAACCTTTTGAAAATAATTTAAACCAAAATATTCATCTACCACTTAAACTCAAGCCTCTAAGATTTAAGAGCACGGGCTGATAGTATATTTTCATACATCACATATTATAAAAGCAGGTTTATGTTCACGTCTTTCTGTTTTGTTTATGAAAAATATTATGCTTTCATAAAAAGGGGATGACCTAGTTGCATTTAAAATAAATCAGTTATAAGTTATTATAAAAAGTTAACCCCTTCTTAATGTCACTAGAACCTAAATAAAAGCAACATCAAAAATACATTAGGAATCCAGATACAGCTTTGCTCTGGCTAAAATTGCAAGCATTTTTTCATGATACAAAAATAAAATAAGCTTCTTTAATGTATATTCAAGAAAAATTAAATAGTGAGAATATATTGTTAAATAAGAAGGTTTCAACGTCCACAGATCGCGGACAGGGATTTGATGTTTGCTGGATCTTTCAGTCAGATCCCCTTTTTTATCTTTTTCTCTAGCTCTGGCTGATTGAACCTAGCAAGTTCAAATCGTTTTCCGAAGCTACTTTTATGATTTAAAAATTCCTTGTCTAAGTTATTGAGAAAAAAAACGAATGTTTAATATTTCTCTATATATTATAAAATAATAATAATTACTATCACGAAGTTCACAATAGAAAAACATCCAAAGAGATGCTACTTCATTTCACGAAAGAAAATGAAATCAACAGGAATAAATAAATTAGAATCTGATTAACCTTTTTTTTCTCTAAATATTGAATTTTTAACCCTGAAAATACCTAATTATAATAATTTGCTTTCTCTTATAAATTAGTACAATTTTTGTATATAAAAAAGGTCTTCTACAAATAAACAAAAAAAATCAGCAAAGTTCAAATAAAAGTTGATAGTTTTGATACGTAAATTTTCCTTACCACTAAAGTTTTCATTGTCCTGACGGTTCCCTCAGAGAGGAATATTCTATCTGCTCTTTAGACTCAGTCTGTCTTTATATACGATGAGGACTTCCTTATCTGAAAAGTGGAATTGGTAGTGGGAGTGAAAATTCCGAGAACATCATAATCTCTTCCTTAAAATTCTAAGAAAGGAAAAAGAAAAGGGATTCTTCCTCTTTTTCCTTGTTACTACACGCAGTGTTCCCGAAAAGCTTTGAGCGAAGCAACATCTGATTGTGAAGGACCACTTATCGTGATAATGATTCCCTCAGGCAGATCTAGTTATCTAAGATCTAGGGAGCAGAATTTCTCTTTCAAGTCCTTCTCAAGTTCAATTCAGCAAACGGAATTCAAAGAAAGACATGCCAATCAATTATAACACCTTATAAGCAATTTTGAAATTTTAGACAATACTTGAGCAATAAACTCTGTTATATGTGTACATATAATAAATTTTCTTAAGTTCTCCTCTTTTAGAAATTCTATTATTATTAATCTTCAACATCTACACATAAAAATAAATGTAAAAAAACAATACATTTATTAACTAAGCAATTTTCGAAGAGATAAAACTTCCCTTCTTTTTCAAGCATGCAAATAATAATAACAAACGTTACGAAAACAAAATAAACCTTAGTAAAAGAAAGTTCAGTCACAAGGAAAGAGAACTTTTAAACAAAGGTTTAGATTTTGTAGTGGAAAAAAAATTTTACCTAATTTAAATGAAATATCAGAAAATTTGAGATAATGAAAAAGAATTTTTTTTTTGAAGAAATCAATAAATTTAAGAAAGAATGTAAGAATCCTATCACCAATATTAAAAAGGAAGAAATTGAAATATTAAAGAACATAAGAAGAGATAAAGAAATATATATTTCAAAATCAGATATGAGTAACCATTTGGTTATCATTGATAGAAGTGAATACCTAAGTCAATTGGATGAAATAGTAAACGATAAAGAACATTATGCTGAAATAAATACAAATCCAGCATTTAAATTATATAACAAAGTAAAAAAAGTAGTGAAGAATTTGAATGACAAAAATCGATAAATTTCAAACAAAAACAAGAAATTTTGAAAGAAGCGTTCAAGACACCAACATAAGAAGGACGTATAAAACACACACAAAGAAGGGAATCATATAAGACCAAACGCATATAGAAGATAAACGCATATGGAAGCCCTATTCAAAATATAGCCAGATTTGTTAACAGCATCATAAAGAATTTTAAACTCCCTAGAGAAGAAATAATAATCAAAAACTCACCAGACTTGATTAAGAAAATTGAACATATGTTTGACAACAACAGAAAATTACATTTATTCTCATTAGACATAGAAAACATGTACACAAACACACCCTGTGGAAGAAACCTTGAATATACTGGAAGATTTGGCATTCAAAAACAAAGAAATTTTATTAAAATATCAATTAGACAATAATGGACTAATTAGTTTAGTAGAATTAATCATGCAAAATTCTTACTTTAAACACAGAGACAAAATGTTTAAATAAATAAAAGGATTCCCATGGGTTCACCTTTATCTGGTACTTTATGCAACATATACATGAACTATTTTGAGTTTAAATTTCTAAGTGAATGTAAATATAATTTGAATTACTTTCGTTATGATACTGACATTTTGGTGATTTGGTTCGGAACTACTAGACAATTCGATAACTTCTTCAAAGATATCAACAAGAGAAATAAAGAATCAAATTTAAAATGGAGAAGGAAATAAATAATGAACGAAATTTTCTTGACCTACGTTTAGTTAATAAAGATAATAAAGATAACTTTGAAACTTCACAGGAAGAAATTCAAAAGCCATCACATACTCAATTTTGAATCAGGACATAGAGTTGGACCTCTATATAACGAACCTCTTTTTGCGAATTTCTCTATTTTGCGAACTTTTCTTTGGATCCAAGAACATTTTGCTAATTTCTTCGTAAAATAACCTCCAAATGGCGAAGTGCATTTTCTATTTAACGAACTTTTTCGTGGTATCTATTTATTTTTTTTCTCCTTGAAATGTTTTTATTATCAATATTCCCTTAGAGAAAATGAAAGAAATGTGATTACAGCTGAGGGTAAAAGAAGAAATTAACGATAATGTACTGATTAATGATTATCTTTCACTCGATTTTAAAGTTAAGACCTCGGAAACACTAACTGAATCGGATATTTTGGAGAGTGTGAAAAATAAAAACACAGCTATGAATTGCGATGAAGATGATGAAAATGGAAATGATCATGATGAAGAAATGCTTGATGAAATTTCTTGATGAAATGCTAAAATCATTCGAAACAATCCGACGCGGATTACAATTTAAAGAAAATACTGAAGGGGTTTTTGGTGCATTGTAAACATGCGAGACGTACTATGAGGGAATACACTTTTTCAAAAAAAAAAAAAAACCTCAGACAAAATTAACAGACTTTATTAGTAAAATTTAAGTTCGCTTGTGCTAATATATGCTTTATGTCATTAAAATCATTACTTTTTTTAATAATATTTATTGTTTATGTATTTCAAATCTGTTTTATGTAGTTTAAATTAATTTTAAAAGGTGAATCTCTATTTAACGAATTTTCCATATAACGAACTTTTTTTCGGGATTTAGCGACTTCAATAAATAGAGGTCCGACTGTAGTATTAATATAAAAAGAAATATTATTGACAACTACTTAAGAAGAATGGACAGATCTTCAAGTAATGAGGAGGATTAACAGGAAGAAATTGAAAATATGAAAATAACTCCGAGGAAAAATGGATACAAAGAAAATTTATTAATACTAGTATACAAAAATACAACACCTTTAGAATAAAGGAATTAAATATGAATTACGATAGGAAAAAATTCTCTATTCTTAATCTTAATAAGAATAGTACAAAAATGCAAAAAAAAATGTAAAGATTTTAACGTTGATATTGGTTTCTATTATAATAATAAAATAAGGAATATTCTGTATAGTAAAATAAATATTAGTGATAAAAAAGGTTAAATGGGAGCCAAATACAAAATAGAATGTATGAATTGTGATGCATTCTATCTAGGAGAACGTAAAAGGACTGTAAAGGAAAGAGCTTTGGAACATGGTTATTACATAAAAAAATAAATTAATAGATAAATCTGAATTTGCTGAGCATTGTGTATAAAAAACGCACTGTATTAACAATGAAGTCAAAATTCTGTGCAAAAGATAATAAAATAAGGAAAATAATAGAAAGCTTATATATTAGTAATATCAAAGACAAAAATATTAACAGGAATGAAGGAATAGAAGTAAATAATTTTATAGTTGAGATTACTAAGGAATTAATAAATTTATCTTCAAGTTGTAATAATACCGTGAAATTTGAAGAATTAGCATGTTAACATAATTAAGTATTATAAATAGTTGTTGATACAGTACGTTAATATGAATGTCACGTCTTCCTCCATTTATTTCTTTTCGTAACGTTTGTTATTATTTGTATGCTTGGGAAAGAAGAGATAGTTTTATCTCTTCGAAAATTTGCTTAGTTAATAAATGTATTGTTTTTTACATTTATTTTTATGTGGAAATGTTGAAGATTAATAAACTCTGTTATTATAGATGATGTTATTACTGCTACAGATGATAATAGTCCATCACAAATATCTTTATAGCAATCCCAACAATATAGAAACAATTGATGGAAAAAAAAAAGTGAATATAATTTTGTGCATAAATTTTAAGGCGACCCATAATAATAAAAAAAATTAAAAATAATAATAAAAAAGGAAGTACATTAGCGTAAGAAAACATAATAAAAACATATTAAAAAAAATTTAAAAAAAGTTATGACAAACAAAAACAGAAAAAAAAAAAACCACTCAAACATTGAGAAAAAGAAAGGTGAAGAGAAAAAAAAAAGCATATTTACGGATTTGAACCCGCAATATATGAGTCCGGGACATTAAGGATCAAACTATAGCTGATAACTGAAATCCAGTTTTTTCATTTCCTACATTTAAGCTAATAGTGGAAATCCAATGAAAAGAATGCGAAATATCTCGAACATGGGGTGGCTTTAGCCCTTGAAAATATCCTAATCCTACGTTGTTTGGGCCTTTGAACATGATGGCGAAATCCGTTTGTCGATCCGACTTTCCGTTCGGCGTTGTTAGGGGTGGATAGACACGGACGGACGGACAGGACAAACGCAATAGCTACCAATTTTGGTCCCTATCACAATTGCTCCCAAATGGGTCGCTGAAAACCAGAAAAATTGACTATGACTATTAAATAACAAAAATCTTAAATGAAGTACAGTATACACTAAAAGTGTAAGATTTTACAACCATATAAAGACCAACTTCTTAAAAATTACTTCAAATTACCAAATCTCTGGGCAAAATAAATACAATAAAAACTAGAAACTGTCTGTTTAAAGATAGGCTGGGAGGTTTTTTTTTTGTTTCTGTAACGCTATAAGACAATTGCACAGTGGTTGAAATCACCGATTTAGCGGAACAGAAGTCATTTTTGTGACTTACGAAAACATGAATGTTTTAACTGTAATAATATCGTAAACATATTGCTTCGTCATGATTCAGACTTTAAAATAAGTGAAATTTAAGATGTGACAAAGTTACAAACCTGTAAAATACGATGTCTTCATCTCTCCAATTCCTTCTGGCGCCAGACGGTTTATGGCACTGCGAGGGAAAGCAGAAGTTGTGACACAATACAAAAGGAAGCCATGATTCAAATGATAAACTGTACTTGAAGGTATATAGAACCTTTTGCAGAATATTTGTGTAAATATTCAGAATTGTCTGTCATTGGTATAAAGTTCTACAATTTAAAACAAAATTACTTAAATTTTCATATTTTCCAAATTTTCAAAGTGACTAAAAAAAGCACTTATCGAGATAAAACACTAAAATCTTCTTTATAATGTATAAAACTGCTTGACTTAATTGGGCTTAAAAGTAGATCTTGCGCCTACTTGCGCCTTTTTTTTATACTGTATCTGGCTTTCATTGGAAGATGGTAAAGAAACAAAGAGCCTTGTAGCGGACTCTTCCTAATCAGTTATAGGTTTTCAAATCGATACGAAGCAAATGTATTTAATACAATTGATACCAAATGGTTAAAGGAAGTTATCATAAATTACATAAAATGTTATTTTTAGTTTTCATCTGGAAAAGAAACAACAGCTAAGGATGACTCAGATGTATTTGTCGTTTCTTTGGTCCCATTACAGTTACGTAATTCTTATGGCATAACCCCAGACCATTCTCTACCTTATAATGGAGGTCTATAAAATTATTACTCGAAAAGGAGACAAAAGAAATGACTGAGAGAGAAGTGAAAAGCTTAGAGAAACAGAAAAAGTAGAAATTAAAAGTATAGAGAAACACATAAATGAACTCACTCCCATGGAAATCGAAGTTTCTGGAAAAAACTAAAATGAAATCAAAATTTTTATTAGCATTGGTTGACGGCAAAGTTTGTAATGCTATAACTGATACTTTTTCCCAAACATGTTATATTTGTGGCGCAGCTCCTAAACAGATGAATGTTGATAAAATAGTTAGTCGATCTTATGACCTTTAAATTTGGGCTTTCTACTTTGCATGGCTGGATTAGATTTTTCGAATGTCTGCTCCACAGAGCCGGAGTTAAGCATAGGCTACTTAGGCTACAAAGGGGGCCCGCACCACAAAGGGTCCCGCGACCACTGTCCAGGTGAAAAATCATTCTACGTCAATTTTTTAAATCAGGTTTATTTTAGTAAATAAATAGTATAAAAGTTTGGTGATCGTAATCATTATTTATCATTTGCATTTGGTTTAACTTAATGTAGTGTTTGGGTGTTTGACCAGCCTGACAAGAATATCTCCTACTATCTGCCAGCCGGAAGTTTCTCATGAGTTCATCAAATTCTAACTACACTATAGGAATATCGCACGTAAATTTTCTATACTTTAATAATAAACTTTAAACGTTTATTTTTAAGTTTTTAATTGGATAATTGCTGAAAATGCGGTTTTTGTAGGTTAATTTTAAAAAAATATTTTGTCCGGTAGGGCCCGCGCCACTGGTTCAGTATAGGGGCCCACAGTTCATAAATACGGCACTGCTGCTCCATATTTAATAGAGGGTGGAGCTTAAGAAGTGGCAGGCTAGAGGAAAAGAGGAAAAAAAAAATCAATGAAAAAGAAATTTTTAACAACTCCGAATGGAAAATCGGATCGACAAACGGATTTCACCATCGTGTTCAGAGGCCCAAACAACGTAGGATTACGACATTTTCAGGGGCCAACGCCACCCCATGTTCGAGATATTTCGCATTGTTTTCATTAGATTTCCTCTATTAGCTGAAATATTAAAAATGCAAGCACTTGATTTCAGTTGCCAGTTATAGCTTGATGCTTAACGTTCCGGACTCAAATTCGTATATCTGTTCTTTTTGTTTTTTTTTCCTCTTCACCTTTTTTTTCTCAATGTTAGAGTAGAATTTTTTTTTTCTTTTTTTGTTTTTTTCTTATTTTCCTAACTCTTTTTTAATTTTTTTTTTCATAATTTTTTTTTTTTTTCTGACGTTAATGTACTTCCTTTTTTATTATTATTTTTTAATTTTTTTTTATTATTATGGGTGGACTTAAAATTTATGCATAAAATTATATTGACTTTTTTTTTTCCATCAATTGCATCTATATTGTTGGGATTCCTCTAAAGATATTAGTGAATAACTACAGTAAACTCCCGATTATCCGCGGAATTGGATGGCGCTGCAATGGCGGATAAGCGAATTCCGCGGATAATCTGAAATAGTACGAAAATCAACACAAAAATGCTTTTAACATGTTTTGTTTAGATTGAAATGGCAATACATACATTATAAACAATTATTTTATTTTATTTTATTTTACTTTATTTTCTTACTTTTTAACAAAAATAATCGGTCAATTGTCGAAAAACGAAAACCCCCTACTTGTACGTCACTAAATGTGCCTCTTTTATTGTTTACCATATTCTAGATTTAATTTTTTTTTTGTTAATTCCTTAATTTATTGTTCAGGAAAAAAAATGGGAACAGGAGATGTCCGCGGATAATCGGGAGTTTACTGTATTATCATCTGTAGAAGTAACAACATCATCTGTAACAACAGAGTTTATTGTTACAGCTCTTCAAGTATTGTCTAAAATTTCAAAATTGCTTATAAGGTGTTTTTAGAAATTACGAGTAATTTAATTCTATTCTAAGGAAGAAATTTGGAAAAAAAAATATAAAATTAATTCAATAATTTTAAAATTAAAATTAGAATACAAAAACATTCTAATAATATTGTTATTTAAATAGATAGTTTATCTTTAAATTCCTCTCCGAATTAGAATTACTAACTGTTTTTATCATTTAATGGAAATTGACTATTCTATAAAAATACGTCATCTTGCCAATTACGCTCTAGAAACAAAAACTAAACTGAGTGATTATTTCAACGTCGTCTCAGAAGGAAGGAAAGAGCCTATTCAAGGCCAACAGCAATTGACCAGAGAAAATATTTCATAATACATTTTTTCTTTATTTTAATACACTATTTATAGAAATAGCTTCGTATAGTAAGTTGTCATAAATCAAATCCTCCAACAGGGCTCTACGGTATATACGATAACTGGATTTCCTTAAAAAATAAATAAATTATTTAAAAATTTAATAATTAATTCATTTAGGTCTTTTTTATTTAATTTTACTGTTGCTGATACAATTCCTTATATTAACATTCAAATATTCTGTCAATTAACATAATTTAACAATTGAACTATGAATTAGAAAAATTTCTTATTTTAGAATTTTATATAAGAAAAACTAATTGGAAAAGAATTAATAAAATGATAGCAAATACTGAAATTAGATTTGAGTTTAGTATAACTAAGTTTTTTTTAAAAAAAAAATACTGATTTAGAGAATCAATAAATCAACTAAGATAAGATAGTTATATCGACAAAAAAGCTAAAAATTATTGCTTGGTGTAAATTGGATTTCTATTGATGTCTTGTTTATATGAACTATATAATATATTGGCGTTTCTATGAAAATTGGGTAACTTGATGCCATAACTAATCTAAAAACTGACATTTTAAGTTATTCATCATTAAATCAAAAAGGTAACTGTCCTTTCTTTTTATTTATATAAGTTAAAAATAGTTTTTTATAAAATAATATTGTCAAAATTTATACTTAATTATCTAAGATAATCACCATATCAACAAAGATACTTTTATGAAAATTTTGCAATTTTCACATTGGGATTTTGCAATTTGTTTGTGAGAATTGTTATTTTAAGAACAAAAACAGGTATTATAAACAAATTAAAGGTTTCCCACTGGGAAGCCCAATTTCTGGGACAGTGTGTAATATTTTTAAAAATTGGTTAGAATTTCACAAAATTTTAAAATGGGATAAAGTAAAATTTAAATACATGAGATATGCTGATGACATTCTGATTTTATGGCAAGGCACAAGGAGATAATTCACAAATTTTCACAATTTTGTAAATTCAACTAAAGAAAATTTAGAATTTACAATGGAAGAGGAACAAAAATGGGAAGTTACCTTTCTTAGATTTGCTTTTAATCAATAATAATAACTATATCACATATGAACATTTTGAAAAGGAACTTAAAAGTAACCATGTGCTCAATTTTTAATACGAACATAACATCTCAACCAAAAAAGGTAATATGGTATTCAAAATTATATTAAAAGAATTATAACCAATACTGAGAATAAAAATCTATGGAAAGATAAGATCAACCACATGAAACAAGTTTTTATATTAAAAGATTATCCAACTAAATTTGTAAATAAAGTAATTAATATTTTTAAAAAAAAATCAAAAATTAAATCAAAAGACTCCAATAAAGAAGTTAAAGTATTTAAGAAAATCATGAAATTGCCATTAGGCATTAATTTAGATAAATCAGTTAAAAAATTGTCTAAAGAGAAGGATATTCAAATTATTTTTTATTCAAATTTTATTTTTTAAAATTAATAAAATTAAGGATTAATCTACAAAATAAAACGCAGAGACTGTCAAAAGATTTATTTTAGGAGTACGGGTAAAACATTAAAAGAAGGAGTTCTAGAACATATTGGAGCTTTTAAAAACAAAAAAACAGGTTTATGTGACTGGGCAGATAACTGTCAATTTTGTCAACATAAGCCAGACTCAGTTGTCACTATATTGTATCATATTAATCGATGAGACAGAAAGATTCATGATAAAATCATGCGTCATTAACTCATTTCCATGCATAAACAAAGATAACTTTCTTAAAGAAAGTAATTTCACGAATAATAATGGGTGAGACAAATTATTTACAAGTGAATCCTAGAACAGCTGTTTCACGTTAGTTGGCGATCATCATTGTGTATTTTTTTCTTTGAGGCACCACTGCGCTCCCGATGAAGTAATTTCGCGTAAAATAAATCCAAAAATATTAACAATGAACAAAGTTTCTTGTAATTGTGTTTCATATGTTTTTTTTTTTTCTTCAAACCATTATTATTATAATAGATATCACATTGATTATTAATGTTTATGTAATTTAACTTTATACCATTGTTATTATAGTAGATACTACATTAACTGTTAATCTTTATTTAATTATGAATTATAAAATTCCTTTTGTCTGATTTAATTTAAAGAAGATGGATACATTATCTTTATCCTTTCTTTAGCATCTCATGAAGTTAACTCGCTAAGAGATAACGAAATATCATGAATAAACAGTTGTTACAGGAATATTTACGGCGTACATATACAAGAATTTCATTATTTACTTAGTATTAAGGTAATTTTCAAATATTAGAAGCTATTTCTACGTTACATAAATGACTAATTGTTTTAAGACTGTTATGTTACTTCCAAGCTGTAGTAAGTTGAATTACAAATTCACTTTTTTTATTTCAGTTTATTTTGGTTACAACAGACAAGGCTGGTGGTTTTTTTTTTTTAATATCTAAAAGACAAAGTTGTACCAAACTGGCTGATTAAGATGTTTTAATGTATTTCAGGTTAAGAAAACAGTGCAAATCTATTTTCAATAAAATGCACTTTTTCGTCAGTCCCCTCGTCTACCTGTCAGTCCCTTGTAGGCAGTTATCAGAAAAATTGAAATAACTTCTTAAATACTGAATAAAATGAGTGTCCCTTTCTGGAACAATACAATGATTATATTTTCTAATTACCCTATGCTAAAATACATTGTTTAGAATTAATAAAGAATTGGTACAATATTCTCCAAAGAGATACTCAATTCTTGTAAAACTACCGATATATTTGTAACAACTATATTAGGATTCAGACGAATAATGCGTATTTAATTAATTTCTTCTGAAAAGGAAAAAAAAAATACTCCTTGCATTCACGAACCGCTCACGAACGCATTCATACTTTTCATTTCTATTTTCAAGACTTTAAACGGATAGAAAGGAAAAACTCAAATTGTAGAGAATCGTGGGAAGGGAACCAATAAACACAAATTTCTTAGAATTATATAGTTCGTCTATAAGCAGGCGGGTAGACGGAAAGCAGCAAATCCCAAACCACTTTGAGCTTTCTGAAAGAAGATTAAAATAAAACTTTCACAGAGGAGTATTATCTGGACAGTGTAATTTTCGCCCCAAGTATGGAAATTATCTTAGCGGGAGATTGTTAATTGAAAATAGACTTAAAAGGTATAACAGATTGTTAAAAGATAAATAGAAAAGCAGTTACAGTTATCTTCAAACCAATTTGGACTTTCTGAAAGAAGATTAAAATAATACTTTCACAGAAGATTATGATCTGGACAGTGTAATTTTCGCCCCAAGTAAGGAAATTAGCCTAGAGGGAGATTGTTAATCCAAAACAAGAAACAAGCGCCGGCTAATGACATTAAAAATATTCTATCTCCTTTTAACGAAAAACTGTAGATTTTTTTCGTTTTCATTACATTTACTTTATTTGAAAATCTTCGTTCGTTTTTCGTTATATTAATCAAAAATTCCGTTATTTTGTTATTATGCATAACTTCTTCTAGCCATGCTGAGAACTTAAAAGATTTTTCAAATCTCAAGATGAAATTACAAAATATCTCATTAGAAACATTAAAAAGCAGACATTGAGATTTTCATATTAGTTCAATACAAATTTGAAAAGAAGGTGAATTACGTACGAAATACAAAATGAATAAATTTTTTTGTGATTAATAAGTTCAGTCATTTTGGTAACAGAAAATTTCATTCCATCATTCTGGAATATTAAACACAAAAAAAACAAAACAAAAAAAAACAAAAAAACCAGAAATATGATTTTATCACAAAACAGGTACGAACATTTACATTTAACGAAAAAAAACTAGCTTCATTTGAACAAAATAAGAAGTTAATGAAAAGTTTATGAAATAGAAATATGGTAAAAAGTTTCACATTCAAAACGTTTGACACAAAAGCATAAAAACATCATTATTTTGCAAACATAAATAAAGTAACCAAACAAGATAAAGAATTTTAGTATTTTTATTGTTATTACATTTATTTCATTGTTTAATAAATTACTGAATTTTGTTTTGCAGTAAAGTTTAAATATTTAAATTTTTTAAATGTAACAAACATTATTTTAGGAGAAGATAAAAATGAAATACTTAAATAAAACAAATGACCGCAGCACAAACACTATTATTTGCCGAGAAAAAAAAAAGAGATTTTCAAAAACAAATGCAGTTTTGAATTGGGAGCGTCCATTAATTACTTGAGGTGTTTTTTTAAAAATTTGGTCCCCCCATTCCCCTTGGTGAGATTTGGTGAGATGTGGTAGGACCTCCCCCCTCCCTCTCACGTGAGATTTCCCCTATTTAATTTTTAAATAATTAAATTTATTTGATATGTTCATGTATTTTGCTTCAAACCACTAAATACCTAAAGCGATTTCTTCTATGAAATACACTTTTTCTGTGAAAGAAGACGAGAAAAACGATACTACGTTTAAGGTGCACTATAATGAATTCAATTAAATTTAGTGAAAGTAAAAAAATAGCCTGCGACACCACCTTTTCTAATTCTTCACTCTCTCCGTGGGGGTTCATGTGCTTCCTTTATTGTAAAGATTGGACGTATGATTTCCATGTCTTTTGGTAGTACAGGAAGACAGTCATGAGAAGTATCTACATTACTCTCGTGCAGCCACTCCAGCCTATCGTCCACAGCGCACAGCAGCTCCTCAGTCCGACGGGTGACCACACGCTTTGGTCGAACCCTGACCATAGGAGCTGGCGGGGTTACATGCAACTTAGACAGTATTTCAAAATGTTAAAATCTGTTATAATATATATATTCTCTGAATTAAAAAGTTGACGTGAGATTTTCGTTGACATCCCCCCCCCCTCCCCTTAAATGAGATTTGGTGAGATTTTGACGGAACCCCTCTTTTGAGCTCACGTAATTAATGGACGCCCCCATATTCTTTCTTTTTTTTTTTTAACTGAAAAACAGTATATTTTTACTTACTTCAAGTAATGGAAGAAGTTTTTTCAAATAGAAATAAAGTGAATGTATCAGTTCATTCAATTTGATTTACAATAATTGTTTCTATGAATTTTGGGAATTAGTAATCATTATTTAAAGTTTTTAACCCAATGCTATTTTATTTTAAGATTATATATGATTAAAAACAGAAAAAAGGGATTAATTTTCAATGCCAAAAATAATTCACTTTGTAGCAAGAAAAGCATTCAAAATGGTTTTCCCCATATGTTTTCCTTTGCAATCGATTTGGGTGAACTTTTTCCTTAGGTTGACCAATAGAAAGAACTTAAGCTACTTTAAAGGAAAAGTTAATGTTTAAGAAGAACTGATTTAATTTAGATAACCCTTCGTTATTCCGTAACCCTCAATTTAAAAAAAAAATATCCGAAGCGAATCATCTTTGAAAAGTATTTTAGTATTTGTACTTTCTATTCTTTTCTTTTACATAGTTTTATTAATTGTACGAGTTTTGAAATGAAAACTTATATTTACGGATATTTTCAGTTTACTGTATTTTGAAAGTTGTAAATAGTAATAATAATAATAATGAATTTATGAAACTACTGAATTATGAAATAATGAAGGATTATTTTAACATCTAATTGTATTTAATTTTTAAAAGTGAAATATTTTTATAGTTTATCTGAGATAAGACTGAATAGAAGACTTTATTTTGGTAGAGAGAGGAGTTAAATTAAGAAGCCCACCTTCAACAACCAAAAAATATTATATACAAATGTTGTTATAAAAATATCGGCAGGAAAGGAGATAAAATAAAAAACAAAAAGTTAAGAAAATTGTGGTTACACCTTACCTAACCTAACCTTAAAATGTTACACAATAATAATAGACAATCATTATTAATAAACAATGATAACCAATATACAGACAAACATCGATAAAAATAATGACACTTAATAATTGTTGATTTTTAATTTATCTTTTACTTTTTGATTTTTCTTCTTAAACTTCTTGAAAAGACCAAAAGAAATTTCATTAACTTTTTAAACTATTTCTTTATTCATACAATTTATTGCATCAATTGATGAAACAAGATTCCAATAAAAACCTTTCTGCTTCATCTTGAGATTCATAAATAATGCTTACTACAGGATCAGGGTTGTGATTTAACCTTAGAACGTAGTCAGCTTAATCAAATATTCCTTTTTTCTTACTTTTAAAAGCTCTAATGTGCTCATCGACTCGCTCCTTAAGCGATCTACCAGTACTTCCGATATGAATTTCTTTGCAATCCCTACACTCTAATAAGTAAATAACCCCCATTTTATATAATATGTTTTTTCTATTCTTATCCCTATCAATTTTCTTTTTAAATAAACTTTTACCTTTATAATAAATTATTTTAACATTGTTTTCCACGCATACATCCTAAATGTTTTTATCAACACCAAAACCAATTGGTAGCTGTGTGAATTTATACTCATGATTTACTTGTAATTATCCTTTTCTTGTTTTTAAAATATTTATTAATACTTGATTCAATAAAACTTTTAGGATATTCATTCATTTCTATTTTCTTTTTTAGACTTTCTATTTTTGCTTTCTGCAATTTTCTATTTTCAGTATATTCTGTTATTCTTTTTAGATTATTCAATATAATGGCTCTTTTTGTTAAAAGATTATGATTAGATTTAAAATTTAAAACACGATTACTCTGGTAGCTTTTTTGGTAATGCTCATAACATAACATATTATCTTTATTTACAAGTAATACGTCTATAAAAGGTAACTTTCCTTCTACTTCTTTTTCATACGAAAACTATAAATTTTGATTGATAAAATTTACATATTTGAAGAATTTAGAAAACTGTCTTTCTGTATCTTTCCATATCA
Source organism: Thereuonema tuberculata (assembly GCA_023159025.1). Classification (NCBI taxonomy): domain Eukaryota; kingdom Metazoa; phylum Arthropoda; class Chilopoda; order Scutigeromorpha; family Scutigeridae; genus Thereuonema; species Thereuonema tuberculata. Next base: position 58,319,596 of record JAFIDM010005346.1, on the reverse strand, counting down.
CTAGGATATCATTAGCGTATCGCAAATAAGAATAACTTGCCAAATTCCAATTTAGAATAAAATTATCTTCCAACCAATTGAGATACAAATTACAAATAGTTCCTGAAACGGGGCTCCCCATTGGGAAACCTTTAGTGTGCATATAAAATTTATTTACAAATTTGAAATATTTACTGTCACAAAATCAATTCAAAATCCTAATAGAAGTCCCTGTGTCACTATTAAACGACTTCAAAATATTCTAATTTTGTACATTTTCTTTCAACTACCTTAAGGGCCTCCTTCACAGGAATTGGTAGGTGTAGGAATTTATATTCATGATTTATATCTTCTATTGATTTACTTGTAATCATCCTTTTCTTGTTTTTAAAATATTTATCAGTTATGTAAAGAATTACATTGAAGATATGTTAAGTATGAAGAAAAAATTAAGATTATATTCTTTAGATATAGTGGCCATGTATACGAACATTCCTTTATTTTATGTTCACGTTCATGATTGTTTATTCAAATTTTTGTTCGTTCATAAGAAGGACAACGTTGTTTTTTTTTATTATTATTTGTTTAAAGTTCCTGATGAAAGTTTTTGGTGAAAAAAACTGAAATATTAAAGTTATATAAGAAGATATGTGTTTGTGTTTTCATATTTAGACCTTTTTAGGTTGTTCTACATTTGTACCATTTGATAAGAAACGTTAAGATCGGGTACCGCCATTACCACGTGGTTCTATGCAATAAATAAACTATGCTAGAATAAATCCATTAAAGACAAATATCTTCTTGTATACTTCTTCTATACTTCTTCTTTATCACAATATTTCTAATTGTTTTCTTCACTATTCTTCTTCAGGTAATACAAAATAAAGTGTATAAAGGGAATACATTATTCCCCTTTTCACAATTTTTCAAAAACAAACAATAAATTTCACCAAATTCTTATTAATAAAGTTAATGTATGATACAAATGCATCAATGACGTTTCTCTAATTGTTAAAACATAATGATATTTCACTAGAAATATAATGCTAGAATAAGTTTATAATGCAAGTAATGTCATGCATTTTACAAATGAGCTTTTGATTCAATAAAATTTGATTAAGAAAGTAACAAAACGTACCTCTGAAATGTTTCAATGTCATGAAGTAGGTTGATTGACACTTATCACCACACTACCTCTGAATAGCTTGACTGCAGGCGATCAACTCAGTTCCACCAAATACCATAAACGACGTTTATGGTATTTGGTTCCACTCAGTTCTCTTTATTACTCAGATACATTTTCATTTTATTTCTATTGCGCGGCAGTAGCTCCCATACCCGAATACTTCAACTAATCCATATTTAGGCCCTAGCCTGTATTTGGACCTTCTCCTCTGTATAAATAGATAGTCTAAGAACTTACGTATGCTACTTTTAAAAAAAGATAATTATTATTTTGAAAAAGTAAAGAAAATTACAGTTGTAATTTAGAATATTTATAATCTTTTTATAATAATATTTAAATCAAATCTCAAGCTCTTATAATATCAGACATTTAGCTATATCTAAACGTAAATCCTAAATGCAATAGATTGCACAGTCAACAATTTTTTCTACTATACATTTGTTCTCAGATAATTCGGTATTGCATCGTAATAACTTTTCTTTGTGGCCAGTGTATTTTGGAAGAAAAACTTTATTATTGTTAAACCAATGAAGATGCTAATTTTCATGTAGTTCGCCTCAGAAATACAAAAATACAAGATGGTGATGACTAAAAGACTAATATAAAAAGAGTTCGCTGTTTACGAAAATATTTTAGTTGGACTTCAGTAATTAACAAGATTTCAATAAAGTTGAATGCGTTTGACATGAAACATTTTCTGAAAATAGAATATTTTACCTTTTATAATATAGATATACCTTTTCCAAAAAATTCTTGTGAAAAAAGATGACAACTCAACAATCCAAAAAACTGAAAATGAAAATGATCTTAGAAAGATTGAATAAAAAAAGTATAAGAAAATGGAAGACATTAATTTATATTCTGAAACTAACATCTTTAATAATTTAGATAACTGGAAAGAAAAAAATATTAACAATCTTATCTCTTGTGATACTAATTTGAATTTTGTTTTTCTAAACATAGGAAGCCTCAAGAAGAATTTTGACTATTTTAAAGCTAATATAGAACAAGCTACAGAGTATATTGATGTAATTATTCTGGCAGAAGTAAATGTAACCTTGGAAGAAATCAAAATATTTAAATTTGACACTTTTAATGATATATGCAAATTGCGTGAAAGAAAAAAAGGGGGAGGACTATTAATTTTTTATAAAAATTATATAACTATTGACAATTGGAATTTTGAATCAAAATCCTTTGAAAACATAATTTGTAATATAAAGAAAAAGACAAAAAACTTCTCTCAAAATAAAGAAGTTGAAGCAACAATATTAGCAATCTATAGACCACCCAATGGTAATATAAATGACTTTATCATTGAATTAAATGAAATAATGCAAGAACTTAATAAGAAAGTTCAAGACAACCACCCACTGTTATCAATAGGTGATATTAATATCAATCTATTAAATAATAAAAATAACTTAACAATACTAAAATATATAGAAATATATAATAATCTTGGTCTAAGAAATTTTATTTATGCAGTTACCAGGGACATAAAAACTAATGTACCACATTCTAAAACATGCATAGATCATTGCTTTGCAAAAGCACCTAAATCTAATATTATTGGAAACGTTATTCACAATGACATATCTGATCATTACATGATCATGATGCAGCTCATGAATCTCAAACCGAACTCATTAAAAAAATCTAAAATGAATGTATATAACAAATCTAATAACATAAAAAATGAAGTATATTTTTTTGATAAATTACATGAAATTACTAATAAGGCAGTAACATATAATATAAATAATCCAAATAAAATGATAAACATGCTAATGAAAGGTATCCATCAATCAAAAAAAAATAATAGACATCTACAAGAATTTAATGATAATTCTACAACAAATATTTTACGCTCATCAAAGACATATAGAAATGTATATAAAAAAGCTTGGATGACTGATAATTTACTTAATCATATTAGAGAAAAAGATAAACTATTTCAAAGATATAAAAACAATAAAACAAATAAAAAATATTTGGATGAATATAAAATTAAAAGAAATTGGTTAAATAGTTATATAAGAAAAATTAAAAAAAAACTACTATCACAATACACTAAATGAAAACATTAAAAATGGAAAAAACTATTGGAATATAATAAACTCTGTTATAAACAAAAAGGACACAACCATAAACAATAATTTAGAAAAACTTATACAAAGAAAAGGATTACAAACTACTCTTACTGAAATGGGTGTATACTTCAAACATTGGTAAAGTTGAAATCTGTAATTGTAATAATAATCTCTTAAAAACAAATACTATCCAGTCTCCCAATTCAATAGTTGTGTTTCCTCGTACAATAACTGAAATCACTGAAATAATCAAAAATATGAAAACTAAAAACTCTGTTGGATTAGATAATGTTATTGTAGAGGATATTAAAAAATTCCATCTTAATATAGCAGATTTTATGATTTTATTAATAAATAATATTATTATAAAAGGTATATATCCAGATAAATGGAAAATAGCCAAATTAATTCCTATTTTTAAAAATGGAAATTATCTGAATGTAACAAATTATAGACCAATCTCATTACTCTCAAATTTATGAAAAATTACAGAAACCTACATTTTTAACACAATCTATAATTTTATTGCAAAATATCAGTTAATACATAAAAATCAATATGCATATCAAAAAAATAAGAGTACAACATTATTATTACAAGATTTAAATGAAATTATCAATAAAAGCTTAAATCAAAGTAATTTCATTCTAATTATATATATATAGACATGCAAAAAGCATTTGATAGTTTAGATCACAGCATATTACTACAAGAACTAAATAATATTGGTATAAGAGGCCCAATGCTTAATATACTAACAAATTATTTAAAAAAAAGAAAATTCAAAGTTAAAATTCAAAATAAAATAAGTAAAATATATAATTTAAAAAAAGGCGTACCACAAGGATCTACCTTAGGTCCAATATTATTTATAATATATATTAATACAATTTTCAAAAATTCAACAAATTCAAATATCTTTGCTTATGCAGATGACTTATTATTAATAAACACAAATAAAAACTTTTCAATAGCACAAGAACAAATACAAAATGACTTTATTAATATAATTAAATGGACACATGACTATAAATTAGCCATTAATAAAAATAAAATGATAATTATGATAATTACTTCAAAGAATAAAAAAATCAACATTATACCAAAAATAAAATATCATGAATTCCACTGCATACACAACCAACCAGAAGATATGAACACCTGTAACTGTGAAAGTATGGAAATAATAAATAATTATAAATATCTAGGTCTATATATATAAATAATAAATATACATGGCATACTCATTATATTCATATATTAAAAAGGTTAAATTACTTTTTATATATGTTTTATCATATTAAAGACATCTTTCCTAAAAAAACAAAAATTATATTATTCAAATCATATATTGACTCAATAATAAATTACGGTATAGATAATTGGATCTATATAAATAAAAATGAAATGAAAAATATCAAGAGAATCTTGAAAAAAATAATAAATTTCATTTTTCCTAACTTTAATAAACTGCAAATTGATTAACAAAATCAAATTTTAATAAATAATAAAATATTATTTCCTCAACAAAGAGTTCTTTTTAATTTAATTATGCAAAAATATTATATAATATGTTATAACATGCAGGAAGAAAATATCCATACAACAAGAAGTAATATAATATATACTAAACAAGTCTTTGATAATCCAAGAAATAACTTCGGATTACGAATTAAAAACAGACTTATTAATAAAATACTAGTTGGCTACCCGTCGCTTCGCTCCGGAAGCCTCCCTTATGTAACGGAAAACAATTTTTTATTTATTAAAAACACACACACACACACACACACACACACACACACACACACAAATTACATCAAGGAAACTAAAACTAAAATTTTTTAAAAGCTTTTTTTTAAATTTAATTTTTGATGTCTATATTCTCTCAATCTACGACTGCTTTTGGAACCACCTTGTAAATCATATATCTATGATATATTTTTATTTTTTACAAAGATTAAAATGTAGGCCTAGTGGTCTAATGGCTAAGACGTCTAACTTCTGAGCAGTATTCTACCTAATAGAAATAGTGCATCTTTCTTTCTTGACTATCTTTTTTTTTTTTATTCCTATTGATACTTTTCGGTGGTTTTCGAGTTAGAAATAGTGATGGTTTTTGAGTTACAAATAGTGATTTTTCAGGATTCTACCTAATGAAATACTGCTTCTTATTTCTTGACTCTTTTTTTTTTTTATTCCAAATGATACTTTTCAGTGGTTTCTGAGTTACAATAGTGTTCAGTATTCTATCTAATAGAAATACTGCTTCTTTCTTTTTTGAGTCTCTTTTTTTATTCTAAGTGGCACTTTTCAGTGGCTTTTGTGTTCCAAATATTGATGGTTTCTGAGTTACAGATAGTGATTTTTCAGTATTCTATCTAATAGAAGTATCGCTTCATTCTTTTTTGACTCTCATTTTAATTATAATTGCCACTTTTCATTGACGTTTGAGTTACATTTATTGATGGTTTTTGAGTTGCAAATAGTGATTTTTTCGGTATTCCACCTCAAAAAAAGAGTGCTTCTCTCTTTCTTGACTCTGTTTTCTTTACTCCAACATCTGGCGTGTACACCCACATATTTTTCAATATCACATAGGATTTAGTTAAGTAAGAATATTTAAAATATTGCAACGTTTCGGCAATTATCGTTCTAATTGTCAGTTTCGAATTACAAATAAACTGACTGATGTGAAATAAATAAACAATCTTGAGATTCAAAAAAAAGATTGAATACATTCCTTATTGATGGGGGAAAGGAAAGGAGATATAAGTCAAAAAACCATATGAAGAGAGGTGTAGTCCCTATGGTCTAATGGATAAGGCATCTGACTTCGGATCAGAAGGTTGCAGGTTCGATTCTTGTCGCGGATTGATTGTTTCATTGTAAAAATTGTTTCTATTTTCCATTCTTTCAGAAAATTGCGCCGGACAGACGCACAGACAGACAGAGAAATAAAAGATTTTAGTAATATAGATTGTTTGATAATTTTCAGTGGTTTTTGAATTACAAATAAGGATTTTTCAGGATTCTACCTAATAGAAATAGAGCTTCGTTTTTTCGTGACTCTTTTTTATATTCCAACATCTTCCATGTACACGCGCTTATTTTTCAATATCACACAGAATTTGGTTAAGTCAGAATATTATATTTAAAATATTGCAATGTCATTTTCGAATTACAAATAAACTGACGGATAGAAAATAAATAAAATCTTGAAATTAAAAAAAAAAGGATGAATACATTCCTTATTGATGGGGGGAAAGGAAAGGAGATATAAGTCAAAAAACCATATAAAGAGAGTTGTAGTTCCTATGGCCTAATGGATAAGGCATCTGACTTCGGATCAGAAGGTTGCAGGTTCGATTCCTTTCGCGGATGTTTCATTGTGAAAATTATTTCTATTTTCCATTCTCTCAGAAAATTGCGCCGGACAGACACACAGACACACAGAAAGACAGACAGAGAAATAAAAGATTTTAGTAATATAGATTGTCACTTTTCAGTGACATTTGAGTTACATTTATTGATTGTTTTTGAGTTGCAAATAGTGATTTTTTCGGTATTCCACCTCAGAAAAAGAGTGCTTCTTTCTTTCTTGACTCTGTTTTCTTTACTCCAACATCTGGCGTGTACACCCACATATTTTTCAATATCACATAGGACTTATTTAAGTAAGAATATTTAAAATATTGCAACGTTTCGGCAATTATCGTTCTAATTGTCAGTTTCGAATTACAAATAAACTGACTGATCTGAAATAAATATCAATCTTGAGATTCAAAAAAAAGATTGAATACATTCCTTATTGATGGGGGAAAGGAAAGGAGATATAAGTCAAAAAACCACATGAAGAGAGTTGTAGTCCCTATGGCCTAATGGATAAGGCATCAGACTTCGGATCAGAAGGTTGCAGGTTCGATTCCTGTCGCGGATGTTTCATTGTAAAAATTGTTTCTATTTTACATTCTTTCAGAAAATTGCGCCGGACAGACACACAGACAGACAGAAAGACAGACAGAGAAATAAAAGATTTTAGTAATATAGATTCGACCAATTTTCAATTGATATGAAAAAAATTGAAAAGATATCTATCTTAAAAAAAATAATATATAGAGATATAATATCTGGTAAAATTATTTGGGTCGACTAATTTTGAAAAAAAAAAAAAAGGATTAATTTTGTATACTTTATGTACTTAACTTTACATTTATTATGTACTCATAAGTTATGAATTTATAAGATATCATAAAAGTTTATATATAACTTTTATTTTCAAATTTTGAAATATTGCTTATTCTTATTTTATTTGTAAAATTATTTACTCTAAATGTATATAGGACCATTTTTGTTTCTGATATCATTTTAACTCACAGCACCTACAATACAGGTCAATTAACCTAGTAGGACTGTAATGTAATGTTTTGATGAATAAAAAAAAAAATAAAAAAAAAAATGCAACCGACATTCAGAAAAATATTGAAATAGTTTTATTTGAATAGTAAAATATAAATCTCGAAAAGTGTAGGGTAACCACAATTTTCTTAACTTTTTGTTTTTTATTTTATCTTCTTTCCTGCCGATATTTTTATGACAACATTTGAATATAATATTTTTTGGTTGTTGAAGGTGGGCTTCTTAATTTAACTCCTCTCTCTACCAAAATAAAGTCTTCTATTCAGTCTTATCTCAGATAAACTATAAAAATATTTCACTTTTAAAAATTAAATACAATTAGATGTTAAAATAATCCTTCATTATTTCATAATTCAGTAGTTTCATAAATTCATTAAACTTATTATTACTATTTACAACTTTCAAAATACAGTAAACTGAAAATATCTGTAAATATAAGTTTTCAGTTCAAAACTCGTACAATTAATAAAACTATGTGAAAGAAAAGAATAGAAAGTACAAATACTAAAATACTTTTCAAAGATGATTCGCTTCGGATATTTTTTTTTAATTGAGGGTTACGGAATAACGAAGGATTATCTAAATTAAATCAGTTCTTCTTAAACATTAACTTTTCCTTTAAAGTAGCTTAAGTTCTTTCTATTGGTCAACCTAAGGAAAAAGTTCACTCAATTTGATTGCAAAGGAAAACATATGGGGAAAACAATTTTGAATGCTTTTCTTGCTACAAAGTGAATTATTTGCCATTGAAAATTATTCCCTTTTTTTTCTATTTTTCCTCATACATAATCTTAAAATAAAATAGCATTGGGTTAAAAACTTTAAATAATGATACATTCACTTTATTTCTATTTTAAAAATCTTCTTCCATTACTTGAAGTAAGTAAAAATACACTGTTTTTCAGTTAACAAAAAACAAACAAACAGGAAATTCAAAGCAAAATTTGTTTATGAAAATTTTATTTTTTTTTCCTCGGTAAATAATAGTGTTTGTGCTGCGGTCATTTGTTTTATTTAAGGATTTTCATTTTTATTTTATTTTAATGTAATTTTTGTTATATTTAAAGCATTTAAACTTTTAAACTTTACTGCAAAACAAAATTCAGTAATTTCATAAATATTGAAATAAAAGTAATAACAATAAAAATACTAAAATTCTTTATCTTGTTTGGTTACTTTATTTATGTTTGCAAAATAATGATGTTTTTATACTTTTGTGTCAAACGTTTTGAATGGGAAAATTTTTCCATATTTCTATTTTATAAACTTTTCATTAACTTCTTATTTTGTTTTAATTGAGCGTTTTGTTTTTTTTTTTCCTTTTATATAAATATTCGTATCTGTTTTATGATAAATTGATATTTCTGTGTTTTTTTGTTTATTTGTTTTTTTGTTTAATATTATTCCTGAATGATGGAATGAAATTTTCAGTTTCCAAAATTACTGAACTTTAAGAATCACGAAAAAATTTATTCATTTTGTATTTCGTACGTAATTCACCTTCTTTACAAAGTTTTGTTGAACTAATATGAAAATCTCAATGTCTGCTTTTAAATGTTTCTAATGAGATATTTTGGAATTTCACTTTGAGATTTAAAAAATCTTTTAAGTTCTCAGCATGGCTAGAAGAAGTTATGCATAATAACAAAATAACTGTATTTTTGATTAATATAACGAAAAACGAACGAAGATTTTCAAATAAAGTAAATGTAATGAAAACGAAAAAATCTACAGTTTTTCGTTAAAAGGAGATACAATATTTTTAATGTCATTAGGCGGCGTTTGTTTCTTGTTTTGGATTAACAATCTCCCTCTAGGCTAATTTCCTTACTTGGGGAGAAAATTACACTTGGGGAGAAAATCATAATCTTCTGTGAAAGTATTATTTTAATCTTCTTTCAGAAAGCACAAATTGGTTGGAAGGATAAAACCTACAATAAATGTGCTGCTCTTCTGTATATCTTTTAACAATCTATTACACCTTTTGAGTCTATTTTCAATTAACAATCTCCCGCTTTGCTAATTTCGTTACTTGGGGTGAAAATTATACTATCCAGATCATAATCTTCTGTGAAAGTATTATTTTAATTTTCTTTCAGAAAGCCCATATTGGTTTGAAGGATAAAACTTACAATAAATTTGCTGCTTTTCCGTTTACCTGCCTGTTTATTGACGAACAAATTCTAAGAAATTTGTGCTTATTGGTACCCTTCCGACGATTCTCTACAATTTGAGTTTTTTTTTTCTTTCTCCGTTTAAAAGCCTTGAAAATAATAGAAATGAAAAGTATTATTGCGATCGTGAGCGTTTTTTTATTAAATTTTCTTATCTGCTGAATACAAAGAGAATTTTTTTTTTTCATTTTCTGCAGAAATTAATTAAATTCGCATTACTAGTCTAAATCGTAATATAGTTTTTTTTAAATATATCGGTAGTTTTACAAGAATTGAGCATCTCTTTGGAGGATATTGTATCAATTCTTTATTAATTCTAAACAATGTGTTTTAGCATAATATAATCATTGTATTGTTCCAGAAAGGGACACTCACTTTATTCAGTATTTTCGAAGTTATTTCAATTTTTCTGAAAACTGCCTGCAAGGGACTGACAGGTAGACCAGGGGTCTGACGAAAAAGGACGTTTTATTGAAAATAGCAAAGTTTATTGTTTACTGTTTTCTTAACCTGAAATACATTAAAACATGCTAATCAGTCAGTTTGGTACAAAAAATAACTTTGTCTCTTACATATTTAAAAAAAACCCCAACAGCCTTCTTTGTTGTAACCAAAACGTACTGAATTAAAAAAAGTGAGTTCGGAATTCAAGTTACTATAACCGGAAAGTAACATAACAGTCTTAAAACAATTAGTCATTTATATAACGTAAAAATAGCTCTTAGCATTTGAAAATTACTATTAAAGTAAGTAAATAATAAAATTCTTACACTGTCAATTCTAGAAACTTTGTCTTTTAGACATTTTCTTAACTAATTTAATAAAATAGTAATAAATCAGTCTTTCTTATTTGAAATACAAATTACTTTAACAAAAATTAATAATATAACAGTTCCATACTTCCTTTGTAGGTCTTTTCTCCTACAATATGTATTGTGATAAAAAATCTTCATCATCTCTAAATTAAAATGTAATAATTTTTCCTAATAAATGTAAATTACTACATTTTAATTTAGAGATGATGAAGATTTTTTATCACAAAAATTAATAATATCCTTAAAATTTATAAAATACTCTATCATTCTTTATCTGCTAGTTAGGAAATGGCAGTTTTTTATCACCTGATCAATAGACACATCTGAAATATCATTTTCATCTAGTTTAAATAGTAACATCCTTATTACAAAGTTTATAAAATATCAGTATTTCAGTTCACCATCTTCTTCATCAATGTCAGAACATATTGCAGCTACTGGTATTAAATTTTCGAAAGACTGTTACTTCCAGGCTATAATAAGTTGAATTCCTAATTCACTTTTTTAAGTCAGTATGTTTTGGTTACAATGCACAAGGCTGTTGGTTTTTTTTTTTTTTTTTTTTTTGGGGGGGGGGGTTTAAATATGTAAGAGACAAAGTTGTTTTATGCATCAAACTGACTGATTAGGATGTGTTAATGTATTTAAGGTTAAAAAAACAGTGCTAATCACAAAACAAATATTTCTATAACGTACTTTTTCGTCATTCCCCCTGGTCTACCTGTCAGTTCCCTGGAGGCAATTTTCGGCAAAAACTGTAATAACTTCGAAAATACTGAATAAAATGAGTGTCCCATTTTGGAACAATACAATGATTATACTTCCCATCCACTCTATGTTAAAACACATCGTTTAAAGAATTGGTACAATATCTTCCAAAAAATCACCCAATTCTTGTCGAATTACCCATTAATATTATACCGTATTGGTTTATTTCTAGTCTTTAGTATCATGAGTTTTGTCTTTTGTTGATTTATTGACATTTTATTTATATTTTATTTATTTAAACTTGAAAGAAAAAATCTGCTCCCTAGATCATTATAACTTTATCTATCTTAGGGATTCATTATCAGGATAAGTGGTCCTTCACAATCAAATGTTGCTTAGCTCAGGGCGTTTTGGGAAACACTGCCTGTAGTAACAAGGAAAAAGAGGAAGAAACACTTTTCTTTTTCCTTTCTTAGAATTTTAAGGAAGAGATTATGATGTAATCGGAATTTTCATTCTGTGACCTCCAATTTCACTTTTCAGACAAGGAAGTTCTCCTCCTATATAAACCCAGACTGAATCTGAAGAGCAGATAGAATATTCCTCTCTGAGGGAACCGTCAGGACAATGAAAACTTTAGTGGTAAGGAAAATTTCCATATCAAAACTATTAACTTTAATTTTTTAAAAATGCTGATTTTTTTTGTTTATTAGTAGAAGATCTTTTTATATATATAAAAATTGAATACTAATTTATAAGAGAATTCGTTTTTTCTCAAATAACTTAGACAAGGAATTTTTAAGTCATTAAAGTAGCTTCGGAAAAACGATTTGAACTTGCTGATTTAATTAGCCACAGCTAGAGAAAAAGATAAAAAAGGGGATCTGACTGAAAGATCCAGCAAACATCAAATCGCTGTCCTCGATCTGTGAACGTTGAAAGGTTTTTATTTAACAATATATTCTCACTATTTAATTTTTCTTGAATATCCATTTAAGAATTTTATTTTTGTATCATGAAGACATGCTTACAATTTTAGCCAGAACAAAGCTGTATCTGGATTTATAATTTATTTTTGATGTTGCTTTTATATAGGTTCTGGTGACATTAAGAAGGGGTTATGATAACTTATAACTGATTTATTTTAAATGCAACTAGGCAATCCCTCGTGTTAGGAAAATACAAAAATGTTCATAAACAAAACAGAAAGACATGAACATAAACCTGCTTTTATAATATGAGATGTATGAAAATATACAATCAGCCCGTGCTCTTAAATAACAATCAATAGAAATTCCTAATATTATTTACTGTGAAAACAATTGAGTTTACAGTAAATACGGTTAGGAATTTGGTTGTTATTTAAGAGCACATATAATCCAAGAAGAATCGCCTTCAATGAAAGCGGTTATCATTTGTTAAATAGTTGAGCAAAGAGTGATATTTTATTCCTTTTTAAATGAACTCATTATTTGATAGAGCGACAATGTTGACGAAAAGAATGGAACAGTTTGAAGTTCAACAATTCTCGTTTTGCATCTGTCGCTTCCTCAGAACAATGAACAAAGAAAACCCATTTTCCAGTGTTGTACTAACATTGTGAATATTAAAAATCACAACAATTGCGCCTTTTGTATTTGTCAACTTCCTCGCAACAATGAAACAGGAACAACAGTTTTACATTATTGCATTGCACCAGACAGAGAGACATAGAATTAAAAGATTTAGTAATATGTAGATTGTGACTTTTTTTCTATATAATTGAAGCAATTGGATGTCAATGAGGATCTAAAATGTACAAAAAGCTTAATAAATAAACTGTTATTGAAGCGCTAACAATGAATCTAATTATCTTAGAACTTTGAGCTTAAGTGGTAGATAATGTTTTGGTTTAAATTATTTTCAAAAGTTTTTCAGTACAAAATATGACTCTCTTTTTAACGTCACGGCTTGTACTTTATGGTTTTTTTATCATCCTTTGTCTTTCTGAATAAATTTTAATTGAATCTTACTTTTAAACAATGGTATCTGTATTTATTTCAGGTGACTGCTGTTGTGTTGGTGGTGATTTTGATTGTTGACAATATTTCCTGTCTTCCATCCGAGTCAATAGATGAAGAATCCTTAATCAATGGAGAACTTCGAGAAAGACGAGAGGTCGAAGGTGGAGACGGAATCCATGAGAGTCTCCGAGTAAGAAGACAAGGAGGAGGAGGTGGAGGAGGTGGCGGTTGGGGAGGTGGAGGTGG
>JAFIDM010005346.1:58292563-58305963 GCA_023159025.1 Thereuonema tuberculata | reverse complement strand
GGAGGAGGTGGCGGTTGGGGAGGTGGAGGAGGAGGTGGAGGTGGTGGTAAACGTCGCTGAACATCATTTCATTCCTTAGTTTGACCTAGAATTATCTATAAAAAAAGTAGAGAAGAAAGATTGAAATTCAATCACCCTATCATCCTATTTTGCAAAATTTTATCAACCCTATTCTAAAATTTTATGAATTCTAAGTGTTATGTTTACATAAAACATATGTAAATAGAGATTTTATTGAATTGAAATTGTATCATTTCGTATTGTAAATAAACATCTTTGTTAATGAAAGAGCTGATTTTTTCTTTTTTTATTTAAATACTAAATTACAGTTTTGCTAAGTTCTACTTCGATATCCTGTATGCTGGTGCTGATGTTACATTTAACTAAATTACAAATTTTAAAGTTAACATCATCAATATCAATCAAATACAGAACTTTTAATGTTATCCGTTCCATTATACAATAGAAATAGAAATAGTTATATCCAAAACAAAACTAGAATAAGCATTCTTTATAAATTGTTTAACAAATTTCACTTTATTTTATCATTAATTACATCACATATTATGTAACATTATATAACATTATAAGTTAAAAAATACGACAACACACTAAAATTTGCAACAACAATAAAAAGTTCGTATTTAATGATTATTTAAATTATGTAACATTACACAATGTTTTAATTTTTTATATCAATTCCAGTTAAATATACTTACATCAATGTGATTAAAAATTTACTCGATTTTTTACTTTTTCCAGGTTTATCTGTAACAATTTAGGTAATGTTGAATGCTAGAATCACATTTAAAATTTTCTTAATTATAAAATTAAAACTCAATTTGGAAAAGAAATGTAATAGTTTGACGATATATACCTATATAATTATATTTTTATATATTTTAACAAACTATTACATCTCTTTTCCGTATTGAGTAGGGGAGATCCTTGTATTACGGGCCCCCTAAGCAAGAATGCTCATGAAACTTAAATTATTAAAATACAGATTTAATTTGTTGGCTGCTCATAACAATTGTGTAGCTACATGGTTCAAATGTGGTAAAGTACTCTGTTAACTATTAATAATTGCAGGAAATAATTATTAATTGTAATTAATTGTCTATATTACACTTACGTCCATGTAATATGGACCGAGTAAGCCAAAAACAAAACATTACAAGAAATTAATTAAAATGATTTTTAAAAACAAGCTTTCATAATAATGCACTAAACAGTAGTCATACTGAAGTTTCACGGTTTTATTTGGATTGGTTTATGAGATATGGTGATTTTAAATTTGCCACTCTTTACCCCCCCCCCCCCTTATAGGTCAAATTTTGAAAAATTTAAATCATAAAAATTGTACTACTTGAATTACATTAAGCAAGCCTTAATTTGTGCTTTTCCTTTAAAATATCAAATAAAACAAGCTTCAGGCTCATAGTAATATGCTTAGGAATGAGTGGTCCATATTACACAACAGCGCACGGTTCATATTGCACGCATGGACGGAGCAACATTGTTTCCAATCATATATCGCTATGCAAAATGGCGCGCATAAAACATATGTCTGCATTGTGAAGAAAATAAGTGCTATTAACGTGAAAATTATATTAAAATTACCTAACAGCAGAAAGTAATACATTTATTCTAACATACCTATTACATCCATGATCATATAAAACGGAAAACACAATTTAATACTCGTCCAAATGAAGGCACACAGGTAAAATTCACCTCCTACTTTGGATAACAATAATATTCACTAAAGGCAATGGCATGGTTCTGCCATCTAGTGGTGAACAGATAAATTTCAGCATGGTCCGTATTACACGATGGTCTATAATACACGGATCTCCCCTGTATATTGATCTCATTAACTATTGGCTATCGGTGTTATTTCAAGGACTATTGTTTTTTTAACTGTGAGCACTGGAGATCTAACGACATTCTTTGTTTAAACAAATGAAAGTGAATAAGCAAGGCGATTGATTGTTTTTGTTTTTTTGTGAAGTGAACACGGTGTGAGTGAGAGAGAATGATGGAGCTCTCTGGATGAGGTCCAAAGCATGGAGTTAGAAGATATATTTCGAAAGAAGAGACCTTTTTGGTTTCGAAATATGCAGTTACTAGATAGAACATTTGGAGCGATTATGACGTATTTTTTACTGAGTAGTCAATTTCCATTAAAGGATAAAAACAGTTGATAATTCTAATTAGAAGAGGAATTTAAAGATAAACTTTCTATTTAAATAACAATATTATTGGAATGTTTTTGTATTCTAATCTTAATTTTGAAAATTATTGAACTAATTTAATATTTTTTTTCCAAATGTTTTCCTTATAATAGAATTAAACTATTCGTAATTTCTAATCGCATTTATCAAAATTGGACTTATAATTGTTCTTTATTAAATTCAGTATTATATAATTGAAGTTCTATAAAGAAAGCAAATATAATCCATATTTTAATTTTACTGTTACACCGCAAGCTTATAATAATATAAATATTAGTTATTTTTATTTTGCATTTAAAGAATGTTATAATAAAATGGTAATTATTGAAAATCAAAGTTGCTTTTCAATAAAAAAAATTAATTTCACAGATGCCGCAAAACACAAAAGTGATTGGACAATCTCTGAATATTAGCAGCTAAAAAAAATATATTTTTCTCAGAAATAAACAACTCTTCTCAAAAATACATTTTTCCTCTTTCAAGAAGTAATCTTATTGGTTAGTTCTAATTGTAAATCAGAAAATCATGCCCTGAGAAAGAAATCTTGAAATGAAAGCCATTCAATTCATTAATATATCCTAAGAATGAAATTAGAAAACTTGTTTTCCTTACTTGTGTCGGGGCAGCAGAGATTCATCAAAGTAATTTGTAAATGTTAATGAACAACAATGGATGAGACCAAATTATTCACAAGTGACATCCTGGAGATGAACACCAAAAACAAGATTAAAGCAGCACATATATAAATTGAATTGCCTTTCTGAATCAATTTATCGGAAGGAATTGGGAACGGCCGTTTCGTCCTTATTGGGACTCATCAGCCCAATCCGCCTTCCCCGATAAAAAGACTCAGAAAGGCAGGGATACATCTGGTGGCCACCGCCACATCTGGCAGTGACCCCCGAAAATTAAATGTCTTTATGCCTATGGGTTATAGACTACGGCTTATTAGACATGTAAAATTATACGCATTTTAATTTTCTTGCCTTTTTTGTTTTCGGGGGTCACTTCCACCTCTCCAGCTCAGCTAATCCCTTCTTGGCAAAATTCTTTAATATTCCGAAGTGATACGTTTAATGGGAAAACGTTATATCAACATGCATTACCAATTGCTTCCATAAGGCTGGATTGGACATTTCTCAAGCGTGGCAAATCACTGATGAAGAAGAAGAAGAAATAGACGATTAGGAAAATTTGGAATTGAGTAGAGAAGAATTTGAAAATTATGTATCTGTTGACGCCAATATTATAACTTCCGAGATACCTACTCCCGACGATATTGTAGTTGAAATTCAAGCTAAAGCAAATGAAAAAAATAATGAAAACGACGATGATAACGACGAATGTGGAAAATTTGAAGCTGAGCCGCCCCCAACATACTCAATGGCTTTTGAGTGCGCAGAAAAAAAAAGCCAGAGGTGCAAATGACGATTTTTTTCTGGCCATGAGCCTTCTCCGAAGAACAATAACACAAGAAAGAGCAATAAGACAGTTCAAAGTAAATTAACCAACTTCTTTTGTGCTTCACAGAAATAAAAAAATAAATAAAGTAAGTATTGCATATGTAATGTAGTAAGTATGTATGAATTTTTATGATTTTTTTTCACGAACCCATTTTTTACGAGCACTCAGTTACAACGAGCAAATATCGCGGTCCTGTCGTGCTCGTTGTAAGCGAGTTCGACTGTATATACAAGAACAGCGTAACTTTCTGGAGGATATTGTACCAATTCTTTATTTAATTTTAAACGATATGTTTTAGCATAGGATAGTTAGAAAATATAATTATTGAAAAGGGACACTGATTTTATTCAGTATTTTAGAAGTTACTTCAATTTTTCTGAAAACTGCCTCCAAGGGACTGACAGATAGACCAGGGAACCGACGAAAAACGTTTATTTTTCGGACGACAGGCATAAAAAAATCTGAAAAATCATTTTATTATCAACTATCAAATATAAAGTAAATGTAATCTAAAGACTGTGCTAACTTGTGAACGAAGTTTCTACGGCAAAAATGGTTTTGAGTTTCGAAATCATAAACAACTGAGTGAGTATGCCAAATTTTATTAAATGATGCAGTGGTAACAAAATTATTTGTTTTTGAACGTAATTGCACGTTCGTAGCATTTTCGTAACATGAAATACATTAAATAATTTATTAAATTAAATTCATTATTAAATTATATCTGCTCAAAATAAACACAACCATCCCATTTCTGAAAAAAAACTTAATTAAATCCGCATCTATACTTCTCTTAAAGCTAACCTGATAATACACGAACAGTTACGGGGTCAAATCACACCAAGTCGTCTCACCGAGCATCTGAAAGTATCCCTCCGCGCCCACATGACGCTTTTTCCAATGTAAACAAAACGAATTCTCATTACAGCTATCGCGATAGAATTCTATTGTATATTTAGCAATTTCAAAAAAAAAAGAACAGATAGAAATTAAACTTATTAAAGAAACAATCTATTTGTAATTTTTAAAGAAATCTT
The DNA here is from genome assembly GCA_023159025.1 of Thereuonema tuberculata. NCBI lineage: Eukaryota > Metazoa > Arthropoda > Chilopoda > Scutigeromorpha > Scutigeridae > Thereuonema > Thereuonema tuberculata. The sequence goes on along the minus strand of JAFIDM010005346.1, from coordinate 58,301,225 downwards.
AAGTTACAAGACAATATTTGTTACAAAACGAAAATAAACAAAAAAATTAAAACTTTTTTTTTTTAAATTGTATTTCAACTTACTCAGAATCAAATTTCAATATAAATTTCTGTAATGAAAATTTATTACAAATATTTAAACAATTATTAAAATTGTAATGGAAATTCTTTCTTATTTGACTTTTATTTTTACATAGACCTGTATTTCAAATTTTATTATTATTTTATAACAAATAAATGATAACTAAAACATATGGAAGAGATATTGTCATGTTATGATTTTTTTATAAACAAATATAATCTTTATTCTGAAAATAAATTCATGTGAAATAGAAAAGCAAATTAATCCTCTTTCGTAAAGAATTGGTGGCCCTGAAAAGGGCCGTTTTTCAACAATCAATTTTTCAGAGCGGTCTCAGCGTCAGTATTAGGCCTACAATCCGAGCTGATCGAGAAACCATTTCTCATAATAAACACCGTTTATTTCTGCGGGATAATCCCCAAGTTTTTTTTGAGCCTTAAATATACCACACGCTCCAACGTCAAATCCTTCTGAACTTCCTGCATGGATAATTATTAACCGAGGAAGAGCCGATATCGAAGGATCAAAAAGCGATGTCGCGATGAACGCTAACCCTCGCGCAAATGCGTTTCAGCTGGAGATCACAGTGTTATCGTGCCATATCGTCCGCTTCGTATGGCCAAAATTTATCCATGTTTCATCTATATTCTAAATATAACGATCATGAGAACGATAATGACGGATGTCTCGGGTTTTGTTGGTTTATTTGGTTGAAAAACACTGCGTTTGAAAACGCCATGTTAACTCAACTGTGGGGCTTCCTTGATTGGTTAATCAACTAATGACTTTAAAACTCATAAACATCTGAAATGATGTCTTTATCTCCTTAAAATATTTACCTTGATAAATTACGACATGCTTAAAATGATAATTTCTGTTAATTGGCATTTATTTTTGACCAGATCATTATTTAATGTACGGACTACTTTTCATTGCGAAGGTATACATCCAGTAACTGTTCGTGTATTATCAGGTTAGCTTTAAGAGAAGTATAGTTACTGAGTTGTTCTAAATTCTATTAACTTTAATCACATCAAAACACGAAATCCATTGATAGAAATGTAAAAGATCCATTGACTAAAATTGAAAAATAAACATAAGGCATCCATTGGAATTATTCATTGTTTTCGTTCTAAATGATATTTTTTAGGGGACACTTTTCCACGTGCAAGGACCACAAAGACAGTTCTATCGAAGGCAAAAATTAGGTTGTCTATTGTCAGTAAATATGTATTTCAACTTTCGAGAGGATCGATTCAAAGGTTCGAAAATTATTAGAGGACATACGTACTTAGATACATTAACAAGGAGGCCCCCAATAAATCTATAGCTGTGTAGAAAACAAATACAAAGAGTGAAAATTGGAATTATTGGGAAAATAATGGAACAAGTATCAGAGTTTTAATATTTAGGAAATATAATTTCATGCTATAAGAAAGAGGCAAACCTAATATCAAACGTACAGACATACCGGGTGATCAAGAAATAACAGGAGGTGTTCGGAGCCCTGTAGCGTATTATGTACTGGACGAAATAGTATAAAATTTGCCACCATACACATTAAAGTATGCGGTTTCGATTTGTCAAAAAAAAAAATTAGTACCAAACATCGCCGATAGGGGAAATTCAGCCGGTGAGGTCGAAAAATGCAGCAAGAAATTTGCATATACGGGTACTTTGTGACACGATATTGAGGATAAAAGGAGGGGTTGCGGGAATTCTAGTCATTCTGCAAGAAGTCGCCCGTCGATGGCGTTGTCACTACGTGATCGTGCCTTATTAGTCAAGCTGTTTTATCAGCGGGATGAAAATGCCAATGCTGCTTTTCGTGAATACCGGTGGTTAAAACAGGTAAGTAGAGGACCGATGACCATAACTAACTTACGAAGAATAGTTGAAAAATTTGAAAGAACAGGAACTCTTGGTGTGCAACCAAGCCAAGCAGGAACAAGTTGAAGAAGTTGCAATTGCCGTTCACGATCAGGCGATAGCTAATAAGCAGGGTACCAGCAGTGCACATTTAATATCACGACAAACAGATATCCCGTTGTCGACGGTGCAGAAGATATTGCGTAAGATCCTGAAATTTTATCCGTGTAAGTTAACACCCATTCAAGAATTGCTCCCAGGGTACAGAAATACCCGATTAGAGTTTGCTTTGAGATTTTTGGCTCTATTGGAAGTGGATGACGAGTGGCAGTGGCGGATATTATGGAGTGATGAAGCTCACTTCCATGTGCACGGTGATATCAACGCACACAACTGCCGTATGTGGGACGGTGTGGATACAAATCCACAAGAGATTCCCTTACATTGGTCAAGACATCCCCTTAAATTCGCCGAATGTCGCAGTTTGGTGTGGGTTCACTACTTCTTTTATCATCGGCCCATACTTTTATGAAGAAGTTGGTAGAAATGGACTACTTGGACTAGTGACTTGTTCTGTCAATTCCGACAGGTACGCCGCTATGCTCGAGAACTTTGTGATACCTCAACTGCAGCAAAGAAATTGTATCGATTCTACCATTTTCATGCAAGATGGTGCGCCACCGCACATCGGACGTTGGGTGAAGGATGTCCTACGTCAACATTTCACAGACGCTAGAGTAATTAGTCGCGCATTTCCCATGAATTGATCCATGATTCCGAGGTCCACTGATCTGAATCCTTGCGATTTCTGGTTGTGGGGCTACCTGAAAAGCATTGTGTATCAAGGACATGTTCCCGACATTCCTACCTTAAAAGATCAAATAACATTACATGTCAGAGAAATATATGCCGATATGCTGCGAACCACCGTCGAAAAACCACCGTAGCGCAAGCAATTAATGGAACATCCGGCTGGTGGTCACCTTGAGCCAAATTTGTAGGTTGCTATATTAAAGGTTTTTCATTGGTATTTGGTGTGTTGTTATTTACTGTTTCCATTGGCAGTTATGTATTCTTTTTTCACACATTATGCGCTTGCAGCGCCAGAATTTCCCCTATCGGCGTTGTTTGGTACTAATTTTTTTTCTTGACAAATCGAAACCGCATACTTTAATGTGTATGGTGGCCAAATAAGTTCTATTTCGTCCAGTACATAACACGCTACAGCGCTCCGAATACCTCCTGTTATTTCTTGATCACCCGGTTTTTCAGAATGAATGGAATAATTAGAAGAAGATTTGAAAAACAAATGTCGAAAGAAACATTACTATGATTACATAACATTACAGCCAAAGCAGCAATTAAGTATGGTAGTGAAACCTGGATATTGAAACAAAGAAACAAACAAAGATTGGAAACAGCACAAATGAAATTTTTAAGGCTTTTATTGCGATTTACACGTTTAGACAAAAAAAAAATGATATCAACTTAAAACTCCAAATATAATTCAACAAATTCAAAATTATCAGAACAATAGGCTTAACCATGTAGAAAGAATGTCCAACGATAGGATATCGAAATTAATTCTGAGATATAAACTCAAAGGAAAAAGAGACCGAGGACGTCCAAGAATGAGATGGAGAGATCAAGATCATCTTAAGAGTTAGGAACAGACATCATGTCTAAACCTAAAATGTTCAAGACAAATATATATATATATATATTATTAATTATAGTTTAGTTATATTTTTTTTAAATTAAAAACACCAAGTCTTAATATATTGCGTTTTAGCTAAATTATTTCTAAATTTTGCCGCTGATGACGTGGTTGGTAAATTTATTTTATCACTAGAAACAGTGATCTGAACTTTGTATTGGCATTTTCAGACAGTGATTTGTTCTTTGTATTGGCGTTTTCAAATTTCATATCACTGTCCGGCTATATATATAAATTCTCTAAATTGCAAATGATTGATTGAAATCTTAGCATTGCTAAACTCGAATTGGTGTCATTTGAGTTTGGCCATCAGATATTATGCCTAATTTTGAAGTATATATATTCTATTACTTCTCATTTTAAGGTATTTATGTAATTTATTTATAATTTGTATTTTATATACTTTAACTCAATATTAAGTAATTTGTTCTTTTTTATTTAAAACATAAATTATAAACATGAAATGCAACAATAAAAGATGAAAAACTTGTCCTATTAGCGAAGAATTCAATTCTTCCATTCCATTTTGAAAATTATCTTCAGTTATTTATATTTTAATTTGTAAAATTTGAAATTTAAAATACATTGGCCAAACAAAATTAGAATTACATTTTAGAATTAATAATCATAGGTCTTTTGTTAAAAATAATTACGGCAATTCTATTGAAATTAAACATTTTCAAAAGCATAATTTTCAAGATTCTATAGTCATAAAAATTTTAGACATTATTGAAGATGAGCATTTAAGATTAATTAAGGAAGTTTATTATATGCTAAAATATCATACGATTTACCCATACGGATTAAATGAAAATTATTTTCAAATTAATGTTTTAAATAATATTGATAATATATGTATATATAATTGGTTTAATATTAAAAAAGATAATTTGAATTTACAACATACTAAAGCATATTCTAAATTTCCTCAACTTAGTTTTAATAATAAAATTGATTTTAATAAATTTATTCAGATTTTGGAAAATAATTTTGATATTTCTAATATAGATAGAATTTCTTTTGTTAAAAAATTTTTATTTCTTTTAAATAAATCTAAATTAAAATATTAAAACATTTTGACTTCAACATAATTAAAAATACTCATCTTCTACATTTAATTTTAGATATTATGAAGTTTCGATTAAAATTAACTAAAATAGATTAGAATACAAACAATAAGAAAATTAAAGAATTAATTTTATTTCATTATACTTCCACTATTTTTGATAAAATCAATATCAGCAATATACTTAATTCATACATTAGATCTAAATTTCCTATAGATATTTACTTAATGCCCATTTAAAAATATAACATACCAATTCGTAAATATATTTGTAATTATAAAACTAATATAAGTTCTAATCTAAATTCTGATTGTCAATGTAAATTATATAATAATAAATTTAAATGGAATTCGCATATTGTAACAGGAAATATAAATTTTATTAAAGATATTGCTTTGAAAATTTTTTTAAATTTAGGTATTAACTACAGACTAAATACAAATAAAATATATAAACAATTAATTAATATATTCATTAAAGATATAAATAATTTTATATTGGAAACCAGTTTTAAATATAACATATGTTATGAAAATTTTATTGAATGGAAACTTAATTTAATATCTAAAATTAATAATATTAAACATACATCATATGATAGAGTTAATAGTTCTACAAATCATAAATTTAATTTATTTAAAATCAAAAAAAACTATTTCCATTTATCACAAACATTACATTTTCACTACTATAGATAAAGCACACAATAATTTAGCTATCATTTGAAAACAATTTTATTTTAATAAAATTAAAGAATTTTTACATGATCAATCTGTTTTTTTAAAAATTAATAAAACTAAAGATTCTATTTTAAATAACTTGGATAAATGTTTTTCTAAATTTAAAGATCAATTTAAAACACTTAAATATAAAAGAATCAAAATTAACAGAAATTTAAATTATTTATTTCTAAATCCAAAGATGCATAAAATAGACAAATTTAGAATGATTTGTAGTACAACTAATTCTATTTTAAAACAATCAAATATTATTTTACAAATTTTTCTCAAAAAATTACATGAAATTATTAAAAATAAAATTATTCCTGAATTTTATTGGCTTATCATAATCATGATGAAGTTATTAAATATGTAAATAATAATAAAATTTTTAATATAATTACTGCAGATTTTGAAAATTTATTTACAAATATACTTTTAGATTCTTTATTACAACAAATAAAATTTTTAATTTCCGAATTTAATATAACCAGTTTATTTATTATTTCTATTAAAAAATTTCTTAATTTTCTTCAATTTAATTTATATAATAATTATATTGAATTTGATGATGAAAGATATTCCCAAATCAAAGGTATTGGAATGGGGTAAATTATAGTAGCATTCTTGCTAATTTATTTTTATTGGCCTACTAATATCAATTTTGTATTAATTCCCCTTTCCAATTTAAAATTTATAGATATATAGATGATTTGATTATTTTTAATACTAACTTTACAATTGATTATATAGAAAACAAAATTTATAAAAAATATTATTAACTTACAACAAACTAATATTAACTCTGAATTTGTTGATTTTTTAGATTTACGAATATATTATCATCAATAAATTCCATATATTAAACTATTTAATAAAATATTTTTATTTTCATTTAAAATTAATCGATTACATAAATTTACTAGTAATGTTAATTTAAATTTATTTAAAAATATTTTCATACAAGAACTCCAAAGATATCTTGATATTAATTCTAAATTGGAAGATTTTTATTTAATTTAGATAATTTAAAATATCTTATGAATGAATTTACAAATAATAATTTTCCAAATAAAGTTTTAAATATATATATTTTACAATTTCAGAAAAAATTTAAATTTCAAATTTACAAAAAATATAAAATTAAATATATTCATTATTTTATTTAATCATTAATCTTCTAAACAGGACTTGTTAAATTTTGATCATTCAAGTTATCTCATGACAACTTAGAATTAAATCCTCTATTTGAGGAAGTTTTGAGTTTGAATTGATAACTGTCATCTTTTGCTTTTAATATTTTGAAGTATGTTTTAGGAAATTTTCTGTGTATGTATGAGGAATAAATGATTTTTCTATGTATGTATGTAAAATAAATGATTTTTCTATATATGTATATAAAATAAATAATTTTTTATATGTATATATATGTGAGAGGTTTTTATACATATAGACAAAAAAAGCATATAATTTAAAAGATAATTTAAAAAAAATAAAAAATAAATTTAAAAAAACCTAAAAAAATATTAAAAAGAGAGCAATCTTCTTATAATAAAGCGCTTTTGTGATTTCTAAATTTTAGCTTAGTATCAAAATTCAACACCAGAAGCTGTCCGGCAAATTTTATATATATATTTGAAGTACTTTATTTGCACTTTCTTCTCATAAAAGGGCACTCACATTTGAAAGATACAGGGTGTGTCGACTCCTTGTAAAACTTTATGAATTGATAACCTAATTTACTAAGATAGTATATTAATTAAAAAAAATAATATCCTTTTCTTTTCTTTCGTGAGAATAATTCCCATTGTACTGTATTATAATTTTCTATTTATTCTTTTTATAACAAGTGACAAATTTTGAAAAATCCACGTAACAACATTCACTGCCTTGAGTGACAATATTTATTATATATAAATATATATGTATATATATATATATATATACAGTCAATGCGAAAAGAGATGTAATAGTTTGGTAATATATATAAAAATATAAATATATATAATGTCAAACTATTATTTTTCTTTTCCGCATTGAGTTTTAATTTTAAAATTAAGAAAATTTTAAATGTGATTCTAGCATTCAACATTAACTAAATTGTTACAGATAAAGCTGGAAAAAGTAATAAATCTAGTAAATTTTCAATCACTTTGATATAAGTATATTTAGCTGGAATTGAAATAAAAAATGAAAACATTATGTAATGTGAAATACTTTAAATTCTCCTTTAACATGTATTAAATAATTTCCTTATAAGTTAAAAAATACGACAACACACTAAAATTCGCATCAACAATAAAAAGTTCATAACCACGAACGTTTTATTGTTGTTGCTAATTTTATTGTATTGTCGTATTTTTTAACTTATAATGTTATGTAATGTGACGTAATATGTGATATAAATAATGGTAAAATAAAGTGAAATTTGTTAAACAATTTATAAAAAATGTTTATTCTAATTTTGTATTGGATATAACTATTTCTATTTCTAATGTATAATGGAATAGATAACATTAGAAGTTCTACATTTGTTTGATATTGATGATGTTAAACACATTAAAAGAGGACCTAGTGTTTATTAGTGCAAAGCGCCATTCCCGAAATGCTGTTTCTCGGTAATATGCTGTTTTCTTTTCTTTTTAATGTGTTTTTTTATTTCTTTGTGTTCTTAAGCTTGAAGGTTCCACTCTTGTTCTCTCTTTGATGATGTTAAATTTAAAATTTTGTAATTTATTTACATATAATATCAGCAACTGTATACAGGAACTCCAAGTAGAACTTAGCAAAAGTGTAATTTAGTATTTAACTAAAAAAAAATTTGAGCTCTTTCATTAACAAAGATGTTTATTCACAATACGAAATGATTTTGTATAAAAGCTTAACGTGTGTTAAAAAATTTTTTTCATTTGTTAAAATAAGAAATCACCAAACACACAAAAATTGTTAAAAAAGTTTATGATAAATAAAAATGTTTTAAAAATACATTACAGGTTGAAGTCGAGAGCTTTCGGAAACTATGTGTTTCCCTTGTCAATCTTACGAAATGATAAAATTTCAATTCAATAAAAACTCCATTTACATATGTTTTATGTAAACATAACACTTAGAATTTATTAAAATTTTACAATAGGGTTGATGAAATTTTGCTAAATAGGATGTTAGGGTGATTGAATTTCAATCTTTCTTCTCTACTTTTTTTATAGATA
>JAFIDM010005346.1:58270346-58287563 GCA_023159025.1 Thereuonema tuberculata | reverse complement strand
CACCTCCCCAACCGCCACCTCCTCCACCTCCTCCTCCTTGCCTTCTTGCTCGGAGACTCCCATGGATTCCGTCTCCACCTTCGACCTCTCGTCTTTCTCGAAGTTCTCCATTGATTACGGATTCTTCATCTATTGACTCCGATGGAAGACAGGAAACATTGTCAACAATCAAAATCACCACCAACACAACAGCAGTCACCTGAAATAAATACAGATACCATTGTTTAAAAGTAAGATTCAATTAAATTTTTTTCAAAAAGACAAAGGATGATAAAAAAACCATAAAGTACAAGCCGTGACGTTAAAAAGAGAGTCATATTTTGCATTCAAAAACTTTTGAAATCAAAACTTTTGAAAATAATTTAAACCAAAACATTCATCTACAACTTAAACTCAAGGTTCTATAAGATGAGTAGATTCATTGTTACCGCTTCAATAAGAAATTGTTTATTACTGTTTTTGGCCGTTTTAGATATTTATTGCCATATCCTACTGCATCAGTTCTTTAGATTAAAGTTACAATTGCATTTAAAATAAATCAGTTACAAGTTATTATAAAAAGTTAACCCCTTCTTAATGAACACCAGAACCTACATAAAAGCAACATCGAAATTACATTATGAATCCAGATACAGCTTTGCTCTGGCTAAAATTGCAAGCATTTCTTCATGATAGAAAAATAAAATAAGCTTCTTTAATGGATATTCAAGAAAAATTAAATAGTGAGAATATATTGTTAAATAAGAAGGTTTCAACGTCCACAGATCGAGGACAGGGATTTGATGTTTGCTGGATCTTTCAGTCAGATCCCCTTTTTTATCGTTTTCTCTAGCTCTGGCTGATTAAGTTTAAATCGTTTTCCCAAGCGACTTTTACGGCTTGAAAATTCCTTGTCTAAGTTATTTGAGAAAAAAACGAATGTTCAATATTTCTCTATATAATATAAAATAATAATAATTAGGATCACGAAGTTTAACATAGTTCAAAGCAGAAAAACACCCAAAGAGATGCTACCTCATTTCACGAAAGAAGTGAAATCAACAGGAATAAATAAATTAGAATCTGATTAACCTTTTTTTTTCTCTAAATATTGAATTTTTAACCCTGAAAATATCTTCTTACAACAAGTTGCATTATCTTATAAATTAATACAATTTGTATATATAAAACAAAGGTCTTCTACAAATACACAAAAAAATGAGCATAGTTAATATATTAAAGTTATGGAAATTTTTCTTACCACTAAAGTTTTCATTGTCCTGACTGTTCCCTCAGAGAGGAATATTCTATCAGCTCTTCAGATTCAGTCTGGGTTTATATACGATAAGGACTTCCTTATCTGAAAGTGAAATTAGAGGAAGGAGGTCACAGAGTGAAAATTATGAGATCATCATAATCTCTTCCTTAAAATTTCGAAAAAAGGAAAAAGAAAAGTGTTTCTTCCTCTTTTTCCTTGTTTCTACACACAGTGTTGCTTGAGCGAAGCAACATCTGATTGTGAAGGACCTCTTATCGTGATAATGATTCTCTAAAGCAGATCTAGTTATAGAAAATCAATGGGGGCAGATTTTTTCTTTCAAGTATAAATAATTAAAATATAAATAAAATGTCAATAAATCAACAAAAAATAAAATTCATGATAATAAAGACCAAAAATAAACCAATACAGTATAATATTGAAGGGTAGTTCTACAAGAATTGGATAACTTTTTGGAGGATATTGTACCAATTCTTTATTAATTTTAAACGATGTGTTTTAACATAGAGTAGATGGGAAATATAATCATTGAACTGTTCCAGAAACGGATAATCACTTTATTCAGTATTTTCGAAGTTATTTCAATTTTTCTGAAAATTGCCACTAGGGGACTTATACGTAGACCAAGGGGACTGACGAAGTACGTTTTATTGAAAATAGAAATGCTTTTTTTTTGGAATTGAACTGTTTTCTGAACCTGAAATACATTAACACATCCTAATCAGTCAGTTTGATGTATAAAAGAACTTTGTCTCTTAAATATTTAAAAAAAAAAAAAAAAACCCAAAAAAACCAACAGCCTTGTGCATTGTAACCAAAACATACTGACTTAAAAAAGTGAATTAGGAATTCAACTTACTATAGCCTGGAAATAGCTGAGTTACCTTTTTTGAAAAAGGGTTTTCGCTCATAGTACTTCTCGCATTTTTGCACCAAAAACCCCTTCAGTATTTTCTTCAAATCGTAATCCGCGTCGGATCGTTTCAATGATTTAGCATTTCATCATATAAAACTTTTTTGATTCTGCATCGTTGTCATTTCCATTTTTATCATCTTCATTGCAATTCATTGCTGTATTGTTTTTATTTTTCACCCTGTCCAAAATATCAGTTAGTGTTTCCGAGGTCTCAACTTCAAAATCAAGTGAAAGATAATCATCAATCAACACATCATCGTTAATTTCTTTTTCCCTCAGCTGTACCACATTTCTTTCATTTCCTCTAAGGAAATAAATAATAAAACATTTCAAGGAGAAACAAAAAATAGATACTAAGAAAAAGTTCGTTAAATAGAAAATGCACTTCGCTATTTGGAGGTTATTTTACGAAGAATTAGCAAAATGTTCTTGGTTCCAAAGAAAAGTTCACAAAATGGAGAAATTCGCAAAATAGAGGTTCGTTAAATAGAGGTCCGACTGCAGTTACATCCTTATTACAATTTAAAAAATCAGTATTTTAGTTCACTGTCTTCTTCATCAATTTTAGAACATTCTGCAGGCACGGTTTTAAGTTTTCTTCACACTTATTTCACTAGGACAGTTATATTGTAGCTATCCTGCTTATTAGGCTTCTGATACCGTGAAGCCTAATATCCACGGTTTGTCTGTCTGTGGAAAAGTATCAATTCAGCAACAACGAGGACTGGAGACTTGATTAAGGTGTCGTTGAATTGGGCTTGCCAAGAGTTGTTCAAAGTGGTAGAGTTTGTGTCTCTAGCTAGTCGGGAAATTATTCTAAAGTTATTGAATTCAGTTTATTAACAAGGTTTGAGCTAAGAATGACGATTATTCCATATAAATAGTGATTTTCTAGATTTTACATAATATAGATAGGAGCTACTTGCATCTGTTTTTTTTTTTAATCATTATTTGGAATTCAGTGTATTAACATGGTTTGAGTTAAGAATGACGATTATTCCATATAAAAAGGAGTGGGTAAGATAGCTTGGGGTCGCAAACAGAATCGCGCGCTCATTTTCTAGACCACCCCGCCGCAGTCTATTTTAACGTAAAGGTGACTCAATCTGTACTCTACTCAACCTTCTTTAGTGTTCATGAGAATATTGTGGTGGATTTTGAATTGTAAAGTTTCCAATAAAAACAGCTTGTTAGCTGAAAAATAAAATTTTTACTTTTGAATAATTTTCTTCATTCACGTATCAGAACCCATTGCGAAACATTGTGATTGGCTTACTAATCGCTATCGCTACCTTGTTATTTTTAAAAAAATCACTGGCGCATCTTCTTCAGAGTCCGTAAACACTGGAGTAGCAGAGATCTAGCATGTATTGGGCGAGCGTTGGGCTGACCACCTGACCTCAACTAAGTCCCGGGTCACTGAAATGTTGGAGCCTTACCTTCAGCATCTCAAAGGGCCCCAGTGGAAAACCTATCCTAACCTTGCTGGTTAGGAATTCCCAGCGTAAAAAAATGATCACATCCATCAGGGCTACAGAAGCAGCTAAATAACTTATTACATGTCGGTTTGAACAATACGTATTGCCAGTTATCTGTTGAACACAAAGCGTTCCTTTGAAAGCAACCGATTTTGTTTGATTTTCATTAATCTCATTATTCATTCTTTAAATGTCGCTTTTGCTTCGTAAAATTACTTGCCAATGGACTGACATTTTGACTGGCTCCGATACGCGTTCACGCCACAACCACGCCGCTCTCACTGATTCCAAAATGGTTGCCCTGCAGTAAGCACTCGCTGTAGCTAATTTCATGGCTAATATTTAAAAGCAGATTGGTCTTGACTTCGAAGCGCTATTGAATACTCCGTTTTTTCGAATTTCAATAACGACAAGGGACAGACGAGCAAAAGTGAGTAATTTCACTATCTTACTTCACCATAATCTTTATCAATATCAGAACATATTGCAGCTACTGTTATTCAGTTTTCTTCACAACAAATTTGACTTGGACAGTCATAGATTGAAGCTATCCTGCTTTTTATTCTTCAAAACATCACTGGTGCATCTTCTTCAGTCCGTTAACACTGCAGAAGCTTGTATTGAGTGATGTTGGGCTGACCACCCGATCACATCTCAATCCCGGGACATTGAAACGTTGGAGCCTTACCTCTGGCGTCCCAAAGGCCACAGTAGACCTCAGTGGGATACCTAATCTTGTTTGTGTACAATTCCCAGCTTAAAATAATGTTCATATCTATCAGGGCTACAGAAGCAACTAAGTAACAAGTCGGTTTGAACAAATAAGTATTGCCAGTTATCTGGTGAACCAAAAGCGTTTCTTTGAAAGCAACCAATTTGGTTTGATTTTCGTTAATCACATTATTCATTCTTTCAATGTCGCTTTCTTTAATAACAGCAGTTCGAATTGCAGGACATCTTTCACGAATAACATCTACAAATTCTAGTTAGTGATATCACCTCCTTTAGACGACTATTACTGTCGTCTTTATAGAATCTTTCAATTACTTTTCGCAGTCTTGTTGCAGTATTTGTCATTTAATTTATACTTTTTCTTTATTCTTTTTCTTTTTTTTCAGATATTTTATTCTTTCTTTTTCTTTGTTCTGCTAATTCTGCTATGTTCTTGCTAAAAGATCACTTTTTATTTTAAGTAAACGGGCCTTCTCAGCTACTCTTTTTTTTTTCAAAATTTCTTACATACTTTATTTTGGGTTTTTTCTAACCATTAAATTCTGTAATAAAACCAAAACCAATCAAGTATCTAGACAAAAAAGAAATTCAGCTGTACATTTACTTTATTATATTATTAAAGAACTAGCCTCTTGATGGATGAGACACAAAAGCATTAGTCTCCTCTCGCCTTTCTACACAAGCGACTGACGACAAGGGGCTGATGAACTCAGAGAAAAATAAACATATCTTTCAAACGATTAGGGATATCAGCTTTATAGTTTGCCATATTAGAACATTTCACAAAATCGTTTAAGCATAAATAATTTTTTTTAAAAATTTGTAAATAATCCAAGTATTACTTGCCAATGGACTGACATTTTGACTGGCTCCGACAGTGGTCACGCCACAACCACACCGCTCTCACTGATTCCAAAATAGTAGCCCTGTAGTAAGCAGTTGTTTTAGTTAATTTCATGGCTAATGTATAAAAGCAGATTGGTCCTTGACTTTGAAGCGCTATTAATACTGTACTCCGATTTTTCGAATTTATAATAACGATAAAGGACTGACGAACAAAAGTGAGTATGCGAGTTTAATTAAAGATTTAGGAAAGTTTTTAGTTATTTCACTAGTCATTTCGTTTAGTAATATTTTATAAGTATCTTATATCTTATTTAAAGATAATAAAGTATATTATTTTAGATAATTTCGAAAATTTAAACGTTGGTGTCCCAATTTTTGTCGTGGTGACATGCCAAGGGACTGACGTTTTATGAAGAAATTGGAGATTTTGACAATATTATTTTATAAGAAACTATTTTAATAACTTAATCACTAAAAAGAAAGGACATTTACCTTTTCAATTTAAGGATGTATAACTTACAATGTCACTTTTTAGATTAGTTATGGATAGGGAACATCCAGTTACCCAATTTTTCGTAGAATCGTCCATATATATACAGTAGAAGAAGATATTTTTTAGGTGAATTATTTATCTATGTTGAGATGGGTGAACTTTATAAAGGCTAATGAAATAACCTGTTTCACTAAACCTGTATTAATTCTCAGATTTGTTGTGCCAGTGGGAATATCGATGATTCAGGATATCCAATTTAAGTTCATTCACAAATCGTATTGCGACACTAATTCCGACTATTCAATTTCGTCAAACGCTGTTAATTTCAATACGAATTCCATTCCGTCCACCAACATCACAGCAAAATTTGGAGAGACAAAATGAAATATTTAAGACAATAAATTAGCATGCATAGGTGAAATAATTATAAAAAATTAGAAAGTTCAATAAAATTGAAAAACAAGGAGATGAAATAAAAAAAAATTACGAATTTGTGCATTTTCAGATTTTTCTTCCCCTTTTCATATTACATTTATGCACGTTAAACCTTCTTTATAAATAAAAAAAAAAAAACCTTAGACAATCTTGCATAAAATTATAGGAAGATTTGTAAATTTAACCAATTTATATAATGCAAATATGTCGTAAATAAATACAATAAATATAAAATCTTCAATGTTCTCTGGAAAAATTGATTCATGAAAACCAATAAGTTATTACTTCCTCCCTCCATTACCACCCTCCATTTGTCTTTCTTTATGTATATAAATTCCAAATACACTTATAATTTTTGAATGTGAAAAAATGAAAGAAGAAAGAAAGGTGTTAGAAAATGAAAAAATCTCCAATAGGGGTGGATGTGGGATTACACAACTGAATCAAAACAGAATTAATAAGGAATTATGTAAATATGTTAAAGTATTTTTAGAGAAATTAGAAAATAAAGAATAAATAAGAGGGGTAACTAAATTTATATGGTAATACTGTTACTATTACTTATGTTGTTGTTATTATTATATTATAAAAAGAATATTATTTTTGTTAAAAATCTTATTTGTAGATATTATCCATTTGGTGTGTGTAAATATTAATATAAAGGACCAAACAATATTAATTATTGTTATTATTATTATTAATTACTAATATTAGTGTTAATCTTATTTGTAGTTAAAAATAAAAACAAAAGGAAATTGTATTACTAATTTTGTAAAAGAAAAAAGGTGGAAGATTCTCACTCTCACTTGTAAAGGGTTAAAACCCAAATCAAGCATAATAAATATTATATATATATTATTATATTCCAAATACACAGTTCACAAAATTTAGGGTATATTGCAAAAAGAATATAACACATCCAAAAAACAGAGACATTTGAGTTTATTTATTAAAGGATATTATCAGAGAAGCAAATACAGAAATGGAAGTTGTCTGAATATGCAGATGAGCTGCAGAATCCATGTATCGGGATTGAGCTGTTTGTGACACATGGACGGGTGTTAACATTCGCATGTCCAACGTGAAAAATGTGTCGCACATGTGTCGCACGTGTACAGTAGGGTGTATGGTCATCTGGGACTGATACAACACACTGACAGCAGTTCCTTTGGGATTTGTGGCCGCTCGCGCACCAGGGCAACTTCCAGCTGAGGAAGTGTTATAGGAGATGATTGGTGACTGGCAACACGTCTTCCTAGTGCATCCCAGGTGTGTTCGATAGGATTTAGGTCTGGAGAATGTGATAGCCAACCCATGTGCTCGATTCGAGCCTCTTGCAGCATATTGTTGACGAGATGCGCACGGTAGTGGCGTGCATTATCGTCTATAAAAATGAATGTTGGCCAGAAAGATAACCCAGCAGCGCCAGCCTCTTTATACAGGGCTGTGGGCAAACAGATAAATTAACGTTTTGCATCACATTTGCTTATTCAGACAACTTCCATTTTCGTGTCATTTGCTTCTCTGATGATGTTCTTTCGCAATACCCTAAATGTGAGCAGTGTAAGTCTATACATATTGTCGACTCTTTGAAAATACAAACATCATTATAACAAGCGTTGTTTTGGGAGGAGCATGAACCTAACTTTAAAATAATCACAAAATAAAATGCAAAAAAAAATTTCTTATTCTTGAAATGACGTAAGAAAAAACAGTTCATTTACAGAAACAAGATAAACAAATTTATTCTTCATTTAACCAGGATATAATGAAGATTCCCAGAGATGTCATGAAATATTTTGAGCTGCGGTTTGATCCTTTGGTCACATTTTATTTGTTTAATTTTTTTTTCCAACTTAACGGAATGAGAGTTCTTTTCGGTTACCGTGATGAGAGTTTGAACTTTAGAAGTTTTGTGATTTTTATTTCATTATTTTCAATTTGTATTTTTCTATTAATTTTCAGGTATAGATATCTACAATATGTAATATCTATATATTTTAGATATATTAAGTTCCTCATCTTTTATAATTATTTAGAATTATTCCTTTATTTTATATTTTTTTTACCTTTCCAATGATAGTAGGGTGGTGTGTGAATGGCGGCCTGAACAAGTTATTATACAACTTTAAAAATATTCTATTTCTAAGGGATGTTAATTAAAGAAGGACATTGAACTCGTAGAGGTAGAAGGGTTAACCTGCTAGGTTTATTGCCCTTTGTTTCAATTTGCTCTGCATGGTCTGGCCAACCAAAAGTCCCCATATGTCTTGATGCCAAGTAGGACGACCCCTTCTCAAAAGGTTATCTGATGCAACAAATCGGATGGCAAAGGGTTACCTGACGTCAGGTGGGTGTTGTTGGTGTTTGGATACAAAAAAAAAAGTAAGAAGGAAAGGGGCTGGATCGAATGTCACGCTCTAAAACACGACAAGAAAGATGAACACAAAAGGAAGGAGCCGGAGAAACGACGTGAAGTAAAGAGACGATGGGCAATCAAAGGGCAGTGAGAATGACGAATGGACAGTCACGTTCCCGAACTTAGATGGAACAGCCGTTTGAAGCCTTCCGAGCTATCTCCCTGGCGAATTGAACAGGTTCTCCCTTTCCCCCGGAAGAGGAAAAGCAACCGTCCGATGGGCCGAACGGTCCTGACCGCCTCATCGAAGGAAGTCAGCAGATTCCCTTAAATAATGTGTCGCATAAAACTGCCGGCGGATAGCAATCCTGTGCATCCGAATCTGCTTACGAATTCCCCAGACATCCCTATGGGTTGTGAGTATGCTGTAGCTTTATCTATTGTTTTTGTTTTTGGAACCCTGTTAAAGAATCTTATTAACTAGATCCCTCGGAGAGTGCTCTTGAGAATATTAGCGTCAAGGAAAAAATAACTGAATCTAGGCAAAAAAGTTAAAACTATTTAAGAAAAAGGAACACATCAATTTTATCTCTAGCTTATCTTACAACGAAAATTTACAACAATTGCAACCACAGAGCCATCTCGTGTCTCGTTGCCTCGTATATTAACAATTCAAAGCAAACAATAATAATTTTGCACAAACAATAGCAACGTTTGCAACACTAAAAACACCCCCTGAAAGTGTATACTTTCAGTAAAAACAATTTGTCAGTCAAAACCCACAGTTTTTAAGTTTGTAAAGTCACTAGTAAAGTTAAAGTCACAAATTCTGTCCTTCAAGTTCTAAAGGATATTTTACAACCTTACCGTCAGGTAGCAGGACACGGCCCGAACGGACGCAACGCTCTAGTGACTGCACAGGTGATTAACAGAAAATACGTTTTCTTCTGTCCTCCCTCACCTTCACGCACAAAAATTGGTCCCGCATAGTCCACACCAATTACTTCGAACGGGTTAGCTACATTACCTCGATCAGAAGGGAGAGGTGCTTCCACCATTTGTGCTGGCTTCGCACGGCGCCGAACACAAATTTGACATGTCCTTAACACCTTCGATACTGTTCGTCTATCATCGAGGAGGACAAGCTGTCCTACCCGCAGTGGAAGTGTTGCACCAATGTTTCGACGTTCACTATAACTTCCGGAATCGTCGTCACAACATTAATAGTTAAAGCTGTTTCCCTTGCCTCGGTCATATACGACGTTATCATCGATAGTTTCCGGGTTGTCATAACTGCCGGTTACTAACCACTTTGGTCCATGCCAGCAGGATTCATCACTTTAAAGCTCTGGCTGACAGTCCACGAGTTAATTTATTCGCTGGATCGTCTTCATTTCGCACGTGAGCCCATTCAGATGTCCCACAGGAGCTCCGAATATCTCTCACTCCATTTGCCACCAATATACTTGTTTTTATGTTGCCTCGTTGTTCCACAATATATATCACAGCACCGTACACCTGTTCACTGGCGTCACAAAATGCATGAAACTTACGGCTAACGTCACCCTCACTTCTTAGGGAGAAACATCTCGGAACACTTAACATTTGCAAGTCCGGTAACTCCAGCATCCACTGATTCCAATCAGTTTTTAATGGAGGTTTCAATTCTTCATCCCACGCAGAGTTAATTTTCCACAGTTTTAACGGTGCAACAATGCCCAGAGGATCAAAACTTCTTGCCATCGCACTAAGAACAATTCGTTTCGTGGGTTGTTTCTCGCTTAGAAAGTCCCTCAGTCCCGTAACATCGAAGTGAAGAGTATCTTCATACTGATGCCACTTCATCCCTAAAACTTTGATAAATTCCTCCTGGGATCTCTCACTGTATTCCTTCTTACCGCATTCTTCGACGATAGCTTTACGCAATCTCTCATCATTTGTGGCCCATTTTCGCAGATTAAATCCTGCTTCTCTTAACAGGAGTTTACCCTCAAGGAAAATACGCCAACCTTCAAAACTGGAAGGAACTGATCGCACTAAATCATCTACATACATGTTTTGAATAATTGACTTGACGAATTCCGGTTCCACCGATTCCACTCGACGCAAATGAAGACGCACTACCACTGCCAGCAGAAACGGTCCACAGTTTAATCCAAACAAAACTCTTTTCATTCGATATGTTGTAGGAACCACGGGATCCCCAAACTTCCAGTCCCTTGGCAACCACAAAAATCGAACTGCATCTCGATCATTCGGATCTATCTCTACTTGGAGAAAAGCCTTTTCCATGTCTGACGTTAATGCCACAGGATGTTGTCGAAATCGTAAAAGCAAGTCCATCACATTCGGGTTTAAGTGGGGCCCGGAGTGGAGGCAGTCGTTCAATGTTGGTCTTCCGTCAATAATACGCTCTGTACGTCAAAACCGTTGCTTCAGTCGATTCACTGCTATCGCATAGTTCTCCTCAGTTATTGGAAGCCCTTCGATACATTTCAATGCCTTATCAGTTAATACACTATGAAGGTAGTTAAATTTGTCAGTGTCACACAAGTCAGCCTTTTCATGAATTGCTGACGAAACGCGTTCCAGAAACTGGTCCACGTTAAAATATCTCCATTAAACCTTGGTAGGCCGAATTTAGGAAGTAGCATTGATAATTCTCCATTCCTTGGCGTACCGCTAGAAACAAACCTAGACCCAAGATGGCTCGGAGATGGACTTCCAGTACAACAATTTGACAGAATACGGCGTAACCTTTCTAACCACACAGCAATGTAATCATTATGCTTCATGATTCCTTTCATTTCTTCGTCAATTTTCTCAAAATTAAGTTCCAAGTCTACATCAACTTCTTTATTCAAATCATCTAACATAATCCTTTTCTCTTTTAACTTTTCAATCAAACCTTTGGCCACTTCGGCGTTTTTCGTCTCAAACACCGTCTTCAATTCGCCTTCCATTCTCGTTAACGTTGTTCTCACAGAATGCCGCTTCAAAATAGCCTTCGACGCCATTCCTCGTCAGCATTGCCGGTAATTACACAGAAATTTCCAATGGAACACACATGAACGCAAAAAAAAAAGCTTAACATTCGAACGCAATACGTCGGCAGCCTTTTTTTCTCCCTCTCACTACCGGAAATTACACAGAAAGAATGAACAACTTACGTTTGTATCAGTCCACAATACGACGGAACACACGAACGCAAAGAAAAAGGCTTAACAACGAACCATCGAACGCAATACGACGGCAGCCCTTTCCTCCCGGGTTTCGGCACCATTAAAGAATCTCGGAGAGTGCTCTTGATCCCTCGGAGAGTGCTCTTGAGAATATTAGCGTCAAGGAAAAAATAACTGAATCTAGGCAAAAAAGTTAAAACTGTTTAAGAAAAAGAAACACATCAATTTTATCTCTAGCTTATCTTACAACGAAAATCTACAACAATTGCAACCACAGAGCCATCTCGTGTCTCGTTGCCTCGTATATTAACAATTCAAAGCAAACAATAATAATTTTGCACAAACAATAGCAACGTTTGCAACACCTGTCATCAAGAGAGAACAATTTTGTGTCTATTTTTGTGTGTGTAGAATTTAAAGTGTATTTCATTGTCCGTATAGAGGTTTATTTATTTATATGTGTGTGCTTTTGAGTCCGGACTTTTATTATTATTTTATTTATTAATTTATTATTAACTTCTAAAAATATATTAATTCTTTTGTTTTGACTAAATTTAAGCAATTTAAAATAATTATGTTAAGAAAGTAGTTGTTGCCTGGTATTTGTTTTGGGGATTAGCGGGGGGGGGGTGCTTACGCACTGACCAACTTAAGGTGGCCACAGACGGTCAATATTTTGATCAAACGCTTTCGTCAATCGATTGAGTCAAGCATGATTGACCGTTTAGGAACCCGTTTCACGCTTGAGCCAATCATTGACTGTGATTGATAGAAAGTTTGATTTACGCAAATGATTGAAGAGGGCACTTGACCGTCTAGGAGGGTTTTTATCAATCTTTCCCTCAATCATTGCTCTCGGCACAAGACATGGAGTACACACCCCTCGCTTTCCGCTACGAATGAGTTTTGATCAAAAGATTGAAGCGTGCGTCAATCGATTGCCTCAATCTTTTGATCAAACGATTGACCGTCTAGGTCAAAGATTGAACTGTTGGTTGAAGCGTGCGCCAATGATTGACGCAACCGTTTGATCAAAATGATTGACCGTCTGGGGCCACCTTTAGCACTCGCGGGAGAAATCCCGAGATCCCATGGGTGGGGGTTAATGCTCTGAAAGGTTTTCCTTATTCTTAAGACTTTAAAGACTTCTCTTTAAATACTGTTTCTTATTATCAACTTTATATGTTTACTTATGCTGTAACTGCCGTGCTGGCGTGGCCGTGCGGTCTCGGCGGCGGTCTGCCGTGGCGGCCAGAGCGCCAGTACCTGGGTTCGAATCCCGGCAGTGGCATGGTTGTTTCAATTTCCTTTTCTGTGTTGTCCAGCCTCTTCTTCACTTTCTCTTCGGTCTGACGTCATTCCTTAATGGCGTCCTGGGGAAGGCCACGGGAAACCACCCCAGTATCTTTCCCTTGAAATTCTAGGGAGTCTGCTAGGGGTTCGCCATCTTGGGAACACTAGCGCTCCCTGGAACATGGAGGCTTCGGCTACGAAGCTCGCACTTCGGCGCGTACCGGCAATATAATGTATGCTGTAACTTGGGCCCAGCACGGCATTTCACATAGAAGAGTTTGAGATAGTTATTAGATAGCGAATTTAAGATCAAATGGTAAATCTTTTTGTTTTACAAACAAACTCTGGAGGGAGACATTTTTAATAAGAAAGAAAACGATAACATATCAGAGGTGATGGTTCCTGATGTGCCGATATGTTTGATAGCAGGGATCATTTATAATCAATGGGACGTTATAGATTTAAAAAGGATATCATTATCCATGATTTTGTCAAAATTCAATCTGATTAATATAGGATTGTTAGAAAAGCTGAGGGGAAAACTTTCAGACGTCATAGATGAATTCATGGAAGAGAAAGATGGAGTTTCTTTTGGAGAATTAATCTGGGAACTCATTGATAAGGTTGTCTTTGAAGAGTTCGATATTGTTAGAAATATAAGAGACAGGACTGGCACACCAAGTTTAAGAGAACCAGACATTTTTCAAAGAAAAGGGAATGACAGGCGCATGTCCTTTGGAGAGGAATGGTGTTAAACGTGACGTCACTGACACGTGATGTAGGTTAACCCTCCAATGCCTTTTAGTAGAAACTTCGTTACATCGTTCGCTTTATTTTCAAATTCCTCCAAAATAATTTTGCTGTTTAATTAAAAATGAGATGTAGTTTCACGATTTCCTACGTAAAGAGAAAAGTAACTGATTTAATGTTACTAAACGTGACTTCTAAAGCTAAAAGAAATGATGTGAACGCACGGTTTGCTGTAACATCAGCTGATCCCTTTCAAGCACCAGTTTACTTATTCGAGGTTTGATAAAAATGTATTACTTTATACATTCACTTGCTTATTTTTCAATTTGCTCACCCTGTATTTATGCTATTATTATTATCTACGGAATTTCTATACATTATAATTCTACAAATAGAATTCATTTATGTATTACTTAAACCAAATTCGTTTCTATTATTATTATTCCTTACAAAGGTAATTTTGAAATTTCAACTTAGCTTAAATATTTATTTATTTATTTATATAATCAGTTGGTTTTCTTCATAATGACCTTGAAGTGATTCGACAGAAAACTTCTGAAATTCAATTTACATTTTTTCAATTTGAATGTTTATTTTTTTGGGATTTTATTTCAAAAACTGAGTTTCTTTATTTCTGTTAATGTTATCTTTATTAATTGTGTGTTAAATAATTAGTTAAAAACACTGAAAACTAGAATGTTCTTGAATGAAGATCCGAAATTCAGCAGTCTTTAGGAAGGAGTTAAAATCGTGAGTATCTACATCAAGTGACTTTTTCAGCTTCGAACCCAAGGACCTTAAATATTCCCATTGGAAGAAGAGGAGAGAGGAAAACTCTTTAAGAAGGCTATATCTCTTAAGGATCGCTTAACTATATTCGCTAATGTAAAGATTACTGGGAAACAGGATGATTCCGTTAGAGGAACATTATATGAAATGGAAAGGTTTTTAAAAATTCACAAAATCAAAATTTCGGATTTACAGGAAATTTTGCCGAATTTGGTAACAAAAATCTCTTATATCCTACCTGAGCGAAAGCTCGGAAACCTGGCGAAGTTGGAGTGACTTTAAAGAAGCTTGTAAAAAGGCGTTTTGCTGGACTGAAATTTGAGAGACGAGTGGGCTAATTTGCAATCCACTAAACAAGATAAAGGAGAGATGGATTTAAAAAATAACTAACACACTTACTTAAATTTTTTTTTCAAAACTTTTTTAAAAAACTAAAAAAAATCTTTAAAAATGTATAATAGAGGAAACCAGAAGTGGGTTTCAAACTGTTAACAGGCTTTCATCAGTAACAGGTTGAAACCTAGGTCTGGTTTCCTCTACTACATATTTCTAAAAAATTTTTAGTTTTTAAAAAAAAGTTTTTT
The DNA here is from genome assembly GCA_023159025.1 of Thereuonema tuberculata. Lineage (NCBI taxonomy): Eukaryota > Metazoa > Arthropoda > Chilopoda > Scutigeromorpha > Scutigeridae > Thereuonema > Thereuonema tuberculata. The sequence continues at coordinate 58,272,448 of JAFIDM010005346.1, read as the reverse complement.
TTAAAAAAAAGTTCTAAAAAAAAGTGGTGTAAGCTTTTTTAAATTCATCTGTAACTATATTCACACAGGTTAAATTTTTATCCTTAAGATAAAGGAGAGATTATTGAATTAATTATTAGTTTCCAAAATAAAGCAAAAAGCCCTTACGTATGATATTTTTTTTGATCCAAAACAATAGGTACCTTTAAATAAAACAAGGTATGTTACCTCAGTGCCGAAAATAGATCTTCTTAGACAAATACTCGAGTATTGAGGCCTTGAAGAAGTATATCCGGAGATATGAGGCCTTGAAGAAGTATATCCGGAGATATGAGGCCATTTACAGTCCAATTTGTGAACCACAGATTAAGGTTAGCTTAGTGACAGAGCAAAAAGAGGATATGGATAGCTCCAAAAGTCGTGAAAAGCCTAGAGAGAGTAAGGAAGGAAGTAAAGAGGAAAAGATTGCCGTCAATACTCAAACTGACGGAATTTATTGTTTTTATGTGTGGGTGTTTTGATATCTACTCTAATGTATGCTATTGTAGGTTTCGGACTACACAAAAGGAACGAAGTAAGTTTGATTATTTTCCGACTGTTGGTAGTTCGCCTAGTTTGAAAGTCAACAATTGGAGAATGTGGAAAGAGAAAGTGAAGGAAGTTTGCAATTCGAAACCTGAAGTTAAACCCAAGGATAAGGAGCAAATAAACGGAAGTCAGGTTTTAGATATTTTTAATGGCTGCAGGGAAATTATTATACAGACATCTACGGTTGAGCTTAATTTGGCAGAAAACGTAGATTAGGTTTACAAATTGATTCAGGGGCCGATTTTAGCTGTGTAAACGAAAGAATTGAGAGGTTGCTTATTAGATTAGGATACGAAAAGCAACCTGTGAGATCTACATAACTTTGGCTGATGGCAGTCAAGCTGTCTAAAATAGAAAGTATGTTGTGATAGGTACTTTAATTGTCAATGGAGATTCCGATGAGAAGTTGTAAGTGCGGGATTTCGAAATAGAGTTAATGGTGATTCCTGGTTGTGCCGTTGATTGGATTGAACTTTCTGCATAAATATGATTTTGTTGTCCAGTTTTATAATAATAACATTATTATTAAAGTAGGAAAATAATCAAGGAAAGAACTTTTCATCATACAGAAAGTTGAGCGTCAGGAAAGGATAAATAGCGTAGCTGAAGTTGCATGTAAATTCAAAGAGAGGATTGTTGATAAGAAATCTAAGTATCCTCATTATGTGCCTCATATAGATACAGCAAATCATCCTCCTGTGAAACGCCGATCCTATCCATTCGCTCCTACAGATCTAAATACTGTACAAAAATTGATACTTAAAATGGAGGAGGACGGTGTAGTATATAGGAGGGAAAGTGTCTGTTTTTATTATGCCTATTTTTTACATAAGAAGTGTGACAAAGAGCCGCGGTTCGTTATTGATGCGCGAGGGTTAAACGAGAAAACTACTCCCATTTCCTATTACTCTCCCAAAATTCAAGATTTGATTAGGCAACTTGAAGACGCATAAATTTAATTTTTTTAAAATTGACTATACGAAAACCCTCATAGATTTGATAGATGTTAGATTTTCAATTTACATTAGGGTATTTATTCCAAAACAGTGAGAAAACAAAACAGCGTATGTTACATTTCAGGAATATTCAGCATAGTTGCTATCAGAAACTTTTGAAATGAACTCAACAATGAACAATGTGCAAACGTAAATAGATCTGTATTGTCTGATCTTCATTTGAAAAATTTAGTTTTCATTTACTATAATTCATTAAAGCTTAGAAGAAATGGGAACAATCTATATAATTATTAGTTCGAATGAAAATAGTTATTTTGGGAATAGAAACAAGAATTGTATGTCCTGTAATTGTCCCACTTTAGAGATAAGTAACATATCAGTCCCTTTTTTTCCAAGGTAGCATTTATTTTAGATTGCTCTGTTACTTTACTATAATGATGTAAATGATTTATTTAGAAAGTTTCAAGTATAAACGCTTTTTACCCTTAATTTCTTATATAGGATGTTTCGGAAAAGTTTCAACGCTTTTTAACCTTAATTTCTTATATGGGGTGTTTCGGAAAAGTTTCAACGCTTTTT
>JAFIDM010005346.1:58253046-58268675 GCA_023159025.1 Thereuonema tuberculata | reverse complement strand
CCAATAAGGATGAAACAATTGTACAGAATTCTCGTTGATGTTGGCTCTATGGGCGAAGGCATATTTATTGTCCGGTTGGCGATTTCTCTTCATTTATGAATGATTACGGACGTTAAACTTGCTTTCTATTAAATAATAATGCATTAATGTGAAAGTGGAGGAAACAGAATTCAATGAATTATGAATAGTGAAATGTATGAAACTTCAATTTAAGTGATAAATATATTCAATTAAAGAATCTATCGATTAACAGTGATATATATTCATTACACACTAGAGAAATATATATGAAGTACCCGTGGCCATAATTAAAGAGGAGGTGTTTAAAGCCCAATTTCCAAAAACCAATTAGTCCAAACTCCACCAAATTTGGTGTGAACACTATTTAGATTATGGGGTTATGATTTCTAAACAAACAAAAAATAGCTCAAAATTTCGCCACCAGAGGAAAAAACGGCGCTGGAAGCTACATGTGGGGAGAAAATGTGGCGTAACAAATAAATAAAGCTTACAATCAATTGTAATTTTTATTTGGAATCATTTACAGATGTGCTTTCCTTACATATGTTTTCCTTGCAACTCTTCCAATAACTGCATGCTCTGAACAGCATTGCCTACAGCAAATTGCAACAGATCTCCAGTGATTTACCTCAAGTACAGAGTTTTTCGGTCCTTTAACGTTACTAAGTTATCCACGCCTCCTTGGAACAACAAGCTTTTCAAATATATTCATAACAAACATTCATCGGGAGTGAGATCAGGCGATCAGGTTTGCCAACTCGTAGGAAACTCTCGAATAATTATTCTGTTTTCTGTGATATGCTGCCGTAGAACTTGCTGTATACCCAATCCAATGTGAGGGGGTGCTCCATCCTGCATAAATATGGTAGATCTGAGGCATCCATACTGTGGAAGTTATGGAATAACAAAATTTACCAGCATTGGCGAAGCAAGTCACGGGACAGTTTGTTACTTGTTCAAAAAACTACTGACCGATGATGAACGAACCAGCGAAGCCACACCACTCTGTGACTTTCGATGAGTGCAAAATAATTTGCTGAGACACATTAGGATTCTCCAACATCCAAATGCGGCAATTCTGTGCGTTTACAATTCCATTAAGGTGAAAATGTGCCTCATCACTCCATAGGATGTTCCAAGGCCATTTTCGACTTCAATTCCAGCTAGGAACATCAGAGAAAAGTACAGACGAGCGCCCGCATCTTCTCAAAGCAATTGTTGAGTAGCTTTCCTTGTATTGGAATAACTTCAGCCGTTTAAACATAATTTTCCACACCGGTGCTTACGGTATATCAATTTGCCTGGATATTGCCCATGCACTGCTGAACGCATATGCATCGTTTGGTTCCAGTGAGCAGTTGCAACTGTTTCAAGTCGTTAGTTTGATGTCGGTTTGCGTCCTCGTCCTGGCTGCACTTGTAACGATCCTGCATCTTCAAATCGCAAAATAATTTTTTTGCAGATTTATGATTGTCATTGGACCTTTCCTTAAATTCTTTAGCTTCCGGTATTCCCGAAGTGTAATAGAAGTAATGTTGTTGTTTTGGTAGTAAAGTTTCACCAGCAAAACACGTTCACGTAAATTTAGGATAGCGAAAGGTTAACATCAAAGCACCATCGCGCAACCATAGTACATCGGATCTTACACACGCTGTTCGCTTTCATCTTTTTATATCCATCAATCTATGATGTCAGTTTACTGCAATCTGCGTATTTCCGTGCTTCCAGCGCCTTTTTTTCCCGTGCTGGCTTAATTATGAATTTTTCTTTTCTTTAGAAATCAAAACCTCATGTTCTAAATAGTGTTCACTCCAAATGAGCAGATCTGCCCAACCACTGTATAGCGATAAGATATATACATAAGGAAAGATCTCCATCAATAGAACATTTTTTATTATTAGGATTTGCCTCAATTACTAGTCCGTTCGGAGTCATATACTTCTAGATACGATTGAGTGATTGTGGTATATGTGGGTGGCAGGGAAGCAAACCACCTAAAGCCAAGCACCCCCAACCTGTAGGTAGTTGGCTTCCCTGCCACCCACATTTACCACAATTAATCAATCACACTGTTAGTAATTACTATACGTAAATAATAATTAATCTTATCAATTATTTTTATCATTTATTTATTTCAAGTATATAATACTTATTTGCGTGTAATAAATGAAAATAATGTGTACTGTTACTGAAAATAATTATTAAATGATAATTAATTAATACATCCGGGAAGTAAGATGTCAATGAGATAAGTCTTATCTAGACATATATAACTCCGAACGGACTAATAATAGAGCCGAGGGGTAACGATAACATATGTTCTATGTAAGGAGATCTTTCTGTAGGTATATATCATATCACTATACAGTGAGGCAACTTCCCATAGACCTTTGCGCATTGTCCTTTGTTGGAATTTGGCCAAAAGGTTTTTGGTAATTGGGCTCTAAAAACCTTGTCTTTAAATATGGCCACCCGATATTATAAGGTTGATATATGTTGAACTGATAAGTTAACTATGAACTTTGATTTGAGAACTTGAACTTATAGATGATTTCTCTTAATAATATATGTGTTATATGAATGATACGAGTATATAAAAGAGTGCATCAGAAGTTTTAAATGAATCTATATTAATAAATAAATGAGTATTTATATTCTTATTATGCTCTTTCTTTAGTACTCAATTACTTAAAAAAAAAAAAAAAAACCCTAAGCCCTGAAACCGATAATTAAATATCAATATATGCTTATTCAACATAGTGATTCTGAATGAACAGCAATAAGACTACTACTTAGAAATAAAACTTATTTAATGGATTTCCTATCTGCTTAGTATTTTATAATAACTACTTAACTATGGTTTTTTGATAATATTAATTATTCTGGACAATTACATTTTTTTTCCAATTGACAGGTATCCTAAAAGTTGAATAGGCCTGAACAAAGGACTGTGATCTATTTAACCGAAGAATCGTTACCCGAGTGCACCATGGGATTTCACATTATATCCTAGCAACAGACGAAAAACATAAGAAAGAAATCACATTCATATCAAAGGAGGGAGTTTGAATCTAGGTTTCGGGTTAGTAGTCTCATGGCAGTGCCTAAACGATAGAAAACACATAGAGGCAGCTTGGGAAATTTTAAGTGGTGTCAATTTTTGTTCTGATTACTATCGTATCACTTTCTGTGCCCTCACACAATAATGATATTAAATTACAGTAAAACCTCGTTAAGTCGTCACCCGGATAAGTCGTCATTCCGTTTAGGTCGTCGTTTTCCTTTGGTCCCGACAAGATCTCATACACAATAATGTAAAATAACCCTCTTTTACCCGTCACCAAATTTAATTCTACTCCGGATAACTCGTCACCCTTAAAAATGGCCAGAAGCATCTTTCTTCTCCATTTTGCATGCCATCGTGTTGTCTTTTCAGCCCCGCTCCTTCACGTTAAGAAAGCCAAACATTTATGGGGAATTTTCGACCACGCCTATCACTTCATTCCTTTTCTAGCTCTTCGAAGGATTTGGGTTCTTGAAATCTCGCTGCTAATCATTCAAAGCACACTTCTCGCTGCGACTCTGTCAAGTGTAAACGTTTTTCTTGACCGCTTCTGAGTGTGACTTCATTTCATAGCGAGTAAGGCCCGATCTAAGGGCTACATATTTTTTGCAATTTCATGGTTTAATTACGTTTTTAACATGCCAGGGAGACGAAAACTTACATCGTTATCTTTTAAAGAAAAAAAAAAGACTTAATTATAATTTTTGAAAAATCAAATGTTTCGAAAACAGCTTTTGCCAAAGAACACTATATTCCCAGGACTACATTAAACGATATTCTTTCATCGAAACAAGTAATTGAAGAAGCTGACTGCAAAGACAAAATGAGGAAATCGAAGTTTGACGAGATCGAAAAGATTTTAGTTCAATGGCTAAAGCATGCCAGATCGCAAAATGTGCCGATTTCCGCCGTGATTCTCAAAGAAAAAGTCATGGAAATTGATAGAAAGTTGAATATTGAAGATTTCGGCGGCAGCAATGGTTGGCTGAAACTTTTCAAAGACAGACATTGCCTTTCTTTGAAAACGATTAAAACGTGGTAACTACAAAAAGTATTTTTTTTTAAATTTTCCACTCATTCATTTGCATGTATTGATTTCTGAAAATCTTGTTTTTCTCCTACAGCAATTCATGAAAATACTGTATTTCAGTGGTTTTTTTTTTTTTGTTTTTGTTTTTCAAAATTCCCACTCCGTGTAAGTCGTCACTCCGCTGACGTCGTCAAAAATGGTTGGTCCCTTGAGTGGCGACTTAACGAGGTTTTACTGTATCTTGAAACCCTTAATGATCTACCACTGCGTTAACTTGAACTGATGCAGATTACTTAAATAAACAATATTTCATTAGCTTTTCACGTAAAGATAGTTTGTTACTGATGAATGTGTGAATTTGGTTATTATGAGCATTCACGGCGAGATAGTTCCGTTACATAAAAACAGAAATGATACTCAAAGAGGAACAGACAAATTCAAATTAAAAGGAACGAAATTAATTGAATATGAATGTGATTTCCAATCATTTTCTGATTGAAAGGAAGAACAGCAGTTGAATAACATTCAGTATTCTTTGCAAATTCTCTCGACTTATGATTCACTGCAGATACATATTGATTAGAAGGAGGCAGAATCGAAATTTCAAACGGAAAAAACGCATTAATTTTTTAAAAACTAATTTTTTTGTATACTTAGGGTATGAAGAGATTGCATTATAAATAATAAGTAAAAATTAAAAATAAAATTTTCGAATAAATGAATTAAAAAAAAAATAACCTTACTTATTTATTATTAGTTAAATTTAAATGCCTTTAAAATCTTTTTGCTTTTGGTTCGAGGTCTAATTTTCAAAATTTAATATTTGCTTCACTGTAATATGGTGTCTATCAGTTTCTACTGTAAACCAAACCTTGAAATAATGTAAGATCAGGAAATGATTCGTTGTTATCAAGGAATCAGTAATGTTTTTGCTTTACGAGTAGATGCTTGGCTTTTAGGTAAGTAAACAAATTCTTGAACAATTATTGAATTAAAATGATGGCATAAATTCATAAATTTAAGGTAAAGTTTATAAAGCATTCATAATATATGCCAATCAAAAGCATCTATGCTATAATAATTAACTTAAAACTAGCAATGAGTCCTTAAGATAGATGTTTCGAGTTCTTTACCCCTTTACAGCCACAATGAAAATGAGATGTAAATTTTAGACTGTATCATAGACTATATCATAGTCTAATAACTATGATAGTATGAAATGATTCCAAATTTCCTATTCAAATGTTAGTAATCCTCTGCTCATTATTGTTATAATCAAGTATTATGCTAGTCATGCAGTGGCGGCGTGGCTGGGAAGTTAGGTGAAGAGCTAGTAGGAAAATAATTATATCATATAAATTATATATATATATATATATATAATATATATTATAATATATAATATAAATTATTATAAGAACTAATAAGAACGGCATGCGACTCGTTGAATTGTGCACAAACCATGATTTATTCTTCAAATCCACCTTCTTTAAGAAAATCCCTTCTAAAACGAAAACTTGGGCATCACCTAATTCCTTATTAGGTGAATATCAACTGGATCATGTGCTAATCTCCCGCGTCCATACTTCAGAAATAATGAAACTCAAGGTACTGAAAGGTCTGGATTTGGATTCTGAGCATTATCCAACAAAGTTTTCTCTAGATATGATCCCTGTAAAACGTAACTTTAGGAAACGAGCGCCACTACGAAAGTATGACATAGAGAACATTAAAAGTAATGAAAACTTTACGAAAGAAATCGAAAAACTAGATCCACAAAATTGGCCACAACTTCAAGCGGGACTTTTCCAAACAGCCGAAAACATAGCACCACTAACAAGAACAAGAAAACACCCTTTGTGGACAGATGATTGCGACAAGTTAATACAACTCAGACGACAAGCCTGGCATAATTGGTCATGTAATAAAAATCCCACCACCTTTCAAGAACTCCAAAATGTTAGAAAGATTGTTACAAAGTCAATTAGGAAAGTGCGCAAACAAAGTGAAGATAAAAAATTACAATCTATAGAAGACGACTTTAAGCAACACAAATCACGAAACTATTATAGAACCTTCAAACAGAAGTTAACTAAATATTCCCCACCATCACTCCATTTTGCCGATGAAAATGGAGAATTGGTTTATACTAACGATGCTAACTGTAAAATTCTCGCAATATACTTTTCTAAACTACTTAACAGTAAACGACCTCAAGAAAAGTTTCAGTTCAATCTTTGCAAAACGAATCCAGATTCAACCCCACCGACTATCCAGGAAATTAAAGAAATCATTCGATCACTAAAAAATAACAAGGCCGCAGGGGAAGACCAAATAACTGCAGAGCTGTGGAAAAGTACAGGAGAAAATTTTATTATAAAGCTTCATGAAATTATAATGAACATTTGGAAAACTGAAAAAATCCCAACGGATTGGAAGATGGCGATAATACATCCTATTCACAAAACAGGAAGTAAAACCGATCCAAACAATTATCGAGGCGTTTCTCTTCTTCAGACCACATATAAAATTCTGTCAAAAGTTCTACTAAACCGGGCAAACAAGCAACTGGACCACCAAATCGATGAATATCAAGGTGGATTCAGGAAGGGACGGTCATGTGCGGAACAAATTATGAATTTGAAAAACACCATACATTATTTTCGGAACACAGCTAATAAAAATTATGTCATCACATTCGTTGATTTCAAAAAAGCGTATGACAGTATTGACCGCGGCTCACTACTTGATGTTTTAACAGAATTGGGACTTGACCAAAAAACGAGAAATATTATCAAAGACTCTCACGGAAACAAAAGCTAAAGTTAAGTTTATGGGTGGATGTAGTCATGAGTTTGGAATAAACACAGGTGTCCGTCAAGGTGATGGGCTCTCCCCATTGCTTTTCAATTGCGCTCTTGAAAAAATTGTCAGAGAATGGAGATTGGCAGGTGCACCGTCACACCGACTTGGGCCAAAGATTAAGGGTATTGAGATTGACTGCCTTGCGTTTGCTGATGACATGGCACTAATTGCCAAAGACATCTCTGATGCACAGAAGCAGATTATTATACTGGAAGAGCAAGCAGCAAAATTAGGACTCCAAATTTCTTACGAAAAAAACTAAATTTATGACGAATATCAACAACGCTCCAGGTGAGATGACCATTAACACTAATAAAATTGCCAGAGTAAAGGAATTTAAATACCTAGGTGAATGGATCACAGAAAATTGCAACGAAAATAAATCTGTAACATCAAAAATTCAGAAAATGGAACTTGCTTTCCAACACACAAAGGATGTTTACAACAAACAATGCTTGTCCTGGAACTGTAAAATTCGCCATTACTTAACAGTGATTAAACCTGAAGCTCTCTATGCATCAGAAACGCTCAATCTCCAATATAAGACATTAAAAGAACAATTTGAGATTAAAGAAAGGAAAATTATGAGAAAAATTCTAGGGCCCAGAATTAAAAATGGAATTCATTACCCCAAACCCAACACTGAAATTTATAAGCACATTTCTAAACTTACTGATACAATGAGAATGCGACGAATCCAATTTTTAGGTCATTTGGAAAGAATGAATCATTCCAGACTTACTTATCGGATCCACAAATTTTTACAAAACAAACGCACAAGACCAAAATGGTACAAACAATTAGAAAAGAACCTCATTGAGTTAGGATCCCCAAGTTTACAGGATAGAAAGGTGGTCAGACATATTGTCCACACAGGGAGGTTTGAGGAAGATGTGAAGAAACCAGCACGCCGTGCTTGGTCGGAGGAGCAGAAATTGCATCAGTCCATCCGAATGAAGAACTATTGGGCAAGGAGGAAGGCTCAGAGTGTGTTGATTCCTAAGTGACCCATTCGCGAAGAAGAATATAAATTATTATGATAACTTCCTTCTTATCTAATTATATTATATCATAATATATATAATATATATTATAATAACTTTCTTCTTATCTTCGTCTTCCAACGTGAAATGATGTTTCTAATAAAACACACACTATATCTTAAACAGGATTCATATTTAAAAGCACTGCGAAACAGGCGCGATCCGAAAGAACTTCGTATGTGAAGAAGCGAGCATATTTCTGAGTTTTAACTTCACCTATACAGCGGGTGACGTCATGGTTGTGATAGCAACCATCGCTTCGGTTATGCAGCTGAGCACCGCGGCTGAGGTTGAAAAATTTCACACACAAATCTACTTCACTTGGCTCGGTGCCAGAACAAGTCCCGCACCAACGCAACTTACAAAATACAAAAATACGTTTCTATTAAAACCAATGTACGTGAGAAGGAAAATACATTTTTCCTTATAATAATTGTTATATTATAAATAAATAATATTGTATTTTAAATAATTGGTGAAGTGCCACTTCACCTACTTCCCCTGAATAGCCGCCACTGTAGTCATGGCTTGAAATATGGGTATTCTGCAACATCAATAAATATCATTCAGTTCACTGCAATTTTCGTAAGCTTCTATATAAAAATTACGCACAAACCAGAACTTTGTACAAATTGGTTACATATAAACCAGTTTTTATTGTATTCCCATCTTCATACACTGAAATTTGAAAGTTCATTAAAGTTGAAAAACATTATTTAATTCAAATGATGGTTAAATATTAAATGAAATACAAAAATATTCGTAAATATTCAGAATGAACTAGAATTGAAGTTTAATCAGTTCTTCCATTTGAAAAATAGTCTTGAAGTCAAATAAAATACATTAAATTATTTTTTTTTTCAAAGAAAAGGAATGATAAAAAAAATCAGGGTATCATATTATGTGTATGTTTGTAGTGATGGATGATCCACAGTGGGCAGATTTTCTCGGGGTTCTCTGCTTTTTCACTGCATTACTTCCATCATTCTTTCTTATCATTCTCTCTTCTGTCGTTTATAATAGATCCATGGTGTTTGACCTCCCTACAACCCATATTCATTAATTTAATGCAATATCCTATCATTGTGCTAGATGTATAACCTGTTGAAACAAACAGTAGTTTTCATTCAATTCTCTGTCAATAATATATCGACAATTTATGATCAATAATTGTAATATATTATAATATCCTAGCACGGCACGGCTGTCATTATAACTAACAAGGAAACGCCGCGAAGTCTTACTCTGAATTTGATATTGGTTCATGGATCACTTTATAGACTTTTTAACGCTGAGTCCGAATTTGATATTCATTTTCATCTCCGATTAATAGTTTTCGAGATATCCGCATGGGGGCGTAAAAATTTTAATTTGTTATAACTTTTTAACAAATGGAGATAGAATAAAAATTCCAACGCATTTATATTACTTGCATACATGACTACCATGTGTGTAAATATGTAATGAATCCGTCAACTAATTTCAAAATGGTGTGCCCCAAAACCTAAATTTATGGCACTTTCAATGGAGCATAGGCTCATCCAACCCTAACTCAAAAACCGATTGATAGGTGGCAGCATAAGACAGGCAAGACAGGGCAGTTACAGCAATTTGATAATAGATGGCGCCTATGTGCGCAGCCAAATAAAACCAATAAACTAATTTAAATCTCCTTAACCAGAAATACAAATTAAAATTAAAACATACAGAATTATAAAGAAATAAAGCCACTAGGCTTTTTTGAAGTATCCGAATAAATTGCCTCTAGCGGGAAATGTCACAATTAAAGTAGTACAAACATTTTAGAAGTGTGTGCAAGTGCAGCCAGGCCTAAATATGTACATTGCATACTCATTTAAAAATTAAAGTTGCGATATATTATTAGGTATGAAATCAGGAAATTTAACAATGTGTAATGATTTCTTTAGACGAGTAAGAAGAATTCTTGCAGCAAGCCATGTTTTGTTGTCCATGTTAATGATACAAAGCTTGGCGTATTCATCATTTGACGAAGAGATTCCTCATTTTTTTCAATTTTGTGTCAGTCCCAGTTCATCTGATGGCATTAATGAAGAAAAAAATATAACCTGACAGAAAAGATGGTATATCAATCTAAAGAGCCAGTATACCATAATCTTGAGAGCTCTGTTTACTGCAGTCATTTTTCAAATAAATTGTTTCGCCAATAGAATCCCGTTATTTAAGTTTTCTCATAAAAACCTATATTGAGTTTATTCGGCAGATACTGTAATTAAAAAAAAATACCAACAGACTTTTCGTTTGTATTTATTCTCACGACTTTAAAAAACAAAGAAAGATATAAAAATACCATCCAAGTAGCTTTCACGTTCTTTCTCTTAAGTAATAAAATCATCAAAATAAAAGATTTTAAATAAAAAGTTGTAAGATTGTTCCTAAAAAATTAAGCATTTGAAACATCTGAATTTCCAAACAGATTGCGGGAATATAGCTCACTGGTACACTTGAAATAGTCGAATAATTCAAGTAGATATTAAATTTTAATCTATAATACAATGACCTTTATGACCTTTAATACACTGCATTTATCCTCTTATACTGGATCCAGAATTAACGAATGATCTTAGATAATAGAAAGGAAACAAATAGGAGAAGATTAACTCATGAAAGAAAGGAAAAAAAAAAACTCATATAAAAAATATCAGGAATAAGATAAATTATTACATGCATTCTCTTCAGTTCTCTCAGATGTAAAGTAATATATTCAGTGAGAAAGCCAATAACAAAACTTTATTTTTGCGTATTTTTTTTTTTTCCTTTTCGTTTCATTATATTTTGAACTATTTGGTTTAGTATTATAGATATTTTTGTTTCACTTTCCGGACTGCTTATTTATGTGATTTTTTATTTTCATTATCTTTTTTTTTTTGATTCATAATAATACTTGATTATTATTTATTTTTATTACTTCCGAATTAGGCTATAAAGAAATTAGTTTCTAACTTTCATGATTTTCTGGCTTTTGTATTTTTTGGTTATTTATGTTTTAAATTTGTTTTATTTAGACTATTCTTGGAATCATTTTTGCTTCCTCTCGTGATGTTGTCATATTTTTCATTTTGGTTCTTAATTGTCTATAAAAAAAGACATACTACATACATATCTCAATTTCTAATTAATTATTAATAATACCTGATAATATCTCGGCATTTCAGTTCATAACAGACTTCGTTCATCAAATGTGTAAACCATTCACTATATGAAAAGATGAGCCTGAATCAGACTTATTAAAATATAGGTATTAATTATTATTCTAAGGAGAAAGTAATAAGATAGTTTCAGTTAGTATTAATTTTCAGTCTTAGTAAAGAACATTCACTTTACAACCAAAAGAAAAATAATTTATTCAAATACATTATTCGTGTTCTTTAGAATCCCATCCCAGTATTTACGAGACACTGCTGTCAATGGTAGCCTTATTGTATCTCTTTCAATTTCTGTTTAACATACATTTATACTTACAGTTCTTCAATATGTAAATTGAAATGTTAGAATTTGTTTTAACTATTTAAATTATATGTTGTTGTATAAACATTTATAATTTCTAAAAATATCGTAAACAATTTTCAGAATTGGAAATAATTTTCGATATTTTTCCGTTGTTGTTCAGTGTCTTCAATGGTCGATAAAGTAAAGTAAAGGCTATAAATCTGAGTTTGCTGGTCTTATTTCTTTCTGTCTGCGTTCCATTTCCTTAGAAGCTAGGGTGGATTTCGATGTGTCATTGATTCGTGACATATCATCGCATTGGAATGGACACACTGAAAGACTGGATGGTGCGATAGTAGGACGAATGAGCGGACTTGTCGTCTCAAAGGCAAATACCTTCTTTGCATATGCAGGCAAAGAAAAGGGAATTGACTTAGTGATCTTTCCCGCTCCTTGGAATTGGAAGTTTGGTTACATGTAGGAGGTGAAATCCATCAACTTTGAAACTTCGCGGAAAGTGAAAGTTATATTGGAAATTTTGTTTTTTCTTTCTTACTTCAGAAGGAAAATAAACTTATTTTGCTTAGAAGATATGCAGTTCTCCAATTCAAGTTTGGCTTAAATGTACAATCCAATGCTGTTATACATCTTTGATTGAAGCAGCTGCTTGATTATAGCTTGGTAAGAATAATATGAACTTAAAACTATCGACATTTTCATTGCAATATTAATTAAAAAGACGAAAATAAGTATTTCAGTGCATTTCAAATTTTTATAAAATGCAATGTAACGTTTATAATTTTACTTTTGCAAAATAAACCAGTCAACTTATAGAGGATGTGGAAAAAAATACTGCCAACCAAAAACAAACAAAACAAAAATACCGACATCAAAAGATGACTTTTATTAAATGGATATTATAAAGGCGAATACAAAGCAATGTCTATTTTCAATCGAAAAAAAAAAAAAAAGAAACTAGAAACGCCACTAAAAATGCTTTTATAAGGTACTACATGTCAAGGATTCTCTTATCCTTCAAATATGATTTATAATCTCAGGTAAAAAAGACTAATTGCCGAGTGCACCAAAGTTCAATTAACTTTGATAGCTGCATTGTGGACGTAGCTAAAATTAGTGGGGGTTGCTGCTCCACAAAAATTTTAGCCTTTGTTTTAAAATTGTGTGAAAGGAAACAAACATGTATAAAAAGGAAATTTATTCAGAAACTTGATAAATTTCTTTTTATAGATGTTTGTTTCCTTTCACACAATTTTGAAACAAAGGCTAAAATTTTTGTGGAGCAGCACCCCCCACTAATTTTAGCTACGTCTACAATGCAGCCGTCAAAGTTAATTGAAGTTTGGTGCACTTGGCCATAATACTCATAAATATAAATACTCCGAACCATAAAATTTCTACAGGTCACTATAAGCTAGAGACGTAAATACAACGACTAACTGAAATGAAAATTGTTATCCTGACTTATAACATTGTCTTTCCCATTCGCGGGATCCCTGCATTATGTTATACTGATTATATTGTATATCTTGAAATATTTGAAAACATATATTTCAGAGATTATATCTATTCTTCAAGAAGAAAGGATAAAAAGAAAAATATTTGGAGGTTTTCTACCACAAAATGAAAGAATATCTTCCATTACAATAATTTTATCAAATACCTTATATATCACTATGTTCTATACTGACATCAATAGATGTTTTTTATCTGCAGAACCACTACTTGCTCTAAATGTAATTTATAACTTAGTAGGATTTTTTTTAGTTTGATTCCTTATTTAAAAGAAGGATGGCATAGAATGAATGAGTAGTATCTGTGAACTGCTTCAATTAATGAGGTTTATCGTGCATGAATTAACGAATATAGCTTTTATATTTAGCTTTTATACATCCATGTATTTTGCTCTGGTCTTTAAAATATATATTGAAAATAAATATAAATGAATTAGTATTTAAAAAGTAATTTAATCCGATCTTAAATACCGAATTTTAGGGAAAAAGAAGTTAATAGGACACCTGTAAAGAATCTTTATATTCTAGGCCGATTATACTCCAGGTTTATGGAAATTATGAACTAGAAAATTTAAAGCAAAAACGTGCAGATGTTGAATTTAAAGTGCATATGTTGAATCGCCACGTTTCAGAAGTATTATGACTAACTGAGATAATTTCAGTGATATTTTTTGCCGTTTTTTATTATATAGATTAAATAGTTATCCAAATAAAATGTAAGCTTGTAATTTAAATTCATTGAAGGAGCCAATGATTTTCACGGTTACAGTTGATAAGATCGAGATTGGAAATTGACGGTTAGTAATGTAGTATGATAGTCAGAATAAATCAATTATTTAATGATTTGAGAAATTGTGATAATGTCTGAACAGACGATAACATCAACCTAATTTCCGTAATATATTTTTATGTGATATCATGAATGTAAATCCAGAAAATACTACGGAGATATTCATTCACTCCTAAAAACATCGATAATTGAAATTTTATAAGTTCAGATAATGTCCCGTCTTTGAATCATAACATTCAAGAATGGAAAATAAAATATGAAACGAAACTATGGAATGATACAGTTAGAAATTTCCTCTGTGAATGATAATATATCAAAAAAAAATCATAGCACAAAATAATAATAATCAATAAACGCATCATGTTGATAATGAAGATTGGAGGCGAGATCTTCAAGATGTTGATTTTTTTTTTCGTGAAATACACACAGAGCTATAAATAATTAGAACCTGTAACGTAATCCCATGTCCGACAGCGATTTCTCAAATAACTCTACTTTGCTTTCTTTCTGCATAAATAATCGATAAAGTCTTTACGGAATGCGTTCCATAAAGTCGTACAGGAATTATTGGAATTGCTGGAGAGGAATCCTGTATTTAAAATTCCGATCTAGAAATGCCGAATCAGCACATGATCAAAATGCCCCTCTTCGATGAATCTGACTTTTCGAGAGGGGTGATGCATAATCCCAGCTGACATCTATTGGAATTTCAGAGAAATAAGCCAAGACTTGTCTGTGGGTTGACTGACGTGGGTATTGATTTTTAGAAACTCAAAAGCTTAATTTCTGCATCTTTTTCTTCCTAAAAGAAAAGTAATGTAAAAGTTATTAATATTTTATTGTTTACTCTTAAAGAGACTTACGACATTGAAAATTACATTTCTGGAACTAATTGTATATTTTTTTTATTTAATAAGAAACTTTTGCGTTATAAAACAAGATCTCAAATTTAAAATTAAAAAAAAAAGCAACATTTTTTTAAAATTAATTATTCATTAAATAAAAAGAAACATTATAATTGTATAACTTTTAAGAAAGAACTGAAAAGTTAAGGAGTTAAAAATACAAAAAAAAAACTGAAAATCAATTATTTTATTCATAATGTTGGCAAATATTCTGATAAAAATATCAAAAAATATTCCAAAACTCCAATTAGCAAAGATTTAAATTGATAAGTTTAAGAAAAAAAAATTATTCGAAGTTATTTTATTTATCACCAACATTTTATTTTTAAAACCTCTCATTAAGGTGTACATGTCCAAAAATGAAAACTGATAACTTATTTATTTTTATCAAAGCAAATACTAAGCTGTTTTCCTTAAATTAATTAATAGAAAAGAAAAGATCTTATTTATTAATGGAAATTTATTGATGATCTTGCCGGCAGTTTGAAACCAATGAAATATTAAAAAAATTACCGATATATTAAGCAGTAGTAGTTTTTATTGCATAATTCAATAACTATCCTGGGTTTCTTCTTTGGAAATGTAATTTTTGCTTTTGTCACATATATTTTAGCGGTCCCATGTTACAGTTAACATAGGGAACCGCTCTTGCTTTTGTGTTGTCTGTATGTCATACTCTGTAGCGGCCAAACGGTTAGAGATATTAGAATGAAACCTTCACCATTGTGATCAGCATCAAAAAGTAGGTAACCATGTAAAAAAAATCTAGAACAGGGGGGGGGGCCTTGGCCCCTGAAAATGTACTTTTCCTACTTTATTTTCGTCTCTGAACACGATGTTGAAGTCCGTCTGCCGATACGACTTTCCGTTCGGGAGTTGTTATGGGAGGACAGATACGAACGGACGGACGG
>JAFIDM010005346.1:58224202-58237760 GCA_023159025.1 Thereuonema tuberculata | reverse complement strand
CCGTCCAAATAGCAGTCCTTCAAGTTAACTGAAGTTTGGTGCACACCGCCATTAATCATGTTTTCTGCACTTCTTCGAAATGGCTTTTGGTTTCCCACCAATGTGCTTCCGTGGCATCTGATATAAAAATGCTTAGCACATTAGAAACTTTATATCCGATGTGGGTATTGTGGAAACGTTCTACAAAACCCACAAGTGCATGTTTCCACATTACCCACACATTAGTCATTTTGAATTTGACAAATTTATATACATGACGTATTATAACAAAAAGAATCTGGCCCATTTCAAGAAAAATATTTTATTTATTTTTCCTTCTAACATTGGAAATAAAAAAAATCATCAGTGTTATAGTACAACATACTCATTTTTGATATTTTTCCACTTGCACAATTTGCACTGATAAAAACTGGCACAAAACTTGCACTGGCACAAATGAACTTAAACTTTCGTTGCGGGAACGCAAGAAATTGAAACTGCAAATCCACGTTCCACAACGATACCAAATATATAAGTTTGATTTGATTTAACGCTAAAAACAAATATAAATTGTGACAAACAATAAACAATAGGATGGTATGTGAAATGTTAGGGGCGACTAGGCCTCACTTTTGTACGGTTGAGAGGGGGGGGGAGAGGTTGAGATTATGGGAGTGTGGTGGCGGAGAACTTTTTTTTCGCCTAGTGTGTCAAAATACCTAGAGCCGCTTCTGGTCTTTTGACTTCTGTCGGATAGTCGTCATTAACAAACATCGTATCGCCTGAAGTAATAAGGTCTTACCGTAAAGCAAAGCCATGTACCATATTTATACAGTACAAAAGGGAAAATCATGTATTTTAACAGATACTCCCGTAAAACTTCAAATTGAATAAGAAAAAGCAAGGGAACAATTGAAAAAATTAAAACAATCCAGCATAGAGACAAAAAAACCTCAACATAGTAAAAAAAAAAATTGATTTCTAGCTCGGAAACTGAAGCAGAAGTAGGCCTAGATGAAGCCAAGTTATGTGAAGAGTCTGGTATGTCTGGTAAACAGGATTTTGCTGAACTACACGCTACAGATAATGAAAAAATTGAAGTTGGAGTGGGTTTTTTTGGTAAAACTTAAAACTAAAATTTTTTTTAAATAATTCATAGCAGAAATAACTGCAAATCATGAAAAATCATTCTAAGGTTCAATATTTGAAAATTGATCAAAATTCACAAAAGTTCACTAAAAAGACATGACATTGACAAAGATGATGTGATATTTAAACTTCACATCCAAGATTCACTGGAGGATCAGCTGTCTAGTTGAAAAAAATTAACATTCGGAAACAAGCTCTTCCAATTCAAGGATGAATGTTGGATAAACCATTTATTAAATTTTACTTTACATTTTTCTTTAGCAGTCTGTATTATTATTTAAGATTTCATTTTAAGGCTCCGAATACTAGTACATAACCTACAAATGTTCCAATTAAGATTTTTTTTAAAAAATTATCTGAGCATGCTTTCATATATTCTAAAGATAATAATTTTTATTCAATTTGTGGACTGTTAATTGACTCTGAAAATCATCGTTAAAGATACTTTTGCCTACTTAGTGTAGTTTAGCTTTTATTCTACGCAATAATAATTTGAATTTGCTTCTAAACCCAAAACTTGGTCGAAGGTACAACACATGTGATATACTGCGGTTCTAGTTTAAACTTTTTTTAATAATTAAAAAAATCATAGAAAGAACTGCTTTATATACTGCATAATACCATATGTAGTGTATAAAATAACAAAGTTTTCATGGAAAATATTTTATTCTTTTCTTTAATGATTACAATCACATAAAAACGGTCCAAGGTACAAAACCCTCTCCTACAGTCTATCAGACAGCTGATCCTCCAGTGAATCTTGGATGTGAAGTTTAAATATCATATCATCTTTGTCAATGTCATGTCTTTTTAGTGAACTTTGCTGAATTTTGATCAATTTTCAAATATTGAACGAAACTTTATTGCTGATAAGGAAAAAAAAAATATTTCCTAAAAATAATTATTCTAAATAATACTTACTAGCAAAGCAGAATTGTAATTTGAACAAAAAAGCAAACCCAATGTGTTGCTGTTTATTATTGATATTTCTTATAACATTATATAGTGTAAATATCAATAAAAACTTAAAGTAATACTTAAAAAATTAGGTTTTGAATATATATCTGGGGGCACGACATTGCCCCCGCCAAGACGAGCCGAAGGCAGGAAGGATATTACATACCTTTTCTGGAAGCGCTTCGTCGTATTTTCGAACCCTCATAGCTTCGGCCTGGATAATACTAGAGAGCTCAAATTTTCAGGATAAGATGCAGTTAGCAGACTAATGAAATATGCTACGTTTCATTTATTTAGCTTTTATACTTGCATTTATACTTGCATTTTATTGATACCCAAAATAGGTCGATTCCGTCACTCACTGACTGACTGACTGACTGACTCATGATCATCAAAACCTCTAGGGTACTTTCTGAAGTCCTAGAAAGCCAAAATTTGATATGCAGGCTAGGATTAGCACACAAACAACAAAAAATTAAGAAATCTGTAACTTTCACCCTCCAACCCCTTATAAAGGGGGAGGGGATGTCTGGTTGTGTATTATAGAAACCTCATAGCTTCGGCCTGGATAATACTAGAGAGCTCAAATTTCAGGATAAGATGCAATTACAATACTAATGAAATACGCTAAGTTTCATTTACCTAGCTTTTATACTTTGGATTTTATTAAGATCTGAAATACGTCGTACCCTCAATGCTTCGGCCTAAATAATACTAGAGCTCTCATAACGCTTTCACTCTTAAAAAATTATCAGATCTCATCTTACAAACAGAAATGAAATCCCACCCAAAACATTTCATGTAAAATAAGTTACCAAGACTCACATGGTCATAACGCTTTCACTGTTAAAAAGATATGATATCTCATGTAGAGCCAAGCCCCTAATTCTACAAGCCCTAACTCTAAAAACCCAATATCTCGGTCAAAAAGTATGGCTTGACCGTTTCATGGAACTATTTCATCCCACCCAAAACATTTCATAAAATACGTTGACAAGATGCTCATAACGCTTTCACTGTTAAAAAATTATAAGATCTCATGTAGAGCCAAGCCCCTCACTCTACAAGACCTAACTCTAAAAACCCTACTATCTTGATCAAAAAGTATGCCTCGACATACTCCATATCCTTTACATAACTCCATGGGATTGTCTGTGCGACAGCCACAAAACGGCCAAGCCATACTTTTTGACCAAGATATTGGGTTTTTAGAGTTAGGGCTTGTAGAGTTAGGCCTCGTAGAGTTAGGGGCTTGGCTCTACATGAGATCTCATATCTTTTTACCAGTGAAAGCATTATGAGCGTGTGAGTCTTGGCAATTTATTTTACATGAAATGTTTTGGGTGGGATGATAATATATACAATGAAAAGGTTTTAACCATAAGATTTTTGTTTTTTTGGCGTGTAGTTCAGTTCACAGAGAAAGAGCAGTTTTCTTGTGGAATTAGTCATTTACTATTTGACGAAGTGCTTCAATGTAATGAAGAATAAAACTTAATCTCTTTTGGACATGCAGGAATACTGTTGAGAAAGTCTGATCTTAGTGTTCGGATGTTCTGATTTTAGTATTCTGATGTTCTGATTTTAGTGAATGAAATTCAGTACATTCTCTGACCTTCTTCAAATAGTTTTTAAGGCTTGCTTCCAGGAATCCTCTTTTGAGAAGAGCCACTAGTATATTATACGGTACCATTATTGTTTCTCTTGCCATAGTATCTTTGTTCTTCTAGAACTTCGCACTCATTATCTTCGAAATTCTTGACGCTGAGTTTTCAAAATAATATCAAGTCTCTCTTTACCTTTATTTTTATAATTCTGTACTTCAGCAGTCTCATCTGCTCATCTATGTTTTTCATCTGATTCAAGGTTTTTGTTCAATGGATGTTTTAGAAAAGAAACACTGAATATCTTATTAGTGCTTTATTAGTGAATTCAATGGATTCTGTTTTCTATCCAATCTTCAGGATAAAAAATTGTTAGTCTGTGCGAAGTTGATTTTCTATCAACGCAAAATCCCATCAGAAGATAACCTACTGTGTCCAAGAATCACATAATAGACTGTGATAGACTCTAGCTTATTGGAGTTTCTATCTACCAGATGTTTAAAAAATGCAAACAAGTATCGACTTTTATTTTGTCCTGCACAATTATCAGCAAACATGACAATATTTTTGGCATTTGGTCTTCCTATCCTGTTTATTGATAGGTCTCTATTTTGGTATTGTTATCTCTGTATCTTCCGTTTCTAATAGACAAATAAGTTTCACAGTTCACGAACTTATAATTAATAATAACAAGCTTTCCACAGCTCGGCTCCACCGTTTAGTGACCTGTAAAGCATCCGTGATGATTGGATCTATGAACTATATTTGGAGGTAAAATTGTTGCATGTTCGTCATTTTCGAAACACTATCAAATGAACTTCTGCTCTTCTACTTGAAACAATACATTTATTTGTATGTAGTAATTGATTAGAAGGATTTTATTTGTGAAAAAGCTGAAAAATTGGAAATATGGACTTACGTACATCTGCAATTCTACCCCTCAATTCCTTTTTTAAAGAAAGCTCTAAATATCAAAACATTCGCCGTGAAATATTAGCCAATATAAAGAAAATATAAATATGTATGTTTTTTAGAATTTTTGCAAGATAACTGAGGCTCCCAAAATTAGTAAATAAGTATATATCAGTGAGTTTGTGTAATTCTCAAACGCTAAATGAATTTTAAAAATTAGCCTACATGCTTACAGAGTTTTGTAATACAGTGATTTTCCTGCTTCTTGGGATGATAATAATTAATTGAAGATATAAAACTTCAGTAAGCAATCCAGTTCTGATTAATCCTGTTGGAAATGAAACCTTCATAGCCATTTTTAAGGATAAAGAAAATTTCATAATTTTGTTGAAACTGCAACTTTCGAATATCCGCGTTGTTGTTAAAAGCCAGTTGTTCTTCAACATTATTTTTTTCTTTTGTTTTGATTGTTTTTTTTCGTCGCGATTTTTTTATCTACTTGTCTCATTTTTAATGATTGTTAGAATTTTCCAGGTTGAATAACATGTGGATTAACTTGATCTGGGAATATGAATGACTATGTTTGATTATTACTTACCTATCTCATTAGCAAAACATTAATCTAAATCTTTTTATTAAATCAAACAATTGTCTATCCGTCAACATGTTTCTCTGTATTACTTATAAAGGATTTGAAAAGAGAACAATGAGTCCCTGCACATCAAATATTTCTGTGAGGTGAAAGATTAGCAGCGTCTTTGAATAAACTCAGTTACAAGATTTAAACTGAAAAGCCATATAGGGAAATTACGGTGAAAGTAAATGTAATTTCCAAATGAGATTGATATTCTAACTGCAGGATGTCAAAGACATGGTAAAGCAAAATTAACTTTAAGGAATTGATTTATTGATTGATGGCAATCCAGACAGTGCAAGAAGAGTATCTTAAGTAATGGTCTTACAACTAAACATACTTCGATGGAGAAAACTTTATTTCTTATTAACTGCTTAAAATTTATTTTCTTACGTACAGATTATTCAGGCCTGTAGTAGGATACTTTAAGTTTAACAGATTTTTCCCCATTTTTCAATTTTTCATTTGTTATTTTGTTTTTCTTAAATTTTATTCTTAATTTTCATTTTGTATTGTAGGTTGACAATAAATAGTGAAGTGATGAGTCTTGTGGATATATTATTATTTAATATAATTTGATTCCTGATCAGGAA
This sequence comes from Thereuonema tuberculata, assembly GCA_023159025.1. Lineage (NCBI taxonomy): Eukaryota > Metazoa > Arthropoda > Chilopoda > Scutigeromorpha > Scutigeridae > Thereuonema > Thereuonema tuberculata. Next base: position 58,231,932 of record JAFIDM010005346.1, on the reverse strand, counting down.
GTACAGCAACAGGAACAACAATATCTTCATCTTGCAGCTTTTCTGGTCTGCACTTATTATCTAAGTGCAGACTAGAACAGCTGCAAGATGAAAAGCTGCAAGATGAAGACGTTGTTGTTCCTGTTCCTGAACTTCTTCATCCAGAATCAAACAATCTTCATCAGCAGAATTTTCACAATATATGCAACTCAGCGAAAGCAACAAAATATTAATGTAAACAAAAGGCAAGTAAACAAAACAATGGCCTTTGATATAAAAAACATTAAGAAAAAAATTAAAAATGAAAATGGGCAAAATGTTAATCCTCCGCTAGTAACCACTAGCTTAGAAGGGATTTAAATATAAATAACACATATATATAATAGGAAAATTTACCGGGCGTGGAACAAATATATAGGAATAAAAATGATTAAAAACGCATACGAATCAAAATCATTGAGCTGCTCTTGTCCTCTAGACCGGCGGAAGTTTGAACTGCGCAGCCATTCCGGTAGCTGATGAATTATATTTTCCTGTCAAAATGGACGATGCCGTCTGTTCTCACTTAGAAAGTATAGTTAACTTATAATAGGCTAACGTTTAATTACCGGAGAAGTTGTAATTTAGAAAAATATTTGTTTATTTCGAGAATTTCATTTATAAATTATGTCTCTTAGATTTTAGCTTTTGAAAGTATCCCTTCATAGAGGCAAGTATTTCTCTTGCTTGACGACGAAGAGTGCTTCCAGGCTAGCCTATTTTTCTCCGCTGACATGTTGATAATGCAAAATAAAACTCCTCTCTAAAATTTAGCGTTATTTCAATACTAATCGCTAATAATAAATATTTTAATAAATAAATCCACAGGATTTTAGGTTGAAAGCTGAAAAGCGAGTACAAACTATACGTTCGTTTTCTATTTCTATTTCAATTTCTTTTACTGTCTTAAGAAAAATTTCAGGCAATTAAGAAAGTTTGCCTCCCCCCCCTCCCTCCGTTTACACCCTTTTAGGAACTCAATGTACAAAATACGTAATAAAAAGAACATACCTATCAAATTTCGTGTTTCCAACTCGGAGAAATAAAATGAATTGTATTTGTGACATCACTTCGAAACTTTTCCAGCTGATACAAAAATCACGTAATAGGTACAAACAAATGTTTTATTTTTCTTTTGTAACCCATAAACCCCTTCCCCGCCTTTACTCCCTTAAGACGGGAATATTGAAGATTCGTCGAATCTTTACGATTTTGTCAAAAAGCTTTGAGATTAAATTTTGTGTTTCTACCTCAAGTGTTTCGGAGATATTTTTATATCCTTCAATAAAGTTTGCCTCCATGAGTTTATACACTCATATTTCCGGGTTTTCGTTCTTCATACATATTCTGGGACGCATGTGAATCTAGGTGCAAAATTTGGGTAAAGATCCGTTGAGAAATGGCGCCGTTGTTTAAAGACAAACACTCAACAAGACAAACAAAGAAACTTTCGCTCTTATAATAGATTTCCTCTTCTGTTTTGTGCAAAAATACAATCTTTTTTTTTCTTTAAAATTAGCACTTACTTAAACTATGATAATATATTTAATAAAAGAATCTTCACAAATAAATTGCAATATATAATTTCAAACTTGTTTTGAAAATTTCCATGAAAATACTGTTTGATTCAATTAACAGGATGACATAAAATAATTCTAAGCCTCTATTCTGAAGAAACAACAAAGGATTCACTACTGAATTATATCTGAAGTGTGAACTGAATTGGTATTCGAATGTTTTCTAACATTTTTTTTTAATTTGTCTTACGAAATCATACGATCAGAATGAAAAATTTTGAGATTATATGTTCATCAAAACCATAAGTGATTTCAGTGTTGCAAGGTAAGAAAATCATACACAGTAAATCCATTGTGTGTGTGTGTGGTCGGTTCGCACCGAAGTGCGAGCTTCGTTGCCGAAGCATCCGTGCTCCAGGGAGCGCTAGTGTTCCCAAGACGGCGAACCCCTAGCAGACTCCCTAGAATTACAAGGGAAAGATACTGGGGTGGTTTCCCGTGGCCTTCCCCAGGACGCCATTAAGGAATGACGTCAGACCGAAGAGAAAGTGAAGAAGAGGCTACAACACAGGAAAGGAAATTTTTGAAACATCCATGCTCGCTACCGGGATTTGAACCCGGGCGCTGGCACATTGATCTCACAACAGACCGATGCCTGAGACCGCTCGACCACACCAGCGCGGCAGTAAATCCATTACCTTACGAATATCGGAATAATACAGAAAGTACTCGTTTTAACCAAATTACTATTTAAAAGAATTATCAAACATCTCTCCACAACGATCTGTAGTTTTACGAAATTCCTGAATGAACAATTTGAAATATTGATACAATTATGTATTGTTAAATGCTTTAGAATGAAACTTCATTAATGAAGCGCTTGTCAAATTCTTAAAAATATATAATAGTTCTATGTATTTTTTTAATGTAGTGAAAACGGCAAAAGAGATAAGTTTATGTTCATTGTCAAAATCTAAACTCTGATGAATACAAACAGAAATAATTTCTATTTTTGGACAAAAGAAACAGTTAAACTCTTTCTTTATTCAAGTAGTGAAATCCTTTTATTTCAAGTAGTGAAATCGAGTCAAGCCAGTTAATTATAAAAGTTGAAACAATAAAAAACAAAGAATAAAGAACAGAACTAAGGTAAAAAATCCATCTTTGGGAATCTATCTTTTCAATGAGAATTTTTGTAATAGGGGTTAATCTCGCTCTGATTTTTATGAAGGATCCACGTAGAAAAGAATTTAAATGTAAAAGATCGATCCTGTCTAATGTGAAACATGCATACCATGTTTCTAGAAGATCATCCTGTGTTCAATTGTTATAACGTAACATACATTATATCATCTGAACCTTGATTTCCTGAGAGAGGTTGTTGATTTATACATAAATCCTTTATTATAATTGGAATAAACATATTTAACGTGCTGTTGTAATAATAAGGTAGTGGATCATTATCTCACTAAGCATTAATAATAATAATTATTATAAAATTATTATAATATTATAATTATAAAATATAAAAAAACGACATGTTTTGATGAGCCAAAAAAATCGGTTTTCGTCATCAGAAATAAAAAAAAAAGAGCTAAAATTCAAACGAAAAAGAAAGCAATCAGCGGCAAGGTTTTGTAACGCAGACAGAGTGTAGATAGAAAGCTCATACGGGGAAAGGGTGATGGTTGACGGGGTGACATGACCCTTATCTAAAGCAGGGCGAACATGATGCGACTTGTGCCCAACATGTCCTTTGAGCCTGTTTTTGAGTGGATTCAGGCCGACAAAAGTCGGCCAACATGTTGTTGGCTCCGCTTTTTTGCAGCCGTGTGTTGGGCGGAAATTACCCAATCACAGTGGAGCGTTGGAACACGTCAGTCCTGACGTCACGCCCATTGGAAGACATGGCGTCTCTTAACATACTCCCAGCTTCAGTTCGACGGAGAGCGAGTATACAATTATTATAAAGAGTAATTATTACAAACAGAAATAAAGTTTATACTGAAATGCATTAGGTTGATGCGTCAGAATTTATCGGAGAGTTTGTAAAACCTCGATTTTTTTCATAATTTCACAGCATCGGCGATGTTCCCATGGAATTCTGGGGTAGCCGCTCGCAAGTGGATGAAGTGACGGCGTAATAGAAGAAGACGTGACGTCATTGTTGCCAGGGGAGGATGAATTGTTATTGGCTGTTGGACATTCCTTATTGTTGCATTGATGTCTTAACAGTATCTTCGCACACAGAACGCCTACTGATTTGAAAAAAAAATCTTTAACATCTGTTGAAAATCACAACAACATATCGTCGATATGGAACTACAACACCGCATTATTGTTGACATCACAAGTTACGATTTCACATCTGGTTGGATGTCCGACCGACATGCGTTGACTGTCATCCCGTGTTCGCCCCGGACAGTCTCATCCAACATGTTTTCGCCTACAAGTTGGACCAACGTGTTGTATGGTGTTCAACGAGCTGAAGGAAGTTCATGGAATCACTACATATCAACGAGGACAATAAATTGTTATAACAGAGACATCTCTGTGACCAATGCACGACTCTACGACATCGAGAGATTGGAATATTAATCCTTTTAACCAATCCATTGCTGGTAGTTGGTTACAATTAAATTGAATGAAATTTAGAAGTTAGGATTGATAGTTGAATTTTGTTTTCAGAAAATGAAAAATTTTTACTGTTTATATTCGTTTGGTATTATAATGTAGAGTTTTTGCGTGTTTGTTGTTTAAAAAATATAACAAGAAAGAAATTTTAGCAAATCACATTTTTAAAAAAGAAGGCTTTAAATAAGGTAGAAGGGGGAATAAGGCCCACCTTCAAAGAATGTGGTTCCCACTCTTTAGCTCATATCACTTGAGGACCATCAAATATGAACTGTCCTTTGGTAAGTGCTTATGCAAAAAATCCAGACAAATAACCTTAATGATATCACTTATTGATACAGAGAGAAACTACGATGCTTGTAATTGGGCCTTAATTTCTGTACCCACACATAATAAGGCCCATAGTAAAAGTTTACAAAAAAAAAACATCTCAATAGAGAATATCACAATTTTTAGGTAACATGATTTAAATAACTTTTGCCTTATAGATTACAATCTGAAAAAATAAATTTTTGATACGAAATAAGCTACAGGAAAAGTAAAAATAAAGAAAAAAAGTAAAAAAACAAAAATAAAACAAGAATTTTAAATCGATTGGAATTGTGAAAGGTTTATTCGAAGCAAGGTTTTGTGGGCGAAGTGTTTTGTGGGCAAACCCAATTCGTATGAGTTTCCATACATAGTGTCTGATTTTAAAAACCTTAGTTAATAGTTTCGAGAGAGGTTTAACAAAAACTTTAAAATACTATTTAAATTTCCTTTCTTTGCTAAAGTAAACTTCTTGTTGCCTTCAATAACTACACAACAGTAACTCCTATTTTGTAAAAAAACGATTTGATTAAGGATAATAAATAAGAAAAAAGGAAATGACATAAATAGCCAGTTAAGACGATGACTTTATATCTTTATTTCTCTGAAATGTAACTAGTATTCCGAAGTTCAAAGAATTTCAAGAAGCATTTCCTGAGTCTTTTAAAAAAAAATATTTGGAGGGACGGGGAGGGCTTCTCTTTGTTACAGCGAAACAACTAATTACATTTGATGCCTTTCATGGTTTTGGAGAGCTATTTGTATTGATGCAAATTGAGCCATTGCAGAGCCATTGCAGATGCTATCGAACGTTCACATACTGTCACTAACAATTACTGAAAACTTGGAGCTTGTTTTGGAACGAAACACGGTTCGCCATCAAGCTTTGACAAAATGACAGAAGAGAAAGATTCTTAGAAGAGACAGCAATGTAGATGAGGTGTCTGTTTTGAAAGTTGGCAAGTGAAGATGTCCCCAAGTCAACTGTACATCGTGTATTGTCAGGATGCAATACTCTGCAACATCAAAAGATGAAATGTCATCCCGCCCTCAAGGAATATCACAAGGAGGCTAGACTTACATGGGAAAGAACATATGTAGAGGACTGGACAAGGGAACCGAATCATCTGGACAGTGAAGTTCAACCTCAATAGTAAAGATGGTTCAAAATACGACTGGCACGATTCTAAAATCCCGAAATTTTGCATTGCTTATATATGTTTTGTTTATTAAGTAATTATTTATCGTTACTCAATGTGTTTTCGTATTTGTTTTGGGTATAAAACAAAACAAAACAAAGCAAAAATGTTACTTTAAATCATCACTTTAAATTATCACTCCTATTTTCAAGGGCGGAAAGGTTACTAGTTTTGACAACTACAGACCGATATCTCTGCTTTCCAATGTATCAAAAATTGTTGAAAGTTACATATCGAATGCTATATACAATTACATTAAACAAATGAATATGTTAAGCAAAAATCAGTACGCTTACCAACCTAATAATAGCACAGTTAATTTATTAAAAAACCTAAATGAAAATGTAAACACCAATCTGAACAAAGGCAATATCATCTATATAATGTTTATTGATTTTAGCAAAGCCTTCGATAACATTGATCACAATCTACTTCTACAAAAATTATATGCAATGGGCCTAAGAGGCAACATATATAATTTAATAAAAAACTACTTAAAAAACAGGAAGTATAGAATCAAAATTGATAACATTTTTAGTAAATTATACAATATTAAAGCCGGTGTTCCTCAGGGTTCCAACCTGGGACCTTTATTTTTTAATCTATACATCAACTCAATTAGTAACTGTATCAAATTTTCAAACATTTATATTTATGCTGATGATGTTCTTCTTATGTCTTGTGATAAAAACCAACAACAAGCTTATAATTCCCTCCAGAATGATTTAAATAATATAACTAAATGGGCAATAAACAACAAAATGAAAATTAATTGTAAGAAAACAAAAGTTATGATAATCAAAAATAAAAACAAAATCTTAAATACTGATTGTTTTCTTTTACTTCATAATAATAACTGCAACAAGTTGCATCTCAACGATATAGATGTCAACAGTTGCAACTGCAACAAAATTGAGTTAGTAACTCAACAAAAATATCTAGGTCTTTATCTAGACGAGAAATTTACTTGGGAAGTGCATTATAATTTTGTTATTAAAAAACTACACACCTATACATATCTCTTTTTTCACATAAAACATTTATTCCCTTTTAAACAGAAATTAATTATTTTCAAATCTCTAATTGATTCGGTGCTTAACTACGGCATTGAATGTTGGATTTTTTTAAATAAACAACAACTGCTAAATATTAATAAATTAATATTGAAAATTTTCAATAATGTCTACATTAATTTTAACAAAAAAAGCCTATTGGTAAAAAATAATGTAAGGAAAAAATATAAAATCTTAACCTTTAAAGAAAGATTTATCTATAAAACAATTTTGAGAAATATCTTTGAAGTAATTAAAGCAAAAAACAATTTTAATGACGGAAAAACAACTAGATACAACTGGCTAAGAATTTTCAACAACACTAAATTAAAAAATAATTTTGGTCAAAGGATGGAAAACCAAATTAATTACAAATTATTTAGTCAACTAAATTGGGACATATATAATTTAGAAAATTTCAAAAATATTAAACAAATAAAAGATCAGTTAATATCCGACGTAATTGAGGAAAAAATAAGTCTTAATCTTAATCTTACTTAACCAGGTTAACTATTAAGTATATATAACTAACCATCAGCACCTATAACTCAGGTATTCTAAACACAAGTATATCTAATTGAAAAAAAAAAAAAAGGAAAAACATTAACATGAATTCAAATTTAAGCCTAAGTCTAAAAAAATAAACAAAAAAAAAAAAAAAAATATTGCTTGTTTTCTTTTGATGACTATGTAACATAATATATCGTGATTAAATATCTCATCACAATAAGTATAATTTTATAAGTCATATATGTAAATTTTGTAGTATTAGTTCTTTCTGTATTCTTGTTTTTTGTTTTGTTTTTTTTCTTCTTTGTGATTTATTATTGATTTGTTGTGAAACTGTTATAAATGTTACACAATGTATAGACTCATTACCAGTACCTACAACACAGGTGCTCTTATGTCACCTAGTAGGACTGGTCTTGTGTATTAAAAAATCATTTATATTAATAATAAATAAAAAAAAAAAAAAAAAAAAAAAAAAAAAAAAAAAAACC
>JAFIDM010005346.1:58174374-58224102 GCA_023159025.1 Thereuonema tuberculata | reverse complement strand
AAAAAAAAAAAAAAAAAAAAAAAAAAAAAAAAAAAAAAAAAAAATACCAAGAGTCATGATTTATTGGGATCCGCGTTAACCTGCCATTATTGATCACCATGCTCCTGCATTCTAATTGATCACCGTGATCAGAATAGTTAAGAAATCACTGGTGAACTGATGATTGTTTGGAATTAAAATGTGCGACGCTGACAACACAACTTATGATCCGGATAGCTCAATGGATATTAGTCTCTCAAAACTTCCATGAAACGACCATTGACACTTCTGCGAATCCGTCAATCTTGTAAGTAAATTTAAATTTAAACTAGCAAAGCATAAGCTCGCTCACCTAGGTATGAACACACAGGCTTTCATGTAAAACTTGGAGATACAATTTATTCTTTTAACAGTGAAAAATTCCTGGCCAAACGAGAGCAGTATATCAAGAATATAATAATAATATTTTTTTTCCAAATCTAAGATTTTTCTCTGTCTCCATTGGAAGAACTATGAAGCTAGAACAGAGATAAAGTCTGAACACTATTACCTCAACTCATCGTGTTAAAATAAATCTATTATCTATTGCTAGTATCAATTAAGTCTTTAACTGATAATTATTATTCACATTAGTTTAAAGGAAGTCACTGCAAGCTAGGATTATTTTTTTCAAAAACAAAAAATGCCGGACTTTCATTTCGTTCTGCAAGTATATAGGTCGCCTAAGCTAATTTAGTATATTTTTTTTATTCTGCTGAGGTTTGATTAATTCTATTGTTTTTTCTTTATCTCTTTCTTACCTTCGCAACTTTTATATACGGATTAAGATATTTGCCATTAAAGAAAGTTTGTGCCAAAATTTAATCTCCTCGTTTTAGCTTACCTCTAGTTTTTAATTAGTTTATCTTTCGCTTCCCGTTTTTTATGCGGCTTTTTTTTTCTTTTTAATTTTGTGCTCATCTCTTGAACACCAGCACAATCCCAATATTCCTTAATCATTTATAAAATTCCTATTTTATCCCAATTTGCTTCAAATATAGAAATACGTTTATTTGTGCTTCATTTTCGCTATAAATAATACATTATTTTTGGAACATAAAAACTTCATTACGATTAGAATGTTGGTCATTATTAGGCCCGCTTGTAACATATTTTCGCTTGGCTGCGGGTTGGACGTGGCGGATTCGATTCCCGGCCTCGGCGGAGGGCGGGGATATTTCCATCTCCATTCTCCTCCATACGGATCCTAGGGTCTACCCAGCCCTCTGTAGAATGGGTACCGGGTTTCTTTCCCGGGAATTAAATGCGGGCGGGCGTCGGCTGACCACCCGACGTCAACAACTCCTGCATTGGCCTATAGTGGGATACTTAAATTTGTAACATATTTTATGTTTAATGTTTTTACCTGTATTGAATTAACCTCAAATTTATGGAAATTGAAAGAGCTGAAATTAGGGTACATTTATATGCGACTTTTCTTAGAAGTAATTGTTTTTATGAATGTTACGTCTAGTAGTTTTCTATCTCCAAGATAAATGAATTTTGATAGCAAAAAAATCAAGGCCACCACACAATACATTTATAACAAGTTTATGCATTAAAAATTGCAAACGTATTTAAAAGGGTCTGCGTTTCATTTTCAAGTGATAATTGTAACTAAGTTTTCGAGAATAAAAAGCCTGGACGCGAGAACAGGATCGCGTGAATTTCATTTTGTCACTCGAAAACGCAAGGTGTTTTGAAAACTTTTGTGATTTTTTTAATGTATAAATGTGTTATCAATGTATTGCTGTGGTGGCCTTGATTTTCTGCTATGCACATTTTATACTACTAAATGAATTTTATACTACTATTTTGTTACTATACTTGAAATTTGCTTTGTTTGAAACTACAAATTTTAATAGTCTTGTTTAACATTACAGTCTGTATTTCACAACGTTTTTCGTCTGTTGACAAAGTCGCACAAAAGTCTAAAATTTTACAGTGACCTCAATTAATTACCAGTATTTTTATGCTAAACCTTATCGATGATTAATAAAATCAAATCTGCAAACAAACAACCCTCACTAAATTTTTGGTCAACAAATTAATTAATCTTTCCATTTACTTATATGAAAATTGGTTGTTAATTATTATAAAGCATTGAAATGAGTATTTTTAAATGTTTGATGAAAATCCTAGTATAGATTGAGAGCTTTCAACAGAAGTGTATTATTTATCTTTCTTATAATGTTGATCAAATTTTTAATCATGATATTAAATAGTAATAATAATAATATTAATAATAAAAATATTCAAGCATTGTGGTAGAAAAGTCAGTTTGTAATCGTATAGTCACGGTTACTGACAGTGTACTACGGCGGTAGTGAAAGACTTATGAACTAGAAGAAAAATTCTAGCATCTCCACATTTCTTGCTGAATTTTTGGCATTAGCACCTGACATTCCTTAGACATTGAAGGATTTGCTGCGCAAAGTATTTTACGATGAATGGTCGAAAACGTCTGCGGTCAATGAAGGTAAATTGTTCTGGCCGTTAGCCAGATGTCAACGGAAAACACTCAGTAAATGTTTAGGTTAAAGTTAATGGATTTGATTCCAACAAACAATAAAGTAGATGATACGATCCCTTACGAGATTGAAAAGATAAATTAATTCATTTGAAGATATGACTGACTTTAGTATGGGGATCAAATAAAAATAAAAGTAGTACGGAATATTAGCTACACAACAATGATTTAAGGGAAATAGGTGCAAAAAATAGAAATTTTTTGAAGTTTTTATTCAAGTTGATTTATTGACTGCACTTGCGAAGTCCTCCAATTCTAATTAAACTTTTTTTTTTCTCTTTTTATCTGCTTGCCTATTGGTTAACTTGTCTAAAACAGACGTATTTCCTTAAAATTTAATATATTGCTAATTTAGATCAAGCTAATAATATGAGAAATCTTATTTAGATCTTAACCCTTCTCTTATCAGCACTGCATCCGTAGTAAAGTTGATATCACTACGTCATAATTACAACTTATGGATGCAGTTATTAGTATTGATAAGAAGTTGAAGAAGCCTCCAGGATTTTTTATTCGGGAGGGAAACCATCTATAAAGAAAAATGTTGAAACAAAAATACAAATTCTCTATTTACCAATAGGAAAATGGAATTTGAACATGTTGTAAGCACTACATTAATTGAAAACTTAATTGTAGCTTTAACATTAAAATAACGAGAAAGTACTAAACTTTAGAATTAAAAAGGTGAGAGTATTCTTGCAATGTAGTATAATTGCAAATGATTGCAGAATGCTTCGTAACATTTACGTTTTTAGTAATTATTTTATTATTAGTTATCTCTTTTTTGATAGGAAATATTCAAATGCAAAACATTGATGTTTTGTTTTTGTTTTTTAAAAAAAAGATAATTATGATTTTGTAAAAGTTCAGCCAACACACATGACTAAGAAAAAAATATAAAAAAATTAAAAAGATCCCAATCGATTTCCTTTGGACTTGCCAAACGTCATCTGGTGAAAAATACAACCTAATACAAGATCCAGTCTTTATAGGCTTTCTTTATATCCAGTTCCAAACCAATCAACATCCAGATGTAAATGAGATATATTTGCAATAGGGAGGTAGGAAGTCGAAAATTACATAACGACCACATTTTAATATTGCTAGAAATATACTAAAGCAATGTTATAGAATTATTTATTTTCTTTGGAAAAATCTCGCTTTCATTAATTGAAAACACGTGTTAAAACTTTAATTATTTGTATTATAAAAAAATTATTAATTTTAATAATTAAGAAACCAATTTATTTCAGAACGAATCTTATCCACTCTTCTTTATAGAGTGGGCTTATGAGTTTTTAAAATTGATTTTTGAGTATTTTTTTAAAATTATTGGTAACAAATCAACCTTGAATACAAACGTTGCTTCTAGAGCCTTGTCAAATAAAAAAAATAACAAACAACAATGACTTAAATATTTAAAGAATAATCAGTTTTTTTCTGTAAATTTTTTAAAAGGGAATAATGGCATTTTTGAACAACATATCGCAAGATTGTGTCTTTTCCTGAGGAACTTCTTAAGTTTCTTATAGACAACCAGATAAAAATGATGATTCCTACAGTTTTGGGATTTTGAAGATTGTATTTTTCTGAGATCAATAATTGTAATACAGCTTTAGAATCAGTAATTTCATTTCATTTTTCATTTTTTCCCTCAATTTCCACTTATAAATTTTTGTGTTTCAACTAAAAATAATTCTTTAAAATCCAGATTGGAGTGTGAGATAAGTGTGAAATTCCTATTCTCAATATTACAACATGATAGGGATAATTCATAAATGGTCTTCTTAACATCTCAAAAAATGAAGTTCAGGAAAAAATTTAGTTGATAAAAGATTTTTTTAAGATTCTGAATTTTAACAAGTAATAATTATATTGAATTATTTTATTTAATATTATTCTTTGATTAAATGCATTGATCATCCAATTTTAGTTATCATTAAAACACAAAATCATAATTTATGATAAAATTAATTATTATATGTTAATTTAATTCCTGATGTTAATTTAATTCTAAATGTGAGCAAAGAAAACTCGACAACCCAAAAAGATTGGTAGACATGATGCATGTTCGACTGCAGAAATCGTATCGTAGCAATTCAATGATCAAAATTGGAAACTCTGCTCTTAAATCATACGTCCACTACATTCAATACCCGCTTTCCAATGGACTCCATTAGTTTCCTCCACTATCCCGACATCTACGTCTAAAATTGATATTTTATATTTACTTATATACAGCTTTTCAACATTAAAAAAAAATCGATCCAGTTCTTCTTCTGCAAAAAAATGGGGATAAAGCATTACAAAAATTGGCTGTGATTCGACGTTGTTCATAGCTCGCGAACAGCATTACCAGTTTTCTATCCACTTTAAAAGTGGTTTGAAGATTTATGAATAACGATAGTCGCTTTACATCTCCTCTTTCTGATTAATGTCCCCGGAAAATTGTCGTGCTACACCAATATACGAAATTTCAATTTGAAAATTTATCATAATTTCCAAACGGCAGACGCTTTTTCTAGTATCCAATAATTAGCCGACACACCTGCGTACTTAGAAAGAAATATTTTAATAGACGACTATAGTTTCGTGTAAAATACATTGATTACACATTCTCAAGTCTGAGACGCTTTTTGTAGCATTTCGCATATTTGGTTTAAATAAAAATTTCGATTTAGAAATTAAGGTGTGTTAATAAATTTTAAACAAGAAAAGGAAATTCAGCACATGCATAGAAAAAGAAAAAGGAATTGCCTTTCTGATTCGATTACGGGAAGGAATTGGGGACGGCCGTTTCGTCCTTCTACGGACACATCAGCCCAATCCTCGCCTTCCCTTAACAGAATCAGAAAGGCAGGGTCTTGTTAGTGAAAGCCACCGCCTTTCTGATCCTGTTAAGGGAAGGCGAGGATTGGGCTAATGAGTCCGTAGAAGGACCAAACGGCCGTCCCCAATTCCTTCCCGTAATCGAATCAGAAAGGCAATTTCTTTTTCTTTTTCTATGAATGTGCTGAATTTCCTTTTCTTGTTTACTTTATTCACTAATTCTTACAGCAAGTTAAATTCCTTTTCTTTTCTTTAATAAATTTTAAATTGATGAATTATTTTAATGGTTCAAATCTTTATTTTTTTATGTATTCTTCAAAATCCATCAACAGGAATTGTTAGTTCCTAGAGAAAATATGTGAGCCACATTCTCCAGTTAAAATCTCTAAAATCTCCCTTACTAATTAATTCAGTGTATTTAAAAAGAATAAATTATTTTTAAACAAAAACTTCAATTAGTGGAAATATTAGATTCTTTTTGTCATCACTCAACAAAATAGTAAAATCCGTGCTAACGAAAAATTAAAAAAAAAAAACAAACAAACAAAAAAAAAAAAAACTTTTTATATCTAAAAAATATTGTTTCCTTATTTCCTTGTATTTACTGAATAAATTTTCGGCCAATTGTTTTATGAGAATTAAAGAAAAAAATCCACTTTCTGTAATCAGGTTCCCGAAATAACTTGTAATAACTTCATTTATTTCTGACAAAAACAGGGAAAGATTTAAAAAAAGAGTAGATCAAGAATGTATTGCAACCATGAAATTTACTTTAGCCAACAGAGCGTGTTTTATGTAAACATTGCGTGACATTATTGTCATAAACAGAAGGTAACATTTTAAAGCTGAAAAGGAGCAGCGCTGCCTGAGACTTTCACAAACCAGAAAAAATGGTTTACAGTTTCTTTAGTAGGGTTGCCACCTCTCCGGGTTTGACCCGGAGACTCCGGGTTTCAGTGAGTTATCTCCGGGCTCCGGGTCTAATTGTTATTTCTCCGGGTTGTGTAAGTAAAATTGAATATGTACATATAAATAATAAAAATATAAATAAATTTATAAAACAATACTCAAATTTGTTATAGTTAGAACACGGGTAGAGCGTTGAAAAGTAAAAATTCTGATATTTCCGACCTTGCAGAACATTGTTTAAAATTAGGGCATGTCATGAATCAAAATGTTAAAATTATTGTTTAAAGAAGGATTTTAAAATTAAGGAAATCCTAGAAAGCTGTATTATTAAAAACGCTAAACTACTAGTATGTAATCATTAGAATTGTATTTAAATTGTAGAAATGTAAGTTTTGAATTTGTTAATTTATATAAATAAAAAAAATTGGATGTGTATGTGTTGTTTGTTTTGTGTTTTTTTTTTTTTTTTTGGGGGGGGGCGGGGTTAGTCATCGTCTCCGGGCGAGACTTAGTTCTGAGGTGGCAACCCTATTCTTTAGAGTAAGCATTAACTCTATGAAAACCAGTAAATTCGTCGTAAGTGATTTGGAGCACATTGAAGGGTATGGGATTCTTCTATCAAACTGAAAGATGCTGTCATTTTCGAATATTTTTTCGGGAATTTCTGTTAATATTCGAAACTGGGATAAGAACTTGAGTCATATAAAACTAAATATTAAAGTTGCTCTGTTGTAACATTATAATATTACAAACGGAATATAAATTGATTGTAATTCAGCAATATTGTAAGAATTTTTCGTAAATTCAAAAATATTATTATCTTAATTATTTCATACATTTATTTAATTATAATTTTAAAAAAACTCATAACTTTACGATAAGTAAAGAATGCAAGACAAAGGAAAATTCTTCTTTACTTATATCAACGTTATGAGATGTTGAATTGGAATTTTTCAAATATCCGACAGACAGCTCGTTTTCTAATTTTCTTCAATGTACTTGATTTCTGAAACGAAAATAAACTATTTGTTTTCAATTTCGTAATTCGAGTAATGAATATATTCTTAAAAGCATTTCTTCGAAAAATCCAACATTTGAGGTTTTATGGCCTTAATTTATTCATATTACGATAAATCCAATTTATATCCTTTTCAAGATAGAGATGCCTTTTTGAGATGCTTCCCAACCTCTGTATCGCAGTAGAGTGGTGCGTGCGCCTTGAAGATGTCGCGAAAATTTTGATAAGGATCTGTAATTAGCATTTACCTTCACACCATTCAAGTGCTCTTATCTAGAATAAAAATCTAGACAGGGAATAACTTGAGAAATTACATTCTGTTTCGTTCTAACAATAAAGAATAACAAAGTTTTAATTCTGATTGAAATCGATTTAAAGAATATTTCAGGGTAACTTATACAGTCGGACCTCTATTTAACGAACCTCTATTTCGCAAACTTTTATTAGGAACCAAGAGCATTTTGCTAATTTCATCGTAAAATAACCTCCAAATAGCGAAGTGCATTTTCTATTTAACGAAGTTTTTCATGGTATCTAAATTTTTTTTCCCCTTGAAATGTTTTTACAAGGCGCCAATTGCTGTCATTTTTTGCATTTCAATCAGGAAGTGCAATCCCCAGTCCACCCCATATCCCCTTTCACCCTGATGAAGATGAAGATGATGAAAATGGAAATGATCATGATGCAGAATTAAAAAAAAAACCTTCGCATGATGAAATGCTAAAATCATTTGAAACAATCCGACGCGGATTACAATTTGAAAAAAATACGCCTGAATGAGTTTTTGGTGCATTGCAAAGATGCGGGATGTACTATAAGCGAAAACATTTTTTCCAAAAAAAAAAAAAAAACTGACGAAATTACCCGACTTTATTAGTAAAATTTAAGTTCGCATGTGATAATATATGCTTTATGTCATTAAAATTATTACTTTTTTTAAAATTATTTGTTGTGCTTGTATTTTAAATCTGTTTTATATAGCTTAAAGTAATTTTAAAAGGTGAATCTCTATTTAACGAATTTTCTATATAACGAACGTTTTTTTCGGGATTTAGCGACTTCATTAAATAGAGGTTCGACTGTATTTAAAAACAGATTGTTATTTTGGTAAATCTTCGATGTTTTTCAAAGGATTCTGTAATAGTAATAAAAGCATTGAGGAAATTTGATGTGCAGCGAGATTTCTGCTATCTTTAAAGTGTGCTGCGAAACGAAAAAGATTGAGAAGTAGGGGAGACCGGGGCCAAGTGGACCTAGGGGTAGAGTGGACCGTTGACTTTAGTAATTCGTGTAGACGCTAGAATGGGCCAAAAATCGGATAGAAGGTTGGTGGCATTGTGGCGCTGCTACCACAAAAGCGTCAGTGAATTCGGCTTATTGGTGACAGTGAGGTGATCGATTGTTTTGTTTTTGTTCAGGTAAGTAAATGTTTAGTGTTGTTTTTACTTTAATATTGCCGTTCAGCGATGCATTGAATAACACAACCGTAA
Source organism: Thereuonema tuberculata (assembly GCA_023159025.1). NCBI lineage: Eukaryota > Metazoa > Arthropoda > Chilopoda > Scutigeromorpha > Scutigeridae > Thereuonema > Thereuonema tuberculata. The sequence goes on along the minus strand of JAFIDM010005346.1, from coordinate 58,215,308 downwards.
TATGCATATTAAAGGCGGCAATCTAAAGATCATTTTAAGCTATAGTATGAATTGAATACTTAAAGCAGTCGATAGTTACGACTGAAGAAAACTCCAAAATGGCGATGGGGCAGAGTGGACCGTTCGACACGGGGCACATTGGACCAGTGGTCCACTCTGCCCCGCTGTTTTTACAATAAAATATTTTGGCACTATACATTATATTTTTTTATATATTATATATTTATTAGGCCTGTTATATTGTATTATATTATTACATATAATATATTATTATATATTATTATATTATTATATTATATTTTTAATATATTTTTTTATGTAGGCTATTTTATATTGTGTGTAGTCTATATTATTAAAGGATATTACCCCTTAGTAATTCCTCTCAGCAAGTACCGTAATAGGGGAAGACTTCGTGCGAAGGCATCTTAATCTTCGAAAATAGCCAATTTACACATTTAACTGTTATTAAATTCTAATTAAAAACTAATTAAAAACTGTCACGTTGTGGAATTGGCAACATGACACGATTAAAATCTTGGTCTCTGAGGGAATATATTTTGATTTTTAATAATTGTATTGTTGTAATTATGTATTTGAATTTTTGTATTTGGTAAAGTCTTGTATATTATTATTGTGATATTTCATGGTCAAATATTATTTTAATGGTTTGAGCTTATTTAGAAAACAATTTGTGCGAAAGAAAAAGAAAAACTTCGAAAAAGCATTTGTGCATTGATTGAGTGATTATGTGGTTTTATCTGTTTCGTTTTCCCATGGGAACAAAAAGAGAAAAGTTAAGTACACTCTGGCGGGAAAAATCAGATCAGTTGATGAATCTGAAACACACGGGCAAAAAGTACACACAATCAGTTTAAACATTTCAGCAGAGGTAGCGTATTCTAAAACACACACAATTACATCTCTAAGTGAACTAACACAATTTTCAGCAAGTGAAACTCTAAATTAAATATAAATTCTATACACACTTTGTTCCATTAGAAAGCATTAAAAAATAGCATAAATAACAATATAATCTTAATGATCTTAATAGAGAACAAAAAAAGATCAACGACAATACTGACGGATACGCCAGTAAAAAAAGCTCTGCAAGAAGAGCAACGAAAATCTAAAGAAAGAAAAGAAAGAGTAGCAACAAAAAACATGACTCGGCCAACAGTCTCTAAAAGCAACATAAACAAAAAAAAACTAATAGAAGCAAAGGAAAAGGGATAAAGGGGAAACAATTACAGATGATTAGTGATAATGAAGATGATGAAGATGCTGTGCGCCTCTCCTGTTTGAAGAACTTTAAAAAAAGCAAACCATGGCAGGAGTGGATTCAATGTACGCAGTGCAAGAGATGGGCCCATAGTTCCTGCGTAGCCAGTGATATTCCGGGTTTATTTTACGAATGCCTCAACTGCAAAGAAGATTTCTCTAGTGAAAGGGATTAATTAATTCCATGTAAACCTATTGATATTATTCATTTACGACTTTCAACTGCATAATGATTATTTTAAATTTTCACTTGAATATGTAATACCTTAGGTAGTCTATGTTAAGTTAAACTTTATTTCATGATATCCTAAATGGCATATTATATTATATTCAATAAAAATCTTACTTTAAATGTTGTTATTCTTACCCGGACCAACGTGCCCCATGGGGTGGTCCAGCCTGCCCCGTGGTCGGGGCAGGTTGGACCACTCTACCATTTTTGCTTTGCGAATTAATACCAATTTTATTTAAGAATATAATGAAATGAAATCAAGTATTTACATTCCTTGAATAGTTCCCGATTCTGACAAAAATAAATGCAATGGAAAATCTCTTAACAAAAAAAAAAACAAAAAAAAAATTCAACAAAAAAAAGTGGACCGCTCTGCCCCGGTCTCCCCTACTGTATTAGAGAAACAGAAGAATTGTCCTATTAACTTGCTGAACCTATTAACTTCAATTACAAAGAGAACCAATCGAAGTAGTAGACTCATTCCTCTATTTAGAACATCTACACAAAATAAATGAAGATATTAACATCAAGAGAAGAAGCAATTAACATGGGCATTTGAAAAACTAAGAAAAATATTCAAAAGTGACATTCCTTTAAACGTCAAAGTGAGAAATTTCGAACAATGAATTTTACCGTCCAGGAGGAAAGCATGGACACTATCAAAGAGGATGACTAAAAGAATTCAAACAACTCAAAGAAAAATCCATGTTAGACATCAAATTAAAGAAGAACAAGGTAATTAATACTTTTAGACAGTGTCAAAAGTAAAGCGGTCCCATAATATGCACAATTGTATAAACTTGCTTAAAAGCAAGAGCATATAAATGCAAGACCCTTTATGATTTTCAGGTAAGCTGTAACCTAGGGGCCGCTAATATAATGCTTAGTGCATCATTTGGATATGTTAAAGAATTTATGAAACAATACGTTTGTAAATATTAACAATTTTTTTTCTTTCTTTTTTTTATTTTTTTTTTTTTGAGTCGGTCTCCTGTAGTTGCATTGACATTTTCATTGATCGTTGAAAGATCCACTTTTACTCCAGTCAGACGATAGAAATAAAGGTAATTGAGGGAAGAATATTTGGATTAAAGGTGACTGGTGTTTCTATCACACAATTCTAAAGCGGCCTTCAATTCGAAAAACCTCGCGATTTTCAAGGATGTTGTCGTACAACCATCATATTTATTTTGAAGAAGGTTAATCAGCAGCTTTCTGGATAATTACGAATTACAAATCAGAGAGAAGAGATCAAGAGAAGCAGAGATACAATTATTATGACCTTAATCGAACTTAGTCAAATCGAACTTCAACTTAATCGAACGCCACTGTTAATTAACTGTCACATTCATGACATTCCAGTTTCATTATCACTTATTTTCGACAGATAAAGTGTCTCTTTTTTACCTATATCAAGCTATTTCTTTAAGTAGATTTCTTAGTATAGAATGAGGCCTATCACTATTTCCAAAACGGCTCAAGATTCAGATTCTCATCGCTACAAATTCGATAGTAAATAGAGTTGTAATATTTCTAGCTGATTTCCGTACAACTCTAAGCTGTCTCTTTTACTGATAAAGTTTTCAATTAAAGTTAAAGTATCCAATGTAGGCAATATAATCCCTTCGGGTCTAGGGAGGGTCACGGCATTGAAATGTTGAATTTTCGATAATTTGAAATGCTGTTAAAATTTCGATACTTTCAATTGAAACTTGAATATAAGTTACAGACAAGTGAATAAAATCGGTTTCCGATTTTAATTGAAATAATGACAGCGAGCTGTCTGGAAATCTCCAGACACTTTTAACTGAAATACTTTTAATTATATTGTCTGGCGGAAGTATTATTCATGATTACTAAAATTTCCTAGGTACTACCCAAACCACTACTTACGAATGAGCAGAAAATATGTTTCAAATAATCTTTCACCTTTACTTTCTATAGGGGATGTCGGGCAATATGAGCATTGTTAAGGTTTTTCTTAAAAATAGTGGTGTCATCCTTTGTTACTATTTTCAATGCTCCACCATTTCATCCCTCGATGAGTCCCGTAACTTATTAAGAAATTGTGTTAAGTAATGTACAACTATAAGTTAAAGTTAAAGTTGCGATCAGGCCCAGATGACCGCGCAATGCTGCTGGAGGGTAGGCTCCAGAGATCAGAACCTACGGGATAAAGTTGAGGACGGGGGGTCGGCCCGTCGCTCGCCCGCCTTTAACTCCCGGGAAAGAAACCCGGTACCCATTCTATAGAGGGCTGGGTAGACCCTAGGGCCCGTTTGGAGGAGAAAGAAGCGTGGAAAAATTCCCGTCCTCCGCCGAGGCCGGGAATCGAACCCGCTACCTCCAACCCGCAGCCAAGCGCCCTTACCCACTCGGCTACCGGGCCCACAATGTACAACTATAGTATGCGTTATGTGCAATTAATAAAATAACTGCAAGTAGCTCATATAACCCCGAGGCTGGGTTAATATGACCATCTTCTTTAAAGCTGGAAATATCATGGCAAATTAATATTTTCAAGGTTTTTCGAAATAGATATGATTTTATATTGTATTCTATTGTATTTTACATTGTGCATTGTATTCAATTTTTTTCTAAAAAACGTTCAACTATTTTCAGCGTTACTTGATTTGTCAAAAAAAAAAGCTGATTTAGATCACTGCCGTCGCAGACCCCAAGGCTGATAATTTCTCGGAATTTGCAAACAAACAACCAAATAAATTCACTGAAACACACACACACACACATATACAAGCGCGCGGACATTTATGTTGTACTGATTCTTAGGATGAATAAACTGTACACAGATGTAATTTACATTTCTTGAGCTAATTATTCCCCAAAGTGCTGATAAAACTTTTTATATATCCTGTACATATGATATCAGTAGGGCCTATGTACATTAATATATGTTATGAGTATGTAGGCATGTATATATTTTAAGCTATACTGATCAGATTGATCCAAAAATATAAATCTGAAATATAGAATTCAATATGTATTTAGTGTTAAAAATATGTATTCATTCATAAATGTAAGTTAACTAATTTATTTTTAATGTAATATACTACATTAGATCAGTACTATCAAATTTTACGAGCATTTTGCAATGTTTTACAGTTGATAAAAATGTAAAATGTGTTTTTTTACAGTAAAACAATGTAAAAACCAGTTGCTCTTATTACCTCGAATGGCCTTGCTCATATTTCCCCCGGCGCCATGTTCTAAAATAACTGCTGCCGGGGCTATGATACTTCACTAAAAAGAAAATATTTTATTGGAAATGGAAAGCCCAATACTAAGTTTTCAAATGACTACAGTGTCCTTTTTGTTAAATTAAAAACTAACTTTTAATTTTAGCCCATCAAAGCACACTTCAATAACTGTCAGACTACATTTTGAAAGTGAATTTTCGCTGACTTAACTTAGAATGGCGAGTATACTGCGAGGAATGTGATCAGAGGGACAGGACTTGGTAGGACCGTGGCGGAGACTATGAAGAAGTGCTGACCATTGGTTGAACACGAAAAAGTACTATTCTCTCTTGCCGATATGCTAAACAACATTTCAACCTCCTCATATTCCACAACTGTCCATATTCCACCGACTTTCCCAAGATATAGTAATAGTTGTAATTATTAATTTTCTATCAAAAAGTAAGTATAAAAATTTGCGATATCCATTAAAACATTATTTTGTTTTGTTTTTCGTTTTTTCATACCGGCCCGAGTATCGAGACCTGGTTGTGTACTGATGACTGCTCCTGGCTGATGATCGCTATAATAGCGTGAAACAGCTGTACCAGGATGTCATTTTGTATACAACTTGGTCTCACCCATTGTTATTATTGCTTTTTTTTTTGTTTTTTTCATTATCAGAGAAAAAAAAATCTTCTCAGTAGTGAAGATTAAAAAGCTTTCAAGCTAATAAAAATAATAATTTTAGGTTTTTAAAATAATAGCAGTAATAATGGATAGTAATTAGTTATACTTTTAATTTGATGTTTCATGAAGATTTTAACGTGTGTTTTATTATACTTATATTAAAAAACAACTATGACTTTTTTATTATACTTATATTAAAAAACAACTATGACTTACACCCAAATCAATTCATTTAAGAAAAGTTTAAAAATAAAACATGCTAAAAAATACAATACATTAAAAAGGTCTTAGGACAGTTTCGAGGAACATATTCCCCATCATCAGCAAGGTGCCCAACTTAATGATTCTCCGAGAACATTTTCAAAGAATTCTAAAGTTAGATTGTATCTATAAATAAAAAAAACATTAATGTAACAGCAGAGAAATTAAAGAGGCTTTACAATTGATTTACTTTCTTGTGGTAAAAGTTATAATCAGATAATTTGATTTTTTTTTTAAATTAATGAACAACATACAGCAGGAAACATCTGTTTTCAAGTCAAATTTGAAACAAATCATTGAAGGACATTTTAAATAGCCAATACTTTTGACGCAAATGTTTCTGCCCTTACTTACAGGAAATAGAAACGTTACTTCTTGAAACAAGAAGTTGTCTTGAAACAAGTTAAAAGTAAAAAATGAAGGTCCGATTCTATAATACAACAAGGTAGGGATAGTGAATAGTAAACCAATCACAGTGCTTCGCAACGACTTCTGAGTCACCTTTACTTTAGAATAGACTGCGCCGGGGTGGTCGACAAAATGCTCGCGCGAGTCTGTTTGCGGTCCCATGCTCTCTTACCCACCCCTATTTATATGGAATAATCGTCATTCTTAACTCAAACTTTGGTAATTCACTAAATTCCTAATAATGATGTAAAAAAACAACTTGAAAAAAATTGCCCTTGAGGGGATCGAACCCACGACCTTCGCGTGATTAGGACGACGATCTAACCAACTGAGTTAACAGGTCACCTACAGCATTCAACATTCAGGCCACCTACGACTGAGCTAACAGAAGCCATTGCGAAGCATTGTGGGGTATGTGTCCACAGACAGACAAACCGGGAATATAAGGCCCTTATTACACTAGGTCGCCAGGCGGCGCAGCCAGCCGTGACACTGGTGACGCTGCTCGTCATTGGGCATTGATTGTTATGGAGCCTATTAGATTAGGGCAGCCGGTGGCATCGCCACAAACTGGCTGCTGACTGGCTGCCGTGCCCCGCGACCACATTGGCAGCCATGGGTGGCGGAGAGTCGTGGCGGTGCATTATATCATACCGAGCCTATTACAATGGGCTGCCAGGCGGTGCAGCCAGTCCCGCTACCATTCGGTTTTATACTCTGTTTGATGAACTGTGTTCAGACGACAACAAGTTTTTTAATTACTTAAGAATGTCTAAATCATCTTTCTTTGAATTATTGTCGTTAATAATGGTTGATATTACAGGGAAAGATACGGAAATGAGAAAGTGTATCACCCCAGAAGAAAAACTCGTAGTCACTTTGAGGAAAGTAACCCGATATTTAAGTTATTAACTTTATTGCATTAGGAAATATTCACTAGTTTTGAAAACAGTTCAAATTTAAACAATTTGAATATTTTAGGTCCATATTTCTTAATATACATTTACTTTTATTCCTTTTACAATCATCTTACTAAATGTAATTTTATGACAAAAGGAAATTGATGCACATTAGGACTTATACTAATAAGAACATTTATTTCCAAAAAGTAATAAAAAATGACAAATTGTTTTACATGTATATGTTGAGTATTTGTATGTTTATATACTACTTATTGAACAGCAAAGGTTCACTCATTTGAGTATCAGAATCTTCATTTGATATAACTGAAGTGTCTGCAGCTGGAGGAGATTGTAAGGGCATGTTTGCATCTTGGCATTGTTGAAAATGAGTCTGGAAAAAATGAATTTGGGGTTGTTGATTCACTTTTCCATCGACCATTGAATGTTGACCTTCGTTTGTGCGAGTCCATAATACGAATTTGTTGTGTTATATACATAACTTTGTCAGAGAACGTGACGGTTTCAAAATTAAAGATACCTTGTCAGTCAAAGTTTTATATGAATGGCGTGAAGACTATCAACCACCGACAAAAAAGGCAACACAGCTCAGAGACAAGTTTTGTGATTATTTTGTCAGTGAAGCAGGAGCTATACCTCGTCAAATGGACAGAATCTAAATAAATGAACTCAATAGCACAGCCGTTGAAGCAAAAAATGTACTATTTATCATAAATAAAGTTTCGTGGATATAGTTTGCTTGGTGTTTTAATTTTGTTTCCCTACAACCAAAACAATATTGAACGGCCGCTATTTTAAAAATTGATAACTTGTTTTTTACTTTTTTTCCAATTATTAAATTGTCATCAGAAACACACATAACAAATTTTATTTCTGTAGTTGACATACTTATTAAGCTACAGTCTTTTATTTGATTGTCACAAACATATAGACAGGACCGAACAACCGGTCGTAGGACCGATGTAGACCGAACTACGAGTGATTGGCTGTGCCACCCCGGTTGCCCTACAAGTGTCGCCGACTGAGTCACCGGTGGCACAGCTGGCTGCACCGCCTGGCGGCCTAGTGTAATAAGGGCTTAAAGGCGTCTTTCAGAAACTAAAAATCATCTTTATCTAATTCAAAAAAACCAATTACTAAATAAGTATATCAATTTAACTAAATTCAAGTTAAATTATAATTTTCAATCTCTGTAAAGTATTTACTATTTTATTAACAAAATTTAACTTGCGTTAGAACATTATGAAATTAGAAAAAAAACAAGAACGTACACAATTAAATAAAAATTCACTAAGCTATTTTTGGTATTTGTACTGGGAATCGTAGACAGTACTGTGTCGAGTTTTCCAACTCTAATCAGTCCGATCCGCCCAGTACACCTAGCTCAATGAAATGTTTATCTGTTTTGTATTTTGTCTCCATTTGACTGTGCTAGGTATACTGGGCGGATCGGACTGATGAAAGTTGGGAAACTCGAAACAGTACTGTCTCCGATTCTCAGTACAAAGACCAAAAATAGCTCAGTGAATTTTTGTTTAGTTATGTGCGTTCTTGTTTATTTTAATGTAATAAGTGTCTAACACACACTATATTTCATTTATGTTTACTAACCTTTTAATGAATTGTTGCCCTAACATGCTAAGCTGAATGCTGGCGGGGATTAATTATTCACCCCTTTTATTCCTAATTTAGTTTTGAGGTTTTTTAATTGAGGGGTAATTGTCTTGTAAGTTTGTCCGTTTTGTATATGTCCATTTCACTGTGCTAGGTATATTGGGCGGATCGCACTGATGAGAGGTCGATAAAACTCGAAACAGTACTGTCTCCGATTCCCCGTAAAAATATCAAAAATAGCTCAGTAAATTTTTGTTTAGTTATGTGCATTCTTGTTTGTTTTCTTTTTTTAATGTCATATTTACTATTTTACTACTGCATTTATTATGTAAGGGTGAGTAGGACAAAATGGGGACAGCGGGTCAGACGGGGACATTCTAGTTCATCTTGAGTAATGCTGCTATCGGCGGGAAACCGTAGTACTACTGTTACTGGACACCGTAGCAATAGCTTGAGTTCAGTAGTGAAGGTCGGATGACGCTTGCTTGAGTTTTAGTGTGATTTTTAGTTTTGAAGTGAAAAGTTTTCAATTTTTCAAACGTTTTTGGTGTGTTGTACTCAGTTACATGTGAAGATAAGTCTTGGGCGAGTACAGATTTCATTTCCTTATCTGTTAGTCAGGGTTTTGGCTTGTCCTTTATCCTGTGAGTCGTTTATGTGACGAGAGAAGCTATTTTTCGTAATGTAGTTCAAGGTCGGGTCAAACGGGGACACTAGTGGTGGTTCAAAATGGGGGCAAACGCTCGATTGTTCAAACGCTGAGGAAGATGATCAAACATTCATTTGCGATTACTGTGCTTAGGCCAGTTGTACTGTAATTAATGATCAATTACAATATTCCTGATGTTATTTAATGTCATTAAAGTATAAATAAACAAAGTTTTATCTTAACACAACATTTAACATTGTTTCTTTTGGGAATCCTATTTTGTCCGACCAGTTGTCCAAAATGGAGTATTACTATATAAAAAAAATAGAATTAAAATACAAATGTAAAAATGAATTTGTTTACTTATCAGCACCATTTTATTACAGCAAAAGACCCTACTAAATGAATAATGGTTTATAATACATTTTCATTTGCTAGATTTCGTTCAATTAAAGAAGATAGTACCCCATTTTGGACAACTTTCCCCAATACTACAGCTGAAAAAATAACAGCTGAAGATGTACGTTTACTTTTACAAAACTGAAACATATTAGAAACTTATCGTTTATTTTCGCTAAAACCAAATCCTTTCTTCTCCTAATGAACTCTTTCAAGATGCTGTCGAGTTACTTTTTTAATGTATGCAAATTTGAACTTTTCAAGCAAACAAGATTGTTTCATTAGCAAACTCAATAAAAACCAAAAAAACTAATTTCAATTTCCAACATCCCTAATTTAAAAAATAATTTTCGTTGTAAGAGAATGCTTTTGATTCGTTGATGCGTAAACAGATGAGAATGAAGATTTCTGAGATAAGGAATTACGCTTTTGCAGAACGAAACGAGATGATGTTACAAATTCAAAAACTGTTTTACATAGAAATGAAGAGAGAGATTCATTCGAGCATGAAAGGCATTCGACAGACGAACATTCTTTACAAATGGCGCCTTTTTTCTGTCGATTAAGTGCAAATTACGCATAACATCACAACATATAAGTAAAACCGATTTTTATTTCGTTTAGGAAATTAAAAAGGAAAACTCTTTTCTGTATTTTACAAAAATGTTCATTTTCTAAAGAGCAACAGTAAGGATTCTTCATTCTTCGTGAATCAATTTTCAGACTCCGAAAAGACATTTTTATAATTAAAACAATAACAAACTAATTATAATAAATATTATTTGTCAAATTTTTCTAAAAACTCTCTACATTTACGGTGGAATAGAAATATGCAATAATTATAAAAAAGTATTCCATAACTTCAGAACTAATAGTGAACTAAAAGGTTGGTCAGTGGCCACCAGAAAGAAATCTTGCCTCTCTGGTTGGGTTATCAGGGGAAGGCGGGGTTGGGCTGATGAGTCCGCAGAAGGACGAAACGGCCGTTCCCAAATCCTTCCCCAAAACTAAAAACAGAGCGGTAATTTCAACTTTTATTTAGATTTGTGCTGGTTTGTTTCATTTGTCATTTGATCCTACAGCACGTTAAATATTTGTTGATTTGTTACAGAACTAAAACTTCAGTAATACTAAGTAGCATTCTAAATATATGGCATGATAATTTATAGAATGTTCATAATTAAAGTTCGTATTTCGAAAAGCTTTAACTGGGGAACTAATGAGAAAAATATTCTTCATCTTTGGCATGAGAATATTGCGGTGATGGAATTTTGTTTAATGCAAAAATAAGCATTAATTCCGAAAGTGGCCGCTAGGTCGATACAAGACGCTGCAGTAATGGATATATACGTTACATTGTCTGTTACAGACAGATATGTTCGACATGGTTTCCTCATGCTGAAATCGCAATATTGCATGCTGAACCAAAGAACGTACTGTCAGTCGAATTGTTGCTTATAAAGCATGTATTGCTGGTCTTGAGGTGCATTAAGTTGGTTATCTATCTACGGTAGACAACGTCTCTGAGATGTTCCCACAGCGAAATGCTTCAGAATTTACGAGTTTTTTACAATTTTACTGGCCAAATAGTGCGCAAATAGCTTCTGATGGTTATGTCTTCGGTAAAAAGAAGTGGATAAGAGATGGGAAACCATTCTACATGAAAACTATAGAATGCAGACAATGACGCTGTTGAACTATCTGGCTAAAAGAGAGACTAGCCAACCAGAGTGCAGATAACGAGACACAGAAGACCCAGCTCCTCGAAAAAGAAAACTGCAATGATGAAAACTGCTGGAAATCCACACCAAACCATAACCTTTGGGGAATGAAGTGGAACTTCGAACATCCTCTGTAAGGCTTGCCCTCTAAGGAACTGTGTCTTCAAATTTCTGTGTTATTTTTCGTACTCCATTTGCAATCTCTTTAATATTTCTTTATGTCCCAAAGGGTTCGTGTTTTTACTCTTTTTACAGTCCAAATGTCAAGCGCCAAATTTGGTGGCAAGCGATAGTTCACTGTCACAGTTGCTGCGACAAATGTCTTTAAATGTCGGCCACAACTCGTCTTTTGAAAATAGAAATACTATAATTCCATCAAACGGTTTCTTCGCGACCAACTCAGGCAACCAATTAGAGTGAAGCATTAGAGTACGTCAGTCGCACGTGAGACACATTCCCTAGTTATCTCTAGTTCAGCTGTTATACAAGAGCAATTACAGAATTATTACCACAGTATTGAGATTAGATTTCGAAAGGAAATGAAGTTTACATTGAAATATTTTACTTTTTTGTGTAAGAATATATCATAGAAAATTTTAAAAAAAGTTTTAAATTTCCCAGCATCAGCTATTGTTCGCATCGAATTCTGGGATCACCGATCGCCGTCTAGTGCAGAAAAGAAAAGTTATTCATAACAAATGGAAGAAATTCAAAAATTCAATGCCCCTAGGTGAATCTCGATACATTTATCTTAATTTCTCATTGTGAATTTTGTCGTATTAAAGGCTTCAATAATTATGAAATACAAAACTTTAAAAATCTTTCCGTTGATTGATTCAGAGTTCAACAGAGGCACAATATCACTCAATATCAATATTTATTATTTCAAAAAACATTCTACAAAGAATTTTCTGGAGATTCGGATGAGCAGAATTAATATATTTCAGTGTAAAGATTACTTTCTTTCAAATTTGATCTTACAATAATAAATTTTGGAGATTTTCAGAGTAGTTGAATTGAGAACTAACAGAGAAAACAAAACTCAACACCATATGAATGACGTCACCAGTGAAGTGTTTCAATTCCTCACTCCTATTGGGTGGATTCCCGGTGAGCATGTTTGACAGTATTCTCACACTCTTGGTCGTATAAAGTATTTTTTGTCAATCATGGAACTGAACGACAAATATTGGTTGATGTTCACCTAAAGCCCATTGCACAAGGATCCGAAAATCGGTCGGACGGATCCATGTGCAATAGGCTCAAGGGGAGCGTTTGAGACAAAATTATCATATTGAAATGAATAAAAGATAAGGTGAATGAAACATAATTTACATATAGGCTGATTCAGTCCGAAATTTACATATTCAAAACACCGTCATTCACCATTCTTTTTCTCATTTCAATATGATAATTTTGGTCTCAAACGCTCCCCGTAAGCCCATTGAACATGGATCCGTCAGACCGATTTTCGAATCCATGTGCAATGGGTTTAAGACACAAGGGATTTGTTGTGCCAAACCTTTCACGATGATTGGCGAAATCGTCTGCGATTAAATCAAGGTAAACCGTCAGCCAGATGTCAATGGGAGACACTCGGTAAATGTTTAGCATGAACTCATGAATCTGATTCCATCAAAACAATAAAGTAGATGATACGATTCTCTTGAGATTGAAAAGATGAATTGATTCATTTTTAGAAATCATTTCAGTTACATGTAGTGTAGGGTAATTTTTGACTAAAACTAAATTAATACAGAAGCTTTAAAACGCAAGAATAATTAATGGGAATGCATTCAAAGAGACATTTTCTAGTTTTTATTGACGACAATTTATCGACTTTCGCATTCAAAAAGTCTTATTAATCCACTTGAAAATTTTTCTGCCATTCGGTTCACGCGTCACTCTTAAACGGCTGAATGGATTCTTTAAAATTTAGTGCATTACTTACTTAGGGATTCAAATTTAAAACACAGTCACATACTTTAGTTTATATTCATTAAAACTCCGAAAAATCACTCGATAAAATTACTGAAATATTTCTTAAATATTAAAGGTTCACCCAGCTCTCTGTCAAATGCCGGATTAAACCGGACGAGCGTCGGGCTGACAATCCGACTTCAACTAATCCCATTGTTCGAGAATCACTGGGAGCTGAAACCTATCGCGCACCCCAAGGCCTGCATAGCTAGTTATGGTACAGTTGAGCTTAACTTAATTTGTACTTATTAGATGATCAAGTTGCAGTTTAATGATTGAATTAAACTTGGCTTTTAAGTTTTTCGCATAAAGAAATTAATATAACTGTCTACTTTCCATTTTAACCTGTAACAGTAATTAAATATATGTGGATACCAAATTCAGTGAAATTTTGATGATTAGGCTAAAAAGAATACTCCGTCCTCTATGAAGTTCGATATTTTTCAACTTTTTTTTTGATATAATTCACCAATCATTTATTTATTTACAAGAATTTAAGGCATAATTGTAGTATGACTATGATCGTAAAACAATTTTCTTGTTTATTTTATTGAAATAAGTAAACTTACTTCCTCATCAAACTGATTAAAGATAATAAAATTAAAGAACATAAGAATTTTCTGCTTGTTTAATTGATTCTCGATAGCTATTCGACTTGTTCCTATTGGGATTTGTTAGAAAACTATACGTTTTACTTTGAAATGAATTGCTAATGTTTTAGATCTTTATTAAATTCCCACCAATCTACTCGAGCACTATTTAAAAATAATCCCCATACCGTTATTTCTTCCATAGGTTTTATTCCATCTTATTATACAGTTTTAAGATTTTCTATTTTCTATTTCACATTTAAATAGACGTTCATAACAATTTAGCTTTTAAACTAACTTTTCTCATCTTATATTATAAAAGCGTTATTCTGTCTGTCATAAGACTTTACGTTTTTCCAATTTTGTGACCAAACTATAAGAGATAGAGTGGTCATATAAATGGATAAAATGTAGATCTTTTTAAGACAAATAAAATGCTACAAAAATCTTTCGAAAAAAGTTTTTGGTTTCCAAGATGGCGCCTTTTAAAGGGTCAAATTTTGACTTTTTCTCAATTTAAACGAAAACTATAAAAGATGGAAGAGAACATTATATTGAGAAAATGTTGGTATTTGAAAGTTCTATCGAACGATGTATCACTTATTCACAAACGCTTCAGCGTTTGCAAGATACATGCAAAAATGTGAATTTTCGGTGTGTGACGCCGACCCGCAATACATTCGAGTTATACACAACAGGTTGGGAAGTTATATATTCTCCGACGATCGCAACATTAATTTGCTAAATAAATACAGTTTGTTTTTTGAATCGGATAAGAGTTGAAAATAAGAAAATAACAGATCCAAATATAATCTATAAAGATCAATGATGTTAACAAAACAAAATTCATAAAAATCTATATATATAAAAAGAAAATTCCTGACTCGTTCACTCACTGACTCATCAACGCCCATCCCAAACCCTTGGATCTAGAAAGCTGAAATTTTGCACTGAAGTTTCCTTTATGATGAAGACAAGGAATAAGGCCGGATTTTTCGAAATTCTTACGGGATACGGAATAATCTGGCAAACTGACGATGAAGTGTATGGCGGCAACCCCAGGTGTGTGGCGCCAACCCGCAATACACCTGAGTTAAGTGGAGAAGGCCACAACGGGCTGGGAAGTCGTATATTCTCCGATATCAAAATTAATTTGCTAAATAATTTTTTTTTTTAATGCTATATATGCAGGGGTTCAGGAGCGAAGCGACGGTACCCGGCTAGTTTTATCATAAAATATTAAAGCAAATCTAGATAAGCATTGTTGAATATCCCATTCTTACTCAGAATTTAGAATACCGAATATGCTCCCATAAACGCCGAGGCTCTTATTCTGGCCGATCTCTAATAAGCGCCGGGCTGCAGAGGGGACACGACCAAACAGTAGCTGGTCTCTAACAGTAACCGGGTCTTTGATATTTGCCTACCGGTACTAGTGTAAGCGTCCGTATCTCTATAATCGTGCGTAATACCTACGGTACACTGCCTTACAAAATGCCGCCGAAACAGATATTTGACATTGCCTTTAAGATTCGCACGGTGAAATACGCGAAAGAAACTTCCGGTGAGGTGGCCACCCGTCATTGTGGATTCGGACGACGAATAGCAGCGAAAGGTACAGAAAGACATTGCCATTTATCTTTAACAGTCTTATGTAGCAAGTGAAATTCAAATAAAGTAGCTGTTTGTAATATTAGCCGATATTTATGTGCAAAAATATTGCGTTCTGAAGGTTTTTTGTTAATAATGGCCGGCCTCTAATAGCAGCCGGTCTCTATTAAGCGTCGGGAGGCGAGGCTAGTTTTGTAAATAATCGCCGGGGGCCTCTATTGGAGCATATACTGTATTTGAGCTTAATTTTTGTCAAACTATTTCTTCAAATCTTATTTTCATAGAATGGCTGAAACTTTCCACCCTCTGAAAATTAACGTTTACAGTTCAACAAGGACCAATCAGTAAATGACTTCACCAATAACAACAAGCAACATTCATGAACAACTATTCCAACGAAATTTTAGTACATGTGTTTATAAAAGTACTCTTACAGGTATTTAGATTATTGGATCACATTTTAAATTTTTGCAATCTGAACAACACTGATTTCAAACTTCGTTATTCCTTAAAATATATTTCATAGAAATTGAAAAATTTCTTTTATTCATTAGACTTAATTAAATTTCTTGAAAATTCTAGGAAATATAATTCAGAGTAATGAATAAAGGAAATTTCCAATTTATTCAGAGCAGTATCTGTCTTTCCTTACACATACTTCCTAACTTCATTCAGCTTAGCAGGAACTTTTCCATCACAACGGAAAGATGATAGTGATCATTTTTGATAAGATTTTTAATAAAACAAGTGTCTTAACTTTACGTGCGCAAATTAATCTATTTTAAATGCCGCCGTCGCACAAAACAAACTAAATTTATTAAAAACATTAAAAGGTTAAAAAGTTTAAAAAGCTAAAAATAAAACTACTAGTTTCGACTTCATATTTTTTTTTTGAAGTCTTCATCTGGCTGCTTGGAAATAAAATAAAAGTGAATTATGTAGTTCGAGGTCTTTCATTTTTAGAGGGTGATGGTCCTATGACGTAAGACGAGAGTTCAATAATGACTGAGGGATGTAGGAAGGTAGGATGTGTTTTGGTTCACAGAGGATAATATTTTTCTTTTCTTTTTTCTTTTTCGAAATTTGTACTGTTCGATTGCCTGAACTGATAGGCAATCATTATATGCGTTAGGCTCAGTAATAATGTATAGTGACTCTTTATATTTGCATAAAAAGGCCCGTAGTGTGCTGATAAAAGGAGTCCTGAAATTTGAAAATTGCATCGTGAATAATGCTTTAATTAAGGATATAATTTCATTATGTAGGGCTAGGCTTGTAAAATTAAGAATTATATGATATAATATTGACATCTCCTAATAGAAATACGTTAGCCACCCTATGCAACAGAAAGAAATTTCCTCGAGCAGAATATAAACCCTTAGAGCAAAAAGGAGTGGTGTATTCGATACCTTGTGCCAACGGCGAATCCTGCCGTTATTATGGAGAAACATTATAAAAGCTTGGCAAGAGACTTTATCAACACGAGTATGCCCTCAAAAAACGCAATCTTAATTACAACACGGTTGCACATTCATTAAAAACAGGCCTTACCCTCGACTTTAATAAAGCTACAATAGTATGTAATGAAGATAATACCTTTTTACGCAACTGTATAGAGTCACTATACATTATTAGTGAGCCTAATGCATATAATGATTGCCTATCAGTTCAGGCAATCGAATAGTACAAATTTCGAAAAAGAAAAAAGAAAAGAATAATATTATCCTCTTAGTGAACCAAAACACATCCCTTATTAAGAAGCGTCCTACCTTCCTACATCCCTCAGTCATTATTGAACTCTCCTCTTACGTCATAGGACCATCACCCTCTTAAAAATGAAAGACCTCGAACTATATAATTCACTTTTATTTTATTTCCAAGCAACCAGATGAAGACTTCGAAAAAAAATATGAAGTCGAAACTAGTAGTTTTATTTTTAGCTTTTTAGACTTTTTAGCCTTTTAATGTTTTTAATAAATTTAGTTTGTTTTGTTCGAAGGCGGCATTTAAAATAAATAAATAAATTTTTAATAAAAATAAATGCGTATAATTTTGTACTAAAGCATAAATTTAAAGGCGACCCATAATAATAATAAAAAAATAATAACAAAAAAATTACATTAACATAAGGAAAAAAATAATAAAAAAGTTATAAAAAAAAAGTAAGGAAAATAAGAAAAACAAAAAAATTCTTTCGGGCATTAAGCAAAAAAGATAAAGACGAAAAAAAAAAAACAAACCTAATAATATTGATTACATATGGATTTGAACTGACAACTTACCCATCAAGTTATAGCTGACAACTGAAATGAGATGGTTGCTTTTCTAACATTTAAGCTAATAGCGGAAATCCAATGAAAACAATGCCAAATATCTCCGTCGGTAGTTGTTAGGGGGCGGGGGGACTGACATGGACGGATGGATGGAAAGACGGACAAACGCAACAGCTAAAAAGCAAATTTATAATAGAGACGTTATCAACTATAGATGAATTGTTGAATGGCCATGAAGAGTTGTTTGGATGAAAAAAGGTCGAAGCAAAATTTTTACAATATTACAATGAATACAAAGAAAATCAATTTAAACAAAACAAATAAATATATCTATTTCCAGTTCATCACTGTCATATTGTAGAAAGACATAGGATAGATTTAATTTTGCTTGACAGACATTGCAGTTATCATGTTCTTTTGGGTATTTCATTCATTATCTAATACTGATATCATTTTTGCAATGTAACGGAGAGAAACTATTTTGTTATTATTTTTCCATTTGTAGTTAATAACCATCTCTTAATACATTTTTCTTTCAGTAATAATCGAATATTGGCTTTAATAAGTTTATTTTAAGAAAGCTGCTAAGTCATTTCTAATTTTTATCTATTACGACTCTTTGTCTCTCATTTCCAGACGGTTTTGAGATGTAATCCCAACAGCATATATGCATTTTTGGGTAAGCGATTTTTAAATATAAATTATTATTAAAAATATTTCTTTCTAATTTTCAAAACTTAATGCACTGTAATGCGTCTGTATATTTCTGTACTTCTAAATGTTTCTATACATAAAACTTTAAAGACCTCTTCTTATAAAACCTTCTACTCCTTTTTAACTTAAATTTGTAAATATTTTATTAACATCGATTTGTGAGCAAGTTTTATGACCAAGTTGTCTTCATCTGTTTCTTAAGTTAAAGAAGCTTGTTTGAATGGTAAAGAATATAATGAAGATGTACTAATTAAGAATTTCAAAGAGGAAAAGTCCCTGTTTAGCGTAATTCTGCTTAGAACAACTTACATGGTATTTGTGTTTCGGGGACAAACGCAACATTAATATAGCTCTGACTGTGAAACGCAACAATCATAAACCCCGAACTTTTGCAATTCTTTAACCAGCTGAAAGCAATTAAGTACTAATTACATTCCACAGAATAAAGAACTATTAACAGAAAACACTGCGAGGGGAAAAGACAAGCACAGTTTATGTCAGGACATGTCATGGTAATTAAGATTCATAGGGTCGTAGAGAAAACTTCACAATGGATTATATGAGTCCAGTGAAAAATAAACCCGAGAACTGTCGCAGGACTTTTGGGTTATTAAAGCAAAAGAATCACTTTGACAGAGCACGGGACAGTAATTAAGAAGATAATTAAACTTAGGAAACTCATATCCACAGCATCAAATTCTGCGTGAAACTAAGGATTTCTCTTGTCATTTGTGAAATGTTTTTTGACGTTTTTTGAGCGAAAGAGTTGCCTTTAAACTAATATTTTGTCTTTGCATCAGCATTTTAATGAATCTAGAATAATGTCAAAAGATAAGTACTATTGGATTGACTTTTTATACCAGGACTTTTTTTCTCAAGAATAAAATCATGCCAAACAGGATTAAAAATATCAATAAAACAAAGAGATAGCATTTCGAAAAGTATTAATTACTTAAAATGGTCAAATGACGTGTATTTCCTAAATTTTCAGCAAGTTAATGTACGAAATCCTCTACTCCATTTCTTAAAGTGCTTCGCAAATTGAATAGTACATTTGAATAGCATTCTCATAGAATAAGGGGTACCTACTAAAAGCCACAATTTCTGTACCCAATTAGAAATTTTTAACAATAAATTAATTTTTCACATGACTTGTCACATGACTTTTATAATTCCAATAAGTCTGAATTGGTCTATAATTCAGTGAGATGAAATCAATGGACCTAAAACCAAAAAACACCATCAGAAACATAGACAACTTGAGACAATATGTAGTGTTTATCCAATAATCTCTGAATTATTTCATTATTACTGACAAATCAGACGCCTTCTCATTATCTACTTATATAATTTGCTAATTTCGTCTGTCTGTCTGTCCGTAATTCGATATAATTAAGCTAATAAGATAGATCCAAGGTTCTCAATGGTACCATTGAATCAAGAGTACTCAAATTGGATGAAATATTAGTTCATTTTGTCATTCCATGTTTTTTCCATGAAATTTTAACTGAAATTCTAACAAAACATACGTTCAAAACCAAATAATTTTGTTACCACTGCACCGATTTTATTGAAATTTGGCATACTTACTCAGTTTTTTACGCTGATTTCGAAACTCAAAACCATTTTTGCCGTAGATGCTTCGTTCACAAGTTAGCACTGTTTTTGGATTATATAAAGGTGAGTTTTACATGCCTTTCGGCGTTATGAGTCAAAAATAATAATTATTCTTTAGATAAACTAGTCGGCTACCCGTCGCTTCACTCCGGAAGCCTCGCGTATGTAACGGAAAACAATTTGTTATTTATTAAAAAAAACACACACACAAATTACATCAAGTAAAATAAAACTAAAATTTTTTTAAAGTTTTTTTTTTTATTATTATTTTAATTTTTGATGTCTATATTCCCTCAATCCACGACTGATTTTAGAATCAGCGTGTGAATCATATATCTGTGATATATTTTTATTTGTTATAGAAATTAGAATGTAATCCTTGTGGTCAAATGCCTAAGACGTCTAACTTCGGAGCAGAAGGTTGCATGTTGGATTCCAGTAGATAACTTGTAGAAATTATTTTTATTTTTGTAAATTACAATAATTGCACCAGACAGACAGAGAAATAAAAGATTTTAGTAATATAGATACACTTTTCAGTGGCTTTTGAGGTACAAACAGTGAGCTTTCAGTATTCTACTTAATAGAAATAGTGCTTCTTTCTTTCTTGAGTCTCTTTTTTTTATTTCCATTGATACTTTACAGTGGTTTTTGAGTTATAAATAGTGATTGTTTTTGAGTAACAAATAGTGATTTTTCAGTATTCTTCCTAATAGAAAGAGTAATTATTTTTTTTTCTGTTCTTTTTTATCCAATTCCAATTGATACTTTTCAGTGGTTTTTGAGTTACAAATAGTGAAAATTATCTACTAATCTAGGCAATCAGATTGTTCGATGTAGATATTTGAAGAAGAGATGTTCAGTTGGACGTTAGTTGATATAGATGATAAATGAAGATCACAGCTTCTATACGAAATTCTTCGCGACAAATTGATTGTGACTATTCTTTAGAGTGAAGATAACCAAATTCTGTTGAATTGTGACTCAAAGACATAAAGTTGTACGTGAGTAAAGACAACGTTTTCCAAATATATGGCAACTTTATTTAGAGTTTGTCCTTCAGCTTTATTGATAAATACCGCATAAGAAGGTCTGATCGGAAATTGTTTTCTTGTGAAAGTGAATGGAAGTAGATTATTGCATGGTTCCATAGACATCGTATGGATAAAAACAAAATTTCCTTTGTGAGTTATAGTTTCGGTTTCTATGAGATCATTATCGAATGAATGGCATTTAAGTTGAGTTCCATTGCAGTATGCAAACTTGGGATTGATGTTTCGCAACAATATTAATGGAGATCCAATCTTCAATGCCAAACGATGTTGAGGAATACCGCTGAGATTCAATGCGTTCAGATACTCGGGCAGATAGAGATGTTCGTGTGGTGGATTATCAGAATTGTCAATTTTATTCGCACTTGTAATGTATGCTCTGTAGTCTCTCCTTATTCTTAGACTTATCATTCGATTGATGTTATCGACACTCTCGTTCATCTTGATTGATGAGCCGCATATTCATCTTTTTGACTTTGATGTGATTCTAGCTTTATGAGTTACAAATAGTGATTTTTCAGTAATCTACCTAATAGAAATAGTGCTTCTTACTTTCTTGACTCTCTTTTTCATTCCAATTGATACTTTTCAGTGGTTTTTAAGTTACAAATAGTGATTTCTCAGTATTCTACCAAATGAAGTACTGCTTCTTTCTTTTTGGACTTTCTTTTTAATTACAATTGTTACTTTTCAGTCAAAGTCAGTTCAGTTTTTGAAGTCAAAAAAGCAATATAAAGAGAGTTTTAGTTCCCATAGCCTAATGAATAAGATGTCTGACTTCGGATCAGAAGGCTGCAGGTTCGATTCGTGTCGCGGATGTTTCATTGAAAAAAATTCTTTCTATTTTTCATTCTCACAGAAAACTGCGCCCAGAAAGACAGACAGACACACAGACAGACAGACACACAGACAGACAGAGAAATAAAATATTTTAGTAATATAGATTGTTACTTTTCAGTCAAAGTCAGTTCAGTCTTGACAGATAAGTCAAAAAAGCAATATGAAAAGAGTTGTAGTTCCCATGGCCTCATGAATAAGGTGTCTGACTTTGGATCAGAAGGTTGCAGGTTAGATTCCTGTCGCGGATGTTTCATTGAAAAAAATTGTCTCTATTTTTCATTCTCACAGAAAACTGCGCCGGACAGACTGACAGACAGAGAAATAAAAGATTTTAGTAATATAGATTCTTTCTATTTTTCATTCTCACAGAAAACTGCGCCGGACAGACCGACAGACACACAGACAGACAGAGAAATAAAAGATTTTAGTACGTATATAGATTGTTACTTTTCAGTCAATGGAGGTGGGGGGTTCGATTCCCGGCCTTGGCGGAGGACGGGAATTTTTCCACGCTTCTTTCTCCTCCAAACGGGCCCTAGGGTCTACCCAGCCCTCTATAGAATGGGTACCGGGTTTCTTTCCCGGGAGTTAAAGGCGGGCGAGCGACGGGCCGACCCCCCGTCCTCAACTTTGTCCCGTATGTTCTGAGCACTGGAGCCTATCCTCCAGCAGTATTGCGCGGTCCTCTGGGCCTGATCGCAACTTTAACTTTAACGAACTTTTCAGTCAAAGTCAGTTCAGTTTTGACAGATAAGTCAAAAAAGCAATACGAAGAGAGTTGTAGTTCCCATGGCCTAATGAATAAGATGTATGACTCCGGATCAGAAGGTTGCAGGTTCGATTCCTGTCGCGGATGTTTCATTGAAAAAAATTATCTCTATTTTCATTCTCACAGAAAACTGCGCCGGAAAGACAGACAGAGAAATAAAATATTTTAGTAATATAGATTGTTACTTTTCAGTCAAAGCCAGTTCAGTTTTGACAGATAAGTCAAAAAAGCAATATGAAAAGAGTTGTAGTTCCCATGGCCTAATGAATAAGATGTCTGACTTAAGATCAGAAGGTTGCAGGTTCGATTCCTGTCGCGGATGTTTCATTGAAAAAAATTGTCTCTCTTTTTCATTCTCACAGAAAACTGCGCCGGAGAGACAGACAGACACAAAGACATACAGACATACAGAGAAATAAAAGATTTTAGTAATATAGATTAAACTATAGATATCGTTAGTATTTCGTTTTTCCTTTTGGGTGGAAAACGATCCTTTAGATTAAACTCTCAGAACCTATATCACAGGTATACAGGTAAAAGTACACCTAAATAGGTCTAATAAACATTAAAAAAAAAAAAATTTCAAATCAAATCATCAATCGAATCAAATATGTATATATAAATTGGCTAAGTTCGTATGTCTGGCTGTCTGTCTGTCTGTAACTCCATATAATTAAGCTACTAAGATAGATCTTACGGTTCTCAATGGTACCATTGAATCAAAAGTACTCAAATTGGATGATAATATAAGTTCATTGTGTCATTCCATGTTGTTTCCATGAAATTTTATTCTTGGGAACTGACCTCGACAACTGAAATTCTAACAAAACATGCGTTCAAAACAAAATAATTTTGTTACCACTGCACCGATTTTAATGAAATTTGGCATACTTACTCAGTTTTTTACGCTGATTTTGAAACTCACAACCATTTTTGCCGTAGAAAGCTTCGTTCACAAGTTAGCGCAGTTTTTGGATTATACAAAGGTGAGTTTTAAATGCCTTCAGACTTTATGAGTCAAAAATAATAATTATTCTTTAGATAAATTAAACTTTAGATATCGTTAGTATTTCGTTTTTCCTTTTGGATGGAAAACGTTCCTTTAGATTAAACTCTCAGAACCTATATTACAGGTATACAGGTAAAAAGTACACCTAAATAGGTCTAATAAACAATAAAAAAAAAACAAATTTTTCAAATCAAATCATCAATCGAATCAAATATATATATGTATATGTAAATTGGCTAAGTTCGTATGTCTGGCTGTCTGTCTGTCTGTAACTCCATATAATTAAGCTATTAAGATAGATCCTACGGTTCTCAATGGTACCATTGAATCAAAAGTACTTAAATTGGATGAAATTATTAGTTCATTGTGTCATTCCATGTTGTTTCCATGAAATTTTATTCTTGGGAACTGACCTTGACAACTTAAATTCTAACAAAACATACGTTTAAAACCAAATAATTTTTATTACCACTGCATCCATTTTAATGAAATTTGGCATACTTAGTCAGTTGTTTCCGCTGATTTCGAAACTCAAAACCATTTTTGCCGTAGAAGCTTCGTTCACAAGTTAGCACAGTATTTAGAATACATTTACTTTATATTTGATAGTTGATAATAAAATGATTTTTCAGATTTTATTATGCCTGTCAACCGACTAGCTTTGCTGCTAGTATTATAATAAAACCGGTATCAAGCAACAGGTACATTCGAGACAATAGCAATGTAAAAGATTCATTTGTGGAACCTCCTAGAAGAACTAAAAAAAAAAAAAAAACTGAAAAATAATGCGACGCAATGAAATCAATTTCAAAATATGAAAATGCTCTCTAACTGCAGTTCTAATATATTTATTTATTACTTTAAAGTCAATTCACGAAATATAATTTCTTTTTATATTCTGTGTGTAATTTATATATTTCTATGTCAGTGGGTATCTACATTTTTTTTCAATTTTTGAATAGAATTTAACGAATAATTGGTACTGATGTACTCAGTACATTAAAACACTTACTTATGTAATACCTGTTTTTATATTGTCAGACTTTTTACAGCCGTTTCAGCATAGCCTAGTAGTCTAGGCGATGTCTCCCACTCAGGAATGTGTCGGAACCTGGCTTCGAATCCCGGCAGCGCATGGCACTTTCAATTTCCTTTCTTATATTTGTCAGCCTCTTCTTCACTTTCTCTTCGGGTCAACAGCCAGGCCATAAAGCAGAAATACCGGTGATGATGATTTTTTTTTATATAAAGTGTCTACATAGACCTGCATTGCGATTTTCTATTTTTTTAATTATATTTTTTTCAAAATTGCGACACCTTATGCTCCGAGTCTCACATTTTATTCATTTGAAAATAATTGCTTATTTCATTAATCCTTTATTTATATGCTATTATATGTATCACTTTAATAAATGAAACATTTTCATTTATGAAAGTGATGCATATAAATATTTATTTATTTATTAATATTTTAGTAAACAAATAAATAAATTATTGTATTAGGTTAAGTGAAATGTATTCATTGGATTTCATCTTTACTTTATAATTTTCACAATTCTAATCCTCGTGAATCGTAAGTTAGAAATGAATATGCTTTATTTTATTTTTATTATTTTCCGATTTCGTTATTATGCTTTGTTTAGTGCTGTCTATGTATGACTACTGAATGAAAACTCTGTAGTTCTTCAATTATGCGAGTTCTGTATGATCTAGGAGCTAAGTTTCAATTTTCTTCTATTCTTGCCTCCTTGTCAAATTTCAAACGGGAACTTCTTTATTACTCTAATTTAAGCGATTGGTATTGGTCAAGGATAAGAAGTTGTCAAGTCTAGTTAAGACGATGGTTTGTGATCGTAACCTGATCGAAACCACCAAGATGTGATCGATAGGCGGAAAAGCGAGACGAAGTCAGCAGTACCGCTGAGCAGCTCCAGCAGATTTGACATTCTATGTGTTAAGCAAAATCTGAAAGAGAAAAACATCCTAAAGCTGAACGCGCGCACATCCGTTTTCATCCGGCAACGTCGATGTTTGAAGTCATCATAAGTAGAAACGTCATCAAACGTTAGATTTTTCCCAGATGGAGAAATCGGACACTAAGCAAAGTTCCTGTTCCGTTCAGTCAATCACAGTGCAGCTGTCTCCGTACAGCCAATCATAAGAAGCCACCTTCTCGCCAGCAAAAGTCAAATCGAAGAGTTGCCATTTTTCTCGTTTTATCGGATTTTAATTTTGGGAAAATTTAGTTTAACACCTTACCAGTGCTACAGCTAAAATTTGAACAAATTGGAGACACGATGGCGGGAATGTTTAGACCACTTGGAATGAAATGACCCAACAGATAAACAGTAAACAGTAATTTAACAGTCTGATATGTTTTGATGTTGAAACTCAGATGTTGAAACATATCCCATCAGACTCTGACACTATGTCAGTGTCATCTTCATCTGACGAGCTGGAGCATTGTTGTTTTCGCCTCTTTGGACCCTTTTTAGAAGTAGAAGGAGTTGACTTCTTTGGCTCAGAATTGTGTAATAACCTAAAAAACTAGCTGGGGTAACGTTGACCTACTGCCATGTTGGGCCAAAGTTACCCCAAGACCTGGGACAAAGGTTGCCTAATATAATAAATATTCATTAGTTGCCAAACCACAGAATAAATCAAGATAACGACATTGAAAATAGCTGAAACAATTAATAATAAACTGAGACAATTCGCTTACCTGCTCTGAATCACGTACTCTATCACATTTACACGGAAACGTTGGAAGACAAGTTACGTTGTAGTGATACCAACGTGGAGCAGCACTGTTGTGGTGGTAAATTGAGAAACTACAAATCAAAACTGTGAGAAGGACCAGGCAATGCTATCATCTATTGGCCCTTGCAATAAATAAGTGATAATCACTCTTCTTTGTCTAGATACAGCACATGCAATTTTTTTACGTATGTTGGGGCAAAGTTACCCGCAAAGGCCAGTTACCCTAGTTGAAGGTACTCAAAGATACAACAAGAAAATAGAATTACTTGATTGGATTCAACCAAATTCAGATCCGATTCCATCTTGTAGCTGTGAGTAATTATTTTTTTTATCTTCGTGATCTCAATTTTTAACAGTAAATTTTTATTCCCAACCCACTTGATATCGGCAAACCAAAGGCTGCTTACTTTTTATTATAAAATGTGTTGAAATTTATTGCTAAGAACAATGTACGTTTTGCTTAGCAAATTATATGCTCTCAGTTTCATTACTATTAAAATTATAATGCATGATCTATCCCACTGTATTAATCAGTAAATTGACATTAGACTTACTTTAATTAAATTTTTATTATTATTACAATAATTAGGTTTTTTGAGTTTGTTAATTCTTCAAGTGAATTGTGCATTTCAATGGTTCCAACATGAATCTGTTTTAATGTCAATCCCTTTTCTAAAGGGCTCTTACAGATTATACAGTGTTTAAAACCACGTATTTTCTTCATCTTTCTGGCGAATTTGCTCTGATCTAGAAAAAGGTGGCATTATCTGTTAATGAAAACAAGATTTTTTTCCCTTAATTTAATGGTAATTGTGTGAACGGGGATTTGAAGTATCGAAGATGCTAATCAAAGCCAATTCTTGTGTTAACTTCCTCCTTTTTTTAAAACGAAAAAATATATAGCAAATGAAGAAATATTTCTAATTATATAGAAATTCAAACTTCCTTCAATATTGCTTTATTTTTAACTATATATTTTTTTTATTTTTAAGTTCATAGACCTACTGAATTCAAGAAATAAGCTCAATGAACAGCAAAATAAAGGGCTTAAATGTTGATGAAAAGGTACTGACGCTTTATTTTTCATAGAACTGCTGAATCATCTCTTTAAAGTTTATTGTTTCTTGAAAGAAGAAACTTAATTGAAAACTGTTCTAGTGTTACATTGTTCTGTTTCTGCAAGTCATTTCGAAACATTCTTTCCAGGATTTTTTTTCTTTAATTCAACAATAGACTATACATGAAAAGTTTATTACAGACAACAGTTTTTAGAAAAACTTACGTATATTAACTTAAGTGGAGTTGCAATCACTTTTAAAACTCTTCGTATGGCATTATTTTAA
Organism: Thereuonema tuberculata; assembly: GCA_023159025.1. Classification (NCBI taxonomy): domain Eukaryota; kingdom Metazoa; phylum Arthropoda; class Chilopoda; order Scutigeromorpha; family Scutigeridae; genus Thereuonema; species Thereuonema tuberculata. Next base: position 58,187,381 of record JAFIDM010005346.1, on the reverse strand, counting down.
ATTATTTTGGAATATAATGATTAACATTCAGAAAATAGCATAATTCTTGAAGCTTGTATATATAAATCAGTCGTGACTAAATAATAAAACTTGAAATATCAAACATAACATACTTCAGTTTATATTATTTTGCAGGATTTATTTAAGCACGTCTTTAAATTGGGTCTAAAAATACCAAAATTAACCAGTTTAAAGCTGTTTAAACTGTTTTACTATTAGAGTTTAGTAAAGAGGCAACATTATAATCTCAGCCAAATTATAATCCAAAGTATCAGAAATTTAAATGTCTCATCAAGATTCAAAGACTTCACAGAGGATAGTACACAGACTAATCAGTTATAAAGTCTTGAAACATAGATAAATATAACTTTTCAATCGTATATTTTCAATCGTACGTATATTTTGACTGACTTTTTAAGCTACTTTAACGGTAAAAGAAAATAAAAAAAAAAATAATAACAAACTATTTTTACCGTTTTTTCTATTTGCAATCCACCCCTTACTATTCATTATATTCTCCATCTCTTTTTATTACAATATTTCGATCAGCTACAACAAGTTCATTACTGATCTTCTTCAGGTCCCTTCTACAAAATTAGCAGAGATTTTAAAGGTAACAATTTATGACACGACAATCAATACCCAATTACATCTTCGTATTCTACGCAGTAATTTATGATGCGTTATAAATTGTTACCTTTAAAATCGTTACGAATTTAGTAGAAGGGATTTGTCCCTGCAAACGATACCTGAAGAAGATCAGTAATGAATTTGTTGTAGCTGATCGAAATATTGTAATAAAAAGAAGAAGGAGAATATAATGACGAATATATTGAAAAATATCATCTACAGCCAGAGAATGTACTGTATCCACCACTTAGTAATTAATGATATATATACATACATAGTTCTCTGCCAAGGGCAGGTCCTTCACTGCAAACCCAGCATTCTCCAATCTTTTCTATTTTCTGCCTTCCTCTTCGTTTCCACATAAGATCCATTTACCCTAATGTTGTCGATCATCTGAAATCTTCTTATGCCTCGAACTTTTTTACCGTTCACCATTCCTTCCAGAGCATCCTTCATTAGGGAGTTTCTTCTCAGCCAGTGATCCAACCAGTTTCTTTTTCTCTTCCTGATCAGTTTCAGCATTGTTCTTTCTTCACCCACTCTTTCTAGCACAGCTTCATTTCTCATTTTGTCTGTCCATTTCACATGCTCCATTCTTCTCCATATCCAAATTTCAAATGCTTCTAGTCGTTTCTCTTCACTGCGTCGTAATGTCCATGTTTCTGCCCCATACAATGCCACACTCCACACAAAACACTTCATTAGTCTCTTCCTTAGTTCTTTTTCCAGAGGTCCGCAGAAGATGCTCCTTTTCCTATTAAAACCTTCTTTTGCTATTGCTATCCTCCTCTTGACTTCTTGGCAGCAGCTCATATCACCACTTATAGTACACCCTAAGTCTTTAAAGTTGTTCACTTGTTCCAATGTCTCATTCCGAATACTTATGTTTATCTTCTTTGTCTTTCTTCCGATAACCATAGTCTTTGTCTTGTTTACATTTATCTTCATTCCATATTTTTCACAGCTGTCATTCAGCTGCAGTAGCATATCCCTTAGTATCATCTCCTCTTCTGCTAATAATGCCGTATCATCAGCAAATCTTATGCACTTCCTTTGTTTTGGAAATTGTATTTGAAACATTGTTTTTCCTTTTACAGAAAAGCATTTGAAAAAATCCAATTAAAAAAAAAGCTGAACTCGAGGCGGATTCGAACCACAATAACACCTATCTTTTTATTACATTTTAAAACTGGTTTTCACCGGAAAAAAGGCGAAGCTATTATTACGTTCGAAGTTTTTATTATGTCATTTTCTGGAAATAGGGGCTGATAAATTTTGTGCATGGATTTGTCAGAAAAGTTCCGAATCAATGACTCAGCCTCAATCTAGCAACGTCTTGTTATCATTGGTAATGTGATTTTATGTTCTGTGATAATTGTTTATGTATCTATGTAGACAAATTAATAATTCCCGCTGATGACAGAAATAATAACAAACCTTATCATTTTCTTGAAATCTTTTTTTTTTTATTTTACATTATCTTATATCTTATAAACACACAAATGTTCAATTAAAAATTTTGTATTTAAAATCTTAATAAAAATAATAAAATATATACAATACGAATAAAATTTTTAAAAAAAGGTCCTTGGACGTTTCAAAGGCACATGGCCTCCATCATCAGCAAGATGGTGTAACATTGGAAAGAAAATGTTTATATAAAGATTGTTGTAATCATAGCTGACAACTTCTGAAAGACTGCAACGCCATTCAAAACCAACTATATGACGTGACATCTTTATGTACAAATAAAAAAATGTAGTTATCTGTATAAGTAATCTTAGTGAAGTGTACTTAAAAATAAAGTTGTGGATTTAGAGGCTGTACAGGATATTAAAATGCAAAATATATTAAAAAACGAAACGTACATCTATCATCGTTCCTATCTGTTCCTGACCATCTCCTCATGTATATTTGTTTGTTAGGGAGTATATTTAGTAGAAAAAATATATTTGGAATTTAATATGTACACTCATTAACAAAAAAAACGACACACCTAGAAGGACTTGTCCGATGGACACAAAAATTATGGGAAAGGGAGATTATGTACAGAATAGAAAATGATAAAAATTTCAGACAAATTGAATGATTTATTTCAGAGTTACAGAGTTGTAAAGTAACGAGCTCAATGAGGTGTTGACCTACCTCTACCCTGAATGCAAGCTGCCACACGACATGGCATAGAGTGATAAAGCTCCCTGATGGTCTCCTGCGGTATTTCTTGCCAAATTTGCTCCAATTGTCGGGCTAGGTCATCCACATTCCCTGATGGATGCAGTCGCCTTCCCATCATATCCCAGATATGCTCGATTGAAGAGAGATCTGGGGATCTGGTTGGCCAAGGAAGTGTTTCTCAAGCCGCAAGGTAGGTCATAGCAACACGTGCCGTATGTGGTCTGGCATTATCTTGTTGAAAAATAAGGCCAGGGTACTGCAAAAGGAAGGATAGCAAAACTGGTCTCAGAATGTCATCGACATACCGCTGTGCTGTTTGTGTGCCGCTAATGACGACCAAAGGGGTCCGGCTATCAATGGAAATGGCACCCTAGACCATAACTCCTGTTTGACGGCCTGTGTGACGTGAAGTAGTGAAAGCAGGATCGGCACGCTGCCCTGGGCGTCTCCAGACATGTCTGCGACGATCGTCAGGACACAGTTGGAAGCGGGATTCGTCGCTAAACACTATAAGTCCCCAGTCAGTATCATTCCAACCGGATCGAGCCAAGCACCACTGTAATCTGGCCCGACGGTGTGCAGACGTGAGTGGCAGGTGGCGTAGCGGTCGGTACGAGCGTAGATATCGCTCTCTCAGCCGTCCGTTGAACAGATAAAATGAAAATCTTCCCATCCGATGTTGACATTAATTATATTTAGCAGAATTAGAGGGAACAATTAATAAACGATAAGTATTAGTGAATTAAGAAAGCCAGCTTCAATCTACTATCATGTTGAATCAATTAGTGACACATCAAAATAAACTTCAATTGTATAAGAACAAAAGTTTATATCATATCAATAATATTAATTAACATTTACAGAGTTTTCTCAGATATATATATTTCTTTAATAGAGTTCATTAAAGTTCTCGTAGACTCAAGTTTAAGTCTCGTCAAGATCTATTGGCTTTTCTTATAAATAAAGTTTTTCACCTTATGTGAAACACTAACGCTTTTCTACTTGTATGATAATATCACTAGCTATTATTTTTCTAGAGTAGTTTTATCACCGTATGTGAATATTAATAATTCTTTCTTCTCAAATAAATGCTACTTAATCTGTGGATGAATATTATCTACATATCACTCAAAGTTCTTTAACCTTGCAATTAACTTTTTAATAGCTTCTTTAATAAAGTTAATTCCTAATTCATTTGTTAATGAAATCTGTAGAGATCGTTCTAACCAACTTGGAAACTATCACTTTACTTATTATATTCTCAGCGGTAATATTTCGTAAAACATCTCAAAGTTCGTTATCCTTGAAAACTTGTAACATCTTGGTTATATTCGCAGTGTATTATACAATAACCCCAGTGTTCTTTGTATCAAGATAATAAAGAGTAACTTACTTTATCTTCCTCTTTAAAATGAACTTCCGTAGGATTCCGATTAGGCTTAATCTTTTACCTTCACCTGTTTCACAGTAGATACCTTTATTAGTCCTAACACGATCCCGCTTGCAAATTCACTATATACGTTATCAGGATTCATGGCTTCTGCCTACTGTAGAATCTACTTATCAAGAGAATAAAAAACATTGAACAAATAGAGATTAGTAAGGCTGAAGATAGTAATGTATTTTCAGATTACTTTAAATTCAATCCTAAAATAATCACAACTGCATAATTGTAAATATATTTCGAGGATACTTATTATCCCAGGAAATAGTCTAATTTATTCCACTTCCGCAGTCGTCAGCGTTGCCGAGTTATATCGTTTTAAATGAACATTATACGGTCACTTCTTTTGTTGATAATCCAACTTCCATGTTGCTAAGCTACGTCCTTCTTCATTCTGTACAACAATTCATCCTTAACAAGCGCTTCGTCGTTACCACCTAACAAAGCAAGCATTGCAATCAATTTTTAGACAAACAATATATTCATCATCTCACGAAGTTCATATTGTTCAAGATACTATCTATTACATCCGTGAATGGTAATGGTGGACACTCGTGTGCGGGTCGCACGTATGATGGTTGATAACGCTGATTCAGGCGCTGTGATAGCTGATCTGGCAATTACTCTATCCTCCCGCTCTGCTGTGACCTTAGGTCGACCGCTACCTTCATGACGCTGAAATCTGCCATTGTCCACCCATTCCTGCCAGCATCCTCTAATCGCAGCATCGTTTCGACCCATATGACGAGCGATTCTCCGATTTGCCCAACCTGCCTCTTTCAATCCAATGATACGACCTCTTTCAAACTCTGACAGTTGCACGTAATGAGCTCGAATCCTGCGGCGAGGCATTTTTTCAGTCGTTGAAAGATATCCTCACTCGCAATGCAACAGAAAGTTTGACCATCAGATTGAGAATCGCTTCTTATATACACCTGCTGAGTGCGCAGTTCCGATGCGCTGTAGCTCTCGCTATTCATTCATTGGACACCAAAGTTTAATCATTTGGATGGGTGGTCCCAATGTCTTTGCATAGGAAATTTCATTACAATCGGACAACTCCTTCTAGATGTGTCGTTTTTTTTGGTAATGGGTGTAGTATTATAATTATTAAGATAAAACACCTAGCACAGAATCTAACGCCTTTTGTGAGATGAAAGTAAGCTTGGAATGCATATTAGTTGAAAAATAGACATGGAGATCAACGCTTCAGAGATTTTGACACTGTTTTTATTGGTTTTCATTGGTTTCCTCTAATAGAATAAATGTTAAAATTGCATTAGGAATAAGTCAGCGATAAGGCTCAACTGGGGAAGATTCCATTTGGGGTAAGATGCCATTTTTCCAGTTATTCTTTTTTAATTGCATTAGGAATAAGTCAGCGATAAGGCTCAACTGGGGAAGATTCCATTTGGGGTAAGATGCCATTTTTCCAGTTATTCTTTTTTTTGTGAGTGATAGACAACCGTATAGGCTACAAACAAATCTTCATCACCACACATTGAACACAATGATATGCTTCTGAGAAGATATCGTTATTATTTGGTTAAAATCAACGAAAATAAGGTAAGAGCACTGTTTTTGAGCTTTGTTACTATGGATTGTGGCTTTTCAGCTAAGGCTGGTAGAAAATATTATGAGTCTATGCATCTTACCTTTGTAGTGGCGTCTTTCCCACTCAGGCGTTATCACATCTTACCCACCGAGGTTAGACATGACGGCAGTTTGTAAACATTGCTTTTATTCATACTTATAGACGATTCATAACCCTGCTAATTTTTTCCGGTACATTATTGTGCAGGGAATGTGCCTTTGTACGATAACTTTTGGTCTGGCAAGGCAAAAAAGGCTTAATTTCAGCATCTCCCCTCTCCCTATCAACTTTATTGATAAGGTCATACTTAGGTTCTGACAACAGCTAAAATCTTAACAAAAAAAGAAGGAATAAAAAAATTAAAAAAAAAAGAATACAAGGAATGCTAAGACAAAATTTTCAGGTAAATGTATTTTTCAAGTAACAAAGACGGAAATATCTGAAGTCTGCACCAACTTTAAAGTAGAAATATTTAACTCAATTTATAGAATTGATAACTTGTAATTGTTATTTGCAATGTATTGTATTTCAAATTATATTGTAATTACAACATCAACAATAAAGATGCAGTAATGTATAATTATGTTGTTGTAAAATAATAATAAGTTATTAAATGTGTTGTTAAAAATGGAGTATTTGTAATTGTATCTTCAACAATTAGCAACAGTGAAATATATATATGATTGCAATACGTCAACTTTAAACGGAAAGACAGATATCTAGGAATTCGAAATTTTGGTTAGGAATTATACTGAATGCACCAAAAGAAATGTGGGCCTGATAGCCAAATGATAATGCGCTTGACTGAAGCATGGGAAAGCCAGGTTCTATCTCTGACTCTGATAGAGTTTTCCTCTAAATTACTACTAGGATCCACCCAGTTCTCTAGAGAATAGGTATCGGATTTTTTAATTCCCGGGAGTTAAAGGAGGGCGGGCTCAGCTTTGTCCCATTGGTTGCTTCTACCCGTTAGGGAATAAGTTAAAGTATCCCACTAACGGTCTTGGAGGTCTTTACAGACCCTTGGAGTAGCTGGAGATCAGGCTCTATCTTTTCGGGACCTAACGGGACGAAGTTGAGGTCAGGAGATCAGCCGGACGCCCGCCGCCTTTAATTCCCGGGAAAGAAACCCAGTACCATTTCTACAGAGGGCTGGGTAGACCCTAGGACCCGTTTGGAGGAAAAAGGGACCCTAAAGGAATGGGTTAATTCAATACAATGCGAAAGTGTAAATTCTGTAAGATAAAAGATTCATGAAAGAAAAAAGATTAAATCTATGACATTATTTCTCAATTTTATTATTTTTGTATTATTTAAAGGTATGAGTTTCTACGCCGTGCTGGCGTGACCGTGCGGGCTCGGCGGCGGTCTGCCGTGGCGGCCAGTGCACCAGTACCTGAGTTCGAATCCCGGCAGTGGCATGGCTGTTTCAATTTCCTTTCCTGTGTTGTCCAGCCTCTTATTCACTTTCTCTTCGGTCTGACGTCATTCCTTAATGGCGTCCTGGGGAAGGCCACGGGAAACCACCCCGTATCTTTCCCTTGAAATTCTAGGGAGTCTGCTAGGGGTTCGCCATCTTGGGAACACTAGCGCTCCCTGGAACACGGACACTTCGGTTACGAAGCTCGCACTTCGGTGCGAACCGGCTCAACAACAACAACAACATGAGTTTCTACAAAATAAAACTACCTTTTATGATTTTTTACATTTTACTATGTTTGTACGCGCATCTCTCTAAACGGGCTGAACTATTTCCTTAAACTTTCATCTGTTCCTGATTTCAGATTCCTCTTAAAATTTAAATTAAGAACACCATTTTTTTTCTGTCCTCAACAAAAATCCCTCAACACTGACAATTTCCTATTGTTATTTCTCATTTATATTATGAGTAGGAGACTGGGGTCAATTGTAACATTTTATACTAATTTTTTTTTTCAAGGAAATAAGACACATACAGAAATGAAAATTATGCAAGGTTTATTCAACATTAGGTGCATTTACTCAAAAATTGACAACTCTTCAAACCTATATGAAAGTGACAAAAAATATATAAATATCTATATGGATACAAAACAAGTGTTAAAGTTGATCTCAAATCGGGGGCAATTGTAACAGTAGTAGGGGGCAATTGTAACAGATAGCAGGAGATACTGCAGTATACCAAGGTTACTTGGAAGGTTACTTTTGTTTACAATGTTCTGTATTTCAATCATCATCAGAATCACAATGTTGGCACTAATATACTGCTTCCCCAGGAGTGCAATCTTCATGTATCCATTTGCAGCAAGACACTTCTACCTTCTTGCAAAACAGCTTTTATTGCTGCATTCAACACTGTTTGCGAAATCCCATGCGTTTTGTACGTTTCCGGTACCGTGGCATTTTGCAAAAATAAAAAAAAAAATAGGACTAATGCTAATTCGTCACTTGTTTCGGATATTCAATTTGTATTTAAGTTACATTTCTTTAAAAACTTTACAAATATTATAATTACTTCAATAGGCTTTTAAATAAATATGAGTTGGACTCATGTAAATAAAATAAGTAGGATAATATTTAATATCTTTATTTATTCATTAAGCTTTGCAACGTTTGATTACATATTATTTTTCCGTTTAAACTGTAATTTAATGTTTACTTCATTTTATATTTAAAATGTAGGCATACTAAACAGAATATTGGCCTCAAAACAAAAATATGAAGAATGGGGTCAGCAATGTTACAATCGTTCCCAATAGCTCAATTCAATTGGTGCTCAATTATTTAGCGCAGGATATAACCATAGCGTATGTTGTGATACAGAAATGTAGCAGTTCTACCTGCCTTCTTTATATGTAATTGTCACATTTTTGTCTCTAATACATTTGGTTGCAGTTGATAACTAGTACGACTAAGGAAACTTACTTTTAGCAGTCAAACCGATATTTTTGTGATGATCTTCAGAACAAATTGAAGGGCCGATGTCTTTTTTTTGGTGAATCATTCTTGTATAAAAGACGAATCCCCACGCGATCTATCGGGATTGAATCAAAGTTTGCTCAGGCTATAAAGAGCTTGATGTAATTGACCCCTGTTACAATTAACCCCAGTCTCCCCCTGAGTGTATTTCTAGTCCTATCTTCAGATATTGTAATACAAAAATTTAGCCCAACTTTCGATAAAACGTGGAAACAACGTGGACAACAACTTTGAATACTTGGTGTGTCATTTAATCCAGAAGATTCATTTAGTTGAATTATGAATAAATCGAACCAGTCGGAATCTCCCTTCACCTACCCCATTTTTTCGCCATGGAACTATCGCTTTATATTTCGTAACGCACCATTTTTATAAAAAAAAAAAAAAAACCGAATAAATTACAAAATTGCTTTAGAATCTGGCTACTACCAGAACTTTTTCTTCTACAAAATTCTTTCTTTAGAATCAGAAATAAACATTGGTATTATTTATTTTCCTAAAATAGGCCTGTTAAGTTTTTCGTTATATTACAATTTCTTCTTAATCATTCATTTCATTTCCTTGCCATGATTCAAAATGGCGATCTACTATGAGTGGTTTGAGTTCACTGTTTCCCAAATCAATAATTAGAGCCTCATTCTGAATATGCAAATCAAGAGGACTTAAATAGATCGGTGGCTTATCGTTGGAAGATTATTGCTTCGAAAATTATACACAAGAGATGTCTAAATTAGGCCTCTAATTATCAATTTGCACAGTTGGTTCTGACAATGCATTTTCCAATCGTAGAATTAAGTCTGAAATTCTACTGATATCAATGCAAAAACATAGCTTTACCACTTATCACTGTAACTTTAATATAATATCAATCTCAAATAAAATAAAATGTCTCAAAAGATATATGCTGAAGTAAAATCAAAAATAGAAATAAGGGCAGCACAATGAATAAATAAAATGCCTTTCTGGTTCAATTATGATAGAAATAGGGAACGGCCGTTTCATCCTGCAAAGGACTCATCAGCCAGATCCGCCCTCCCCGATAAAAGAACCCAGAAAGGCAAAAACATAAGTGAAGATCACCGCCACACCCGGCAGTGACCCGAAACCAAAAAAACAACAAAAATAAATTTTTATTTTTCTTCTTCTTCTTTGGCACTACAGCCTTTGGTGGGCCTTGACCTCCTCAACAATCTTCCTCCATATCACTCTGTTCTCAGCTTTCATCTTCCATCCTCGGATCTCCATCACTTTAAGATCAGTTAGCACATTATCCAGCCATCTGTTTCTTGGTCTGCCTCTCCTTCTGGTTGAATGCAATCTAGGATTCGTAATACGTTTGGATATCCTATCATCTTCCATCCTTTCCAAATATCCTAGCGAACGTATTCTTTGTGATTTAATGATTTTCCCTATACCCTTTCCTTGAATAAGCTCTTGCAATTCATGATTATATCTTCCTCTCCAACCTTCTGTCTCTCTCACAGACCCATAAATTTTTCGCAGTAATTTTCTTTCGAAAGTCCTTAGTTTGTAAATATCTGCTTCCGTAATTGGCCACATTTAAGATCCATATGTGTCAACAGGTCTCACTAGAGTATATTACCTTTAATTTGGTATTTCTTTTAATTAGGGAATTCTTAAATACCTTTGAGTTCGCCTAAAAAGCTCTATTTCCTGCTTGTATTCTTTCTTGTATACATTGTCTTGTATACAAAAATAAATTGTGCTGTTTTTCATTTTAATTAAACCTTCTGCACGTTAATTTATTCTTAAGGTTAAGTCATCTTGCTGGACAGTTAAGTCCATTAAAAAGCCTTAATCCTATCAATTGTGCCAAACAGCACGATTTATTTTTGTTGTTTTGTTTTTTTTATTTCGGCGATCACTGCCAAGTGTGGCGGTGATCTTCACTTATATTTCTGCCTTTCTGAGTTCTTTTATCGGGGAGGATGGATCGGACTGATGAGTCCCTTGTAGGACGAAACGGTCGTTCCAAATTCCCTCTGATAAAACAACAATAAAACATAACAACTTCACTTACTAACGTGTGGCATGAAGTAAAAAAAATCAAAAATGAAACACTTGAAATACAATAACAGATTGCTCGTAATGAAACAAAACTTTGAAGAATTAGGTACAACAAAAATTTAGAAGAACATTATTGTTGGCTAAGGCACGTTGTTTTTCTTTGCTGCAGCATTTACACTTGAGATTTTATCTTTTACTTCAGCAATAGCTGCATTCATTGTCGCCTTATCCCACTTTCCCCTGTCACTTTTCCTTGTATAATTTCGTGGCATGTTGTTTATAATACCTAAAACAATCATAGATAAACAGTCATACATGAGGATTTAAAATAAAAGAAAAAATAACTGCAACTAAAATTCAGTTTCAAAACCAATTTTTAAAATAGGACAAAAGCTATTCATTAAAAGTACTCAAAAGCATGTTGGGTAAGATGACAAACTAAGCAAACTTCTTGTCATCTTACCCACCCTGCCATTCGTCATCTTACCCCACGCCGCCAATTTGGTTTAGAACTTATTTATCATTACCGTAGCTTATCGTAAACAACCTACACCACACATTGTTCTTTATATTATGAGTTGTATTTTGAGAATATTTTATGAAAGAGCAAAAACAACTTAATCTAGTTGAGTAATTCCTTACGCTGTGAAGTTCAAAAATTACAAACGCACGGGAAACAAACACATCTTAGTCTCTATTGCTCGCAAAATAATCTAGCCCGCCATCCCTTGCAGTGAACTTCGTTACTAATCACCTGAGTTTCAGAAATTGCTTGGACAGGTGCTCCTATCTATGAATGCGTCGGAGAAATACCGAGTTCATCATCTTACACGCTTCGTCATCTTACCCGACTTTCCTCTATTTATTATTGGGTTCTTGGGGGACTTCAGCCGTAGCCTTCGTAATTTACCAGCCTGAGACTAGAAGAAAATTAGGGAGGGAACTACTTGAGCGGAGGCCCAAACTGAATAAATGAATTAAGCTCATTCATGTATTTAAGTAGCCATAATAAGCTTCAGTTTTAAATATAAAAGCAAACGTAGCTTAATCGGAAAGTTAAAATTAAAGTTAAAGCAATAGTAACTAATTTTACTGCCGTACTACTTTTGTGCGCAGGTTCCTGATTCTAGTAGGGGTCTAAGGCAAGTAATGGGGGTAAACAGGTCACCAGCCGTGCTTGTATATTAGTTCGCATTGTAATGGCTGCGCCCACGAAAGCCACGCCGTAACAAGATAGTGAGTTGTAGACTTTTTAAAACTAGTTTATTAATATATTATTATTGGAGAACGTGCCCCGAAAATGTTGTGTTCCACGGTGCAAGTCAAACTATCGTCACAGCGATTATGTGACAGCATTTCGGTTTCCAGTTGAAGAGGAAAGACGACAACAATGGCTTCGTAACATTCCACGGAAGGATTTCGTTCCGACAAAATATTCTGTAGAATGTATGAATCATTTCATATCGGAATATATCGTAACCAATGAATATGTAAATCCTTCTTTAACAAAAGACGCTGTGCCAACCGGTTTTGAAGGTTTACCTGCATATTTAACTGTAAAACCACCTTTAAAGAGAAGAAACCCTGAGGATAAACGACTGGAACAGGAAAATCGAGTGGAAAATGAATTTAGTGAATGTGCGAAAACGACAAAATAAAGTCGTTTACGGATTTTACTGATAAAGTTGAAAAATACTTGGAAAAAAATGGATGCATTTTAAGACACCAGAAAGTGTAGTGTTATTTATTTTGGATGTTTCTGATAGCCCTAAAATACTTATCAGCATCAAGATCAATCAAAACCTTGAAATTGAAATTACTTATCAGGAGAATCAGCTGTGAAAATTTTAGTCAATATTTTTTTAAATTATTATTGCCAAGTGGAGAATAACTAAATTCATCAGCATTCCCATCAACGAAAACTGTTAACCCTTAGAAGATGAATAACAGATTTTTTTAAAATTACTAATTTTGAGTTTTTAAATAAACTGATTTATGAAAAAAATCTAAATTGATACAAGTAAAACAGATTATTTTTGTCAGTGTATTAGGACTGTATAGCTGAATTTTTTCAATATTTTATCTTGTATTTAGATCCTTTACTGTTACTTTCTATTACCGTACTTAGTTTTCTTGTAAGAATTTTGTTTTTGCCTTGGTAATTATGTAGTATGATTT
>JAFIDM010005346.1:58155470-58169374 GCA_023159025.1 Thereuonema tuberculata | reverse complement strand
ATTTTTTATATTCTACATAATTGTTTGTGTTTTTATTTTGTAGATAAGCTTCATAATTTTATTTAATTTTCACTTCGGTTGAATTTGATAATTATCATAAAATGGCTGTGATAACAATTTTGTCGAGTAAATTATTATAGATTAGCCGCATTTTCATTAATAATTTTATTTTTTCCCAATTTTTACTGATTTACAAAACTCCCTACTTGAATTTTAAAAATTAAAAAGGCTAAAACTTTTTTTTTGTATTTAATTTAATTTATGATATATTATGAAAAATTAAATATTTAATTTACAATCTAAAATATATTTAATGTATTTTTAAGTTCCATAATTAAAGCTATATTTGCCAGAAAACGAAATTAAAAGGCTTAAATTTATAGAGCTCAGGCTAGCCTCAGCAAAGCCTGAGATTTGGGCCTCCGCCTCCTATCGCGGATTTTCCACTGTGAGGCTGGTACAGTATTACGAAGGCTACGCTTCAGCCCCCTTAGTCATCCCCGTGGTGCGCCACTGGTAAGAAAGATCTTCCAATTTTGCTATCTCGGATAGAGTAGCACCTTTCAGGCGCCAGCCAATAATTATCCCACGTTTAAAGTATCTTTAGTCAGATTCTTCAAACATATGCTTAGTCAGACGAAAGAGACTGCTTATGTGATCTAGTGGTTGCTCCTACTTCTTTCTCGGCGTGAAAATAGGGAGATGCATACGTGCCGATAGCAACAGAAACAAACGATGCATAAAGGAGAGATGCGTAAAGTGAAAAATTACTGATATAACGGTCGTACGATAGAAAGAACTAATTTAAACAAGCGCAAAAGGGAGAACCATATTCAAGCGTAAAATCCAAGCGTATTTTTCCGTCCCTCCAGAGCTTCCTTTCGTCCCTTCGGCGTGTTCCATTGTTTTGGCAGTGTGCCAAACCCAGTCTTTATCGCTTTGACAAGCAGTAGACACAAACACAAGTCATCACTAATATATCGTTTCTTATTCAAAGAACTTCCTCAAGGTGTACATAAGAAGAAAAGAAAACATCTTTCTTTTGTAGAACCAACAAATAAACTAAATACAAATGTCAATAACAATAAAATCAAATAAATCGAATAAATCATCCATGATCCAAACGTTAATAACATTAAAAAACAAATAAATCGTCTACATATTAACAATAAAAACTAAATCAAACAAACAAAATTAAAACATCCATGATCCAAACGTGAATAACAACAAAATAAAAATAAGACAAATGGGTCAATCAACTATTCTTTGTACCTAAGTTTGTCCCGAACACAAATTTAATAAATATTGTTTTTGGAAGTAATATTGGACTTTATTTTTACCCCAAAGTTTTATTATTAGGTCATTGATCAAAAGCTGTAGAGTGACCGATGTTAGTTTAATTACGAATATTTTATTATTTTTACTTCAGACAATTTTTCCCCGCGAGTGTTTGGTTTTCCTGTTACTTCAGAGACTTCGCAAACTCCTAAAGCACATGTTTTAATACAGATTGGTATTAAATATACAAAATATATGTTAAATAGTAGTAACTGATAGTAAGGATATGCGACAATGACAGTGAAAAGTAGGCTGTTTGTTTTGTTTTGTCCCGCAGGGGACAAATTACTGCCGCAGGGACAGTAACGCAGGGGACAAATTACCGCCATAATCTATATTACTAAAATCTTTTATTTCTCTGTCTGTCTGTCCGGCGCAATTTTCTGAGAGAATGGAAAATAGAAATAATTTTTACAATGAAACATCCGCGACAGGAATCGAACCTGCAACCTTCTGATCCGAAGTCAGATGCCTTATCTTTTTTTTGAATCTCAAGATTGTTTATTTATTTCCCATCCGTCAATTTATTTGTAATTCGAAACTGACAATTAGAACGATAATTGCCGAAACGTTGCAATATTTTAAATATTCTTACTTAACCAAATTGTGATATTGAAAAATATGTGCGTGTACACGCCAGATGTTGGAGTAAAGAAAACAGAGTCAAGAAAGAAAGAAGCACTCTTTTTTTGAGGTGGAATACCGAAAAAATCACTATTTGCAACTCAAAAACCATCAATATTTGTAACTCAAACGTCACTGAAAAGTGATAATTATAATTAAAATGAGAGTCAAAAAAGAATGAAGCGGTACTTCTATTAGATAGAATACTGAAAAATCACTATTTGTAACTCGGAAACCATCAATATTTGGAAAACAAAAGCCACTGAAAAGTGCCAATTAGAATAAAAAGAGACTCAAAAAAGAAAGAAGCAATATTTCTATTAGATAGAATACTGAACACTATTGTAACTCAGAAACCACTGAAAAGTATCATTTGGAATAAAAAAAAAAGAGTCAAGAAATAAGAAGCAGTATTTCATTAGGTAGAATACTGAAAAATCACTATTTGTAACAAAAACACTGAAAGGTATCAATTGGAATAAAAGAAGAGAGTCAAGAAAGAAAGAAGCACTATTTCTATTAGCTAGAATACTGAAAAATCACTATTTGTAACTCAAAAACCATCACTATTTCTAACTCGAAAACCACTGAAAAGTATCAATAGGAATAAAAAAAAAAGATAGTCACGAAAGAAAGATGCACTATTTCTATTAGGTAGAATACTGCTCAGAAGTTAGACGTCTTAGCCATTAGACCACTAGGCCTACATTCTAATATCTATAAAAAATAAAAATATATCATAGATATATGATTTACACGGTGGTTCTAAAAGCAGTCGTAGATTGAGAGAATATAGACATCAAAAATTAATTTTAAAAAAGCTAAAAAATTGTTTTCCGTTACATAAGGGAGGCTTCCGGAGCGAAGCGATGGGTAGCCGACTAGTCTCACTAAATAAAGCAAAATATTGCTCTTCAAATTAAAAAAAGTGCTCTGCCCGTTATCTTAACTAAAACGTCATTCACTAATCGTTAAAATGTGCTCCATAGGAAGTTAGATTTCAGATTTTTGTTTGTTAGAAAATCATTATGTTGTCACTCGCGTTTAGTACAAAGAATAGTTGATTGACCCAAATACTAATGAAATCTTTACAATCCAAAACGTGAAAACCAAAATAACAAAAGATGTTTTCTTTTCTTCTTACGTACACCATGAGAAAGTTCTTTGAATAAAAGAACGAAATATTGGTGATGATTGGTGTTTGTGTCTATGTTAGAAGAAATTGATATTGAAGAATTTGATTTTGAAGTTATCTTTAGTCTGCTTTTCCGATTTTAACATTGTGCATGAACACACGAATGCGGCCATGTCTGCTGCTCTCCTATGTGTGGAGTCGCTGCATCTTTTCATATGACCTTTGAATGTTGGCTACTTCACTGGACCAGTGAAGATCATAATAAATTGATCGCACAGTGTATAGAAAGCACGATAATAGGATATGGCCACTTTATGATATCCTATTTTTATCCTCCGAAAAATAAGATAAGAACAGTGACTGGATTGTTGCGCCCCTAGACACAAATCTAGTATGCGCCCTCTTCAAAGGGAAAGAAAAAACGATCTGGAGTAAATTCTATTAAATTATCTCGAAATAAGTATAGTATAAAATATATAAGTAAAATTTAAAATGACACAAAATAAAATTATTGAATTTTTCTTCCTTTCTCACTTTTCTTTTGCCAGTTGAAGAAATACCGTCCGCGCCTCTTTCTTTTGTAAGTAAATTTAACATTAGATCACAATCACAAATATTATAGATAGTACTTTTGAACTTTCAAATGCATCACAACTACTTATCGGAAATCACTGACGAAGTAACTTGCTTGCCGTAGGCTTTCATACTTTTACAACACGAAATAAATTATTGAAATCTAATAACCAATTAAGTCGTATGCTTGTCTGTGCGAATCTGAGAACTTTTCGTTTATGCATTTAGTGTTGGATGCAAAATAAAAATAAAGACAGCAACGTTGTGTATATCATATTACTATTAATGTTTCAAATATTAATTTTTTTATTAAAAGTCACTGTAAATATTGTACAGTCACTGTAAAATATGAAATTCAATTGTCAGAATAAAGTCTTTTCCCCAAAATTTGGCCACCCATTCACAGCCGCCGACTCTAGGTAAGTGCTTAGTGGGCCTATATTGTAAACGCAATAGCTACTGATTGTTGTCGCTAACACAATAGCTCCCAAAAAAATTGATCACTAAAATAACTAAACAAGCGGTTTTGGAATTGTTATCAGGTTTACTTATCCGTTTTAAACTTTATCTGCAATACAGTCAGGGGAACTGATTTCTACAGATCTTTAATTTCTATTAAGCTATTTGTCAACATTTAATTCACATAAATAGAAAATTGCATTTTATTTTATTTTTTACAAATGGAGTTGAACCAGACAACTTGTCAGCTATAATTAGAATCACTGAATCGGTAAATCAAATAAATTGACAAACGATCGTAAAAAAAGAGAACATAAAGAGAATACAAGACAGAGATTGAGGAGGTACAAAAAAAATCAATTTATAACTGCTCCAATTGCAGCCATAAAAAAGGTTGCCAATGGCAGCCATAAAAAGGAAATAGGCAATACAATTGCCTCTAGGGTAATGAAAAAACAATCTCTTCTGACTGCTTCAATCTGGAAATAGATAGAAAACAAAACATTTAACACTTCTTGAACAGCCATAAGTAATTTATGATTTATCAAAACAGTAAGTTAATATAAGAAGTTATAAGAAATTTTACTATACATTATTAAAAAAAAATTCATTAATAAAAAAAATGTAATTGAGATAGTATTTAATTTAATTACAATTGTTTCAAAAAAGAATAGATTTGGAAAAGTATTTTTTTCTTCACATTTACCCGAATGCTATCAATTTGAAAATTGTGTTTATATAATATTTTTAACCAAAATATTCTGAAACTACAATGTCTGTAAATATAACTGATTTCCACAACACCATTAAAAACACAAGAACCTACTGACCATAATTACCATCCCCATTTAAATACTCACGATAACCAATAATGTTCAGTTATATCAATTGTCACAATCCTGATTTTGCCAATCTTAGTCCTTCAAACGCATTAAAGAAAAAAAAAAAACAAAGAACAAAACATGCAATACATCGGAAACATAAATAATTCTTAGCCTGAAGATTTAGTAATGTTGGGGATAATAATGAGTAATGGTATTATTGGAGAATGATTTTAATGAACATTAATTGTTCAACATTCAATTCAAAAAAATAAAATATAAAGCTGAAAAAAATAACATTAATGAAATTAAAATTTTTTATTACAAAGTAGAGAAATAAAATGTTTAATCCTAATCCTGAGAAAGGCTGCGCGGTTGGCGTGTGGCTGAGATGCCTTTTACCTCTGAATTCCTCTCATGGGATACCGTTTGTGGATGATCCGAGCTTGAGCAGTTTCTCCTGATTCCGCTGCACTTCTTCCACTAGTTTTCCTTCATTGTTATCTTCTTCTGTCCTTAAATCTCTGGGAAACGTAAAAAAGATCCAATGGTCTCAGTGCTTGGCTTTAGTGCCATTCACATTTCACAAAATCAAGCAATCAATCAAGATTTGAGTAAATTAACATACACTTATTTTTGTGAAAATGCAACATCATGAAGTAAACATCCAAATCAAGTGAAAGTTACAGAAAACGTAAAGCAGGATATGATACGCATATGATTAAAATTTGGGAATGATGCCTAGATGCCTAGATTCAGAAGCGCCCTCTGAACTGTCGTGTAAGGGAGCCTATAATTAGAGGATTGTTGTGGATACAGACAAGTACTTTTTCGTCATCAGGGAGCTGTACACGAGCCTAATGGAGTCAGTATGCCTCGTCGATGTCAAAGGGCGCCTTATAAGCAAGCTACGGAGTTTGAACGGTGCGGAATAATCGGTTTGCTTGAAGAAGAATTTTCATATCTCGAAATTCCTGCTCGTACGGGGCTTAATGCCACGACAGCGATGCAAGTGTGGAAGCAATGACTGAGCATGGAAGCAATGGTTAAGCGTGGAAGCAATGGACGTGATAGAACAAGTCACACGGAACACAAAATGTGACGATACCACGGGATAGACACCTCATCCGCATGGCAGTGACGGACCGTTCAGTTTCTTCTCGAGTGTTAGCACAACGTTGGAACACTGCAACAGGTATGACATTGTCTGGTTCCACGGTTCGATAGCGTTTGCTGCGCAGAGGACTGCATGCATGCATTTATTTGCGGAAGATTCCCTTGGGCCTGAACTATCGACGCCTCAGGCTAGAATGGGCTCACGAGCACACTCACTATCATGTAATTTGGCACCATGTCGTGTTTTAGGATGAGTCCCGCTTCAACTGGATTACAATGACGGCCACATATACATCGTGAGCGCCATCTTACACACTGCATTGTCCGGCGTCATACTGCACGAACGATAGGCGTGATGGTTTGGTGAGCAATTGGGTATCATAGGAGATCTCGGCTGCTGCAAATTGTGAGCACCCTCAACAGCAGTCGCTGCATCAAGGAAATTATGGAACCTGAAGTCATACCCTTCTTCAGCTCGCGCCTGAAGCCGTATTCCAACATGACAACGCCCTACCACTTATTGCCAGAAATATCCAGGCCGTCTTCGAAGCAAGACGGATACCCTTTCTTCCCTGATCTGCATATTCTCCCGATACGTCACCTATTGAACATGTCTGGAATATAATCTGTCGGCAACTAGCCCGTCATTGTCATCCAGCAGCCAATACCGAGTACTCTGGACTCGATAGAAGCAGCCCAGCAAGCGATACCCCAGAAACACGTACAAGGCCTGTTTGATTCAATGCCATGGCATGTAGCTGCTCTTATTGTAGTTCGTGGAGGCTTTTACATCCTACTGATTTTTGCAAGTACTGTTGTTGCATTGCTCTGAAACTTTAATCGTTTGTTTGTATCACTATTAGTAATGTGTATAAGAAATGTCCTTCCACCTCTGAAGGTTCCTTCACGGTGTTGCAATTTTGATAAACATGTTTTTTTACATCATTAAATTATAAGTTTTAAAGACATTCATTCAGAAAAGTTAGAGATAAAGGAAGTGTTGGGTCACCATGAAAAATTTTAAAAAATCTTAAAAATATAGTTATAACATTTTATAGATTCCATTATTTAATTAGCAATAAAAATATTCAGTTAATTTGAGATTACTGAAACCACTCATACATGATTAACAATAATATTCATAAATGTTGTGTGTCTTCTAGATCTCGCAACAACCAGTACAACTAACTTAAATTCATTTTTATGGTGATTAACAGAAGGAAGCATGTAAAAGCTGGTTTCTGTTAATTAAGGCAAAAAAATAGAAAATCGCTGATACATGGTAAACATGAATAAGAAATGGAAGAAACGCGGATATATGACATGAAATGAATGAAGTTATGGTGTCGTATGCAAATAAGTGGCACTGTCATTGGATGATGCAAATGATCCGCATCACAGAAAAGGCTGTTTGGGAGATGATGGTCAATTAACCACACATTTTTCAGGAAGAATATTTTTTACACTGAGCTAGCCAGATCTCTCAATACATACGGGTTGGCCATCCAGATCTCTCGATCTCGAGTAGGATACTCTTGGGAGATGAATTGGTGTCCACAACTGCCCTCCCAAACACCTCGAGTGACTTAAGAGATACAAAGAACATATTTTGGTTATTTAATTTGAACCTTATTTTTGATCTGGTCCTGTGGGTACCCATTGTTTGAGTACTGGCGCTTAAACAGAATGATTTTGGGTTATTTTTAACGTGTAATATCTTATAGCTTACTATCCATTTTCATACAAATTAATCATGTATTATCATTTATTTCTCTAAGAGTTATCGATTCGGGATTTTTTGTGTTTCCCTTAATTAATGAAAACTAATGTACCTCTGATCCACTGCATTTAACCTAATGCCATAAACTAATGGTTTTTTACTTAGAAGGCCTTAAAGACTTTTTTTTTATATTATAAACACTAGATGTGCAAAAAGGAGGCAGCTCCATTTCAGCAAATTTTTCAGGAGAAGCAAAAAACTGTTTTACCACGAATTCTTTGAATTTACATGTATGATTCATATGTAGGGTTAAAATCTAGTACGTAATACATAATATCCTCACAAAATACGCTTTTTGGAAATTTGGTTAGATAACAATATCAAAAAGAAAACGTTGGAGCTTCCCCCTTTTTGCACCGGAGAGTAAAAAAAAAAGTCAAACAAATTTCAATGCGATTTATTAACAAAATGTTATCAAAAGTAATAAATAAGCACAAACTAATCATCTGTAAAGCTATCTTCTTCTGGCTGAATAGATTCTTCTTCTCCTTGACACTTCAGCCGTTCATAACACCACATACAGTCAGAAGGCACATATTTTGTTGCGAGTTCTTTCACGTGTAGATATTTGGGGGGCTTAAGTGGAAACGGTCCAGAGTAGAACAATAATTTGGAAGGAGGTAAAGTCAACGTTACGCCACGTTTCTGAAGGGTAAACAAGTCCTTAACTAAGGCACTGGCCGAACTGCTGCATTCCACGCCTTTTGCTGTGTACTCCATGACACGATAAGAAGATATACCAAAAATTTTGCCTTCTTTTGTTTGATACGCACTTTTTAAAATGACCGTTGAAATGACCACTGAAGTTCAAAATCATT
Source organism: Thereuonema tuberculata (assembly GCA_023159025.1). NCBI lineage: Eukaryota > Metazoa > Arthropoda > Chilopoda > Scutigeromorpha > Scutigeridae > Thereuonema > Thereuonema tuberculata. Next base: position 58,160,710 of record JAFIDM010005346.1, on the reverse strand, counting down.
TCTTGGGAAACTGGAACCACTACAAATTTGCGACATGTATTTTTTACCAGAGGTGCTCCGGAGGTGTCCCCTTTTTTGCACCGAATCCAATCAGGAGACATATATATATCCATTGTATTTCCCTTATGAGTTAACGGCGCTGCCTCATTTTTTAACCAATCGATTGAGCACCTTTCTATAAACGTGTAGCGATTAAAAACGAAAAATCGTCAATTTATGGAGCTGCCTCCTTTTTACACCGGTGTCTTCAATTGTTCATTGTTCATTAGAAGCGGCAAATTACATAAGTTCTGCTAAAATAAAATCTTTACAAATTGTTTGATTCACTCTTCACTCAAAACTTCGAAATTATGTAGTAGTCGAAATATGAATTTAAAAAGCTGAGATCCTTAAATATGCAGAGAAAATTGCTTCTTTATCATTTTAATTGGGTTCAATATTATTCAGTAGAAACCTTGAAGTCAGTTCTTTGAATCCAAAGTGTTCTATTCATTATCTATCATAACAGATTCAAATTCTGTATCTGGTGTAAATTTCCTTATTTTTAACCTTAGATATCTTGTCTTTTAATTTTATTTCGGATAAATCTAGGAACACCCTGCATAAATCCCAAAAATTGTTTGTTTTCCAAACAAATGATTAAGGCATAACGTTTTACTGCAGCTTTATTTTGACTTACCTTGTAATAAAAGATTGCTTTAAAACAACCTTTTGTCTGTATCTGTTAGCTATCAAATACTGCAGTAATTATATATTAATAACAATGTAAATTCAAAATGAAAATTGAAAAATAAACTTCATTTTAAATTTATGAAATATGAGCATTTTTAGAAAGACTTGGCATGATAGCTAAAAACGAGATTTATTAATAAATTCAGAGCCAAAAAAAACTATAGCATCAATAATAATGAAAACATTATTTTTGTCCTGTATACTGTATTACTTACCGAAATTCTCAAATAATATCTTCGCTGATCCAATAAAATACCAACTAAAATCTATTTGGGTAAAATGTAAACTCAAAATATTTATTTGGGAGTTTTTTTTTTTTTTTCAAATGAAAGTTTCATTAACCCTTTTTAGATTTTCCTAATTTGCACTTCCATTTTAAAATGCTGAAATTGATCTGTAAACATTTTTGATTGAGTAAGAAGCAAAAGCTATTTTGTTGAGCAACTATACGTTTATTCCTGCATTAAAAAAATAATATCAACTGTAACTCAGTCATCAATCATTTCAATTTATTAATTGGGCGTTAACCTTCAAGAAGCAGCATTTACTAAAGGAGTAACTGTTGAACTTAGCAGTAAATTAAAAGTGTACAATGTATTTATTAATACATAAAATTTTATCAGTTTATTATCATTATAATTTTGAGCAGCAATTATTATTATATGGTAACATATTTAAACATTTGAGGCAGCTTCAAACGAGAGAAAACTATTTGGCTAAAACTAATGTTTTTTAACAACAAATTTTTAGAGAACATAATTTTCTCTAAAATTTGTTTACATGACTAAAATCAAAACATACTTCAGGTATCATGAAAGTATTAATAAATATGTCAAAAGATCGATATATTTATTAAAACTTTTATGATACTTGAAGTATGTTTTGATTTTAGTCATGTAAGTAAAGTATCTCGCTAAGTTTTTTTTTTTAGATAAACATTTATTTGATTTTACTTGATATAAATTCCCACGTAACCTGTAGCAAGATATTTCGTTATACAATGAAGCACCAAACTATTGACAAAAATAATGACTTATCTAATTTGCAGAAAAAAAAATCAACGTTGACGTCTTAAACGGAATTTTTTAGCTTCAAACTAGATATATTGTTAAAAAAATTCAAAAATGCACACAAAATAAATATGTGTAATTTTTTTACACTAATACATACACGTTCAATTTATTTTTATTGGGTATGTTGTTCTTTATAAAATACTCTTTCATTTTCCATTATTGTATTCAAGTAAATAAAAAAAAAAAGACTCAAAATTTCAAGCGGATTTACAGGACCTCTTTGCTTGTATCCCCTTGCTGAGTTACATGAAAATTTTACTGCGAATAGCGTATGCTCTGTTACTTCCGCGCTGGAGGTTTCCAATAGCTTGATCATTGTCATCTTCACGAAGATGAAGCAGCTCCTGATGGATATCTGATAGTTTCCCTCCTTTTCTTTTAACATGTTTTGAAGAACGCAACAAGCAAACGTGATCTTTTCAGCCTTTTCTGGTAATACTAACATGATGACTCGGAATTTTCTTGCAAGCATACCAAACACACACAAGACGACTCGGCGTGCTCTAGAATAGCGTTACTTAAATGCTCGCTTTGTACGTGTCAGGACAGTTTTGGGAAAAAGTCTCATTACATTGGAGTTCAACGGTTAAGATTCGTCTGCAACGAATACAAATGGTAGATTCCACTGTTTTGTAGACCCCATTTTCAAGAAGCTGCCAGATTCAGCTTACTTTACAAAAGGCATGTCCAAACTGTGAAGCAATGAAAATACGGCTGTCATTGTTTCTCCCATAGTCGCCCATATCAGCAGCTATAAATTTACCATCAATATTAAATTTATCTCACAGCAAATGTCACGCTTATCCGACAGTTGGTGTTTTGTTTCTCAATTTTGTTTTTTTACTGATTAATCCTAATAATTAAAAGAAACTATAAATAAATATTCATTCTTGTTAAAGAATTTCTGTTCATCTCCTCTTAATTCATTTAAAAACATGTTGAGTTTCCTTTTTTGATTAATAGGATGAACCCAAAACCAGCGACCTCGCCATTCATTCTCGAAACATAACAAAAATAGTAAACAATCAGAGCCACTTCTTCATCACTCACCACATGGACTCAGAATGAAAGAGACATTCAAAGACAGTCACAGCTAGTCTGAAACAAAATATTTGGTTACTGACGTTTTTGCATCGAGTCAATTTGTCAGCTCTGGTGTGCGACTACCCTTAAGAGTTTAACAATACTGAATTGTTTTAAGGACAAACAATACTACGTATCAATTTTAAGAATCAGACATTTACTTGAACTTGCATTCTGGCTTTCCAAACCGACATCGTTTCATTTCTACCAAACTTACTCAGTCACTATTTCAGTCACGAACACAAGAAAAGAGAAAAAGAAAATAAAAAAAAAAGAAAAGGAAAAGTTTAGATACTAATCGGAGGTAAAAAAAGAAAATCGAATAAATGATGTTTTTATATTAAGTCATGTTTTAGAATAAATAAATAAATGAATATTTCTAAACACATTAGAAGTCTGATGTTTCAGTCGAGTAAAAACTTTAATGAAATGAATTTTCAATCCATAAAGTATTCAGCAATGTTTCTTTCTTCTTCTGTGTTTCGTCCGCTTCTCCCCTGGAACTTAATATTCCAAGTTTATTCTAGTCGAGATAAGAATCTCGTAACCCCCTGTTTGTTCTAGTCTCCTCCTGATATCGTCGGGGCAGGCTAGCCGCATTGTCCTTAGCTGGCCGAAACAAATCAAACAAGAGTCTTAAAACTTTTTTCTAAACCAGTGACCTGAAATTCTTTTATATTTTAGTAGTCGCCAGTTGAGTTTTTGTTTAAACTTTTATTACATTCTTTAAAGCACGAAGGAATTAAACAAAATTATAAATTGGATTGTAAATGGAAGAATACTTTCTGTTTTTAGTACAGTAATGTTAATTAATAACTAAAATACTTATTTAAGTAGAATAAAATAAATACAAATTAAACTTATAGAAAATTAAATTTATAACCGATGTTTTAGATCTCCTAATCTATATTACTAAAATCTTTTATTTCTCTGTCTGTCTGTCTGTCTGTCTGTGTGTCTGTCCGGCGCAATTTTCTGAGTGAATGGAAAATAGAAATAATTTTTACAATAAAACATACGCGACAGGAATCGAACCTGCAACCTTCTGATCCGAAGTCAGATGCCTTATCCATTAGGCCATAGGGACTACAACTCTCTTCATATGGTTTTTTGACTTATATCTCCTTTCCTTTCCCCCATCAATAAGGAATGTATTCAATCTTTTTTTTTGAATCTCAAGATTGCTTATTTATTTCACATCAGTCAGTTTATTTGTAATTTGAAACTGTCAATTAGAACGATAATTGCCGAAACGTTGCAATATTTTAAATATTCTTACTTAATCAAATCCTATGTGATACTGAAAAATATGTGGGTGTACACGCCAGATGTTGGAGTAAAGAAAACAGAGTCAAGAAAGAGAGAAGCGCTCTTTTTTGGAGATGGAATACCGAAAAAATCACTATTTGCAACTCAAAAACCATCAATAAATGTAACTCAAACATCACTGAAAAGTGACATCTATATTACTAAAATCTTTTATTTCTCTGTCTGTCTGTCTTTCTGTCTGTGTGTCTGTCCGGCGCAATTTTCTGAGCGAATGGAAAATAGAAATAATTTTTATAATGAAACATACGCGACAGGAATCGAACCTGCAACCTTCTGATCCGAAGTCAGATGCCTTATCCATTAGGCCATAGGGACTACAACTCTCTTCATATGGTTTTTTGACTTATATCTCCTTTCCTTTCCCCCATCAATAAGGAATGTATTCAATCTTTTTTTTGAATCTCAAGATTTTTTATTTATTTCACATCAGTCAGTTTATTTGTAATTCGAAACTGACAATTAGAACGATAATTGCCGAAACGTTGCAATATTTTAAATATTCTTACTTAACCAAATCCTATGTGATACTGAAAAATATGTGGGTGTACACGCCAGATGTTGGAGTAAAGAAAACAGAGTCAAGAAAGAGAGAAGCGCTCTTTTTTGGCGATGGAATACCGAAAAAATCACTATTTGCAACTCAAAAACCATTAATAAATGTAACTCAAATGTCACTGAAAAGTGACAATCTATATTACTAAAATCTTTTATTTCTCTGTCTGTCTGTCTTTCTGTCTGTCTGTGTGTCTGTCCGGCGCAATTTTCTGAGCGAATGGAAAATAGAAATAATTTTTACAATGAAACATCTGCGACAGGAATCGAACCTGCAACCTTCTGATCCGAAGTCAGATGCCTTATCCATTAGGCCATAGGAACTACAACTCTCTTCATATGGTTTTTTTATTTATATCTCCTTTGCTTTCCCCCATCAATAAGGAATGTATTCCATTTTTTTTTTTTTTGAATCTCAAGATTTTTTATTTATTTCACATCAGTCAGTTTATTTGTAATTCGAAACTGACA
>JAFIDM010005346.1:58105247-58149455 GCA_023159025.1 Thereuonema tuberculata | reverse complement strand
GAAAAGTGACAATCAATGTAACTAAAATCTTTTATTTCTCTGTCTTTTTCAGAGCTTCGGAATTATTCAGATATTCCGAAGGAAATTGGTTGACTAGATTAATGTGTGATTTTGTTACCTTGCAAGAACGTGGAATCACTTATGGTTTTGATGAAAATATATCCTCAATATCTTGGATTCTGATCGTACGATTTCATAAGACAAATTAAAAAATTATTAGGACTCGTTCAGCATTTAAAGACAGTCCGACTTCAAATATCTTTCAATACTGAATCCTTTGTTGTTTCTTCGGAATACTGACCTTATATTTCTTTGATTTCAATCTATTAATTGAACCAAACAGTATTTTCATTGAAATTTCTAAGAAAAGTTAAAATTATTTATTGCTATTTATTTGTGAAGATTCTTTTATTGAATATAATATCATACTTGAAATAAGTGCCAAATTTTATAAAAATCCATTGTAGTTTTGCCCAAAAAATGAATTGAAATCAGCGCGAAAGTTTATTTCTTTGCCGGTTGTTTGTTTGTCGCCATTTCTCACCGAATCTTTACCGAATTTAGCATTGATTTTCACAGGAATAATGTATAAACAACGAAAACACGAATCCAGAATAAGGGAATCAATTTTCGGTAAACGAGGAGAGCGCACAAGTTTCCTGAATGGATACGAAATTTATCTCTGAAACCACTCGAGGAAAAAGCACGAAATTTCACCTGATAATTCTTTGTCAAAGAATTCGAAGAATTTTCGCATATGCGTAAAAAGGTTGTAAAAGAGGGGGGGGGGGCAATCTTTGCTACAGAGTTTATGAGTTACAAAAGCGGAATGAAACATTAATTTGTAATAGTCACGTGATTTTATCGCAACTGGAGTAGGATTTTGGATAGTGGTGTGGACGAGGGCATGAAACGATTGGGGAAGTACATATTCTGCGATTTCGATATTGATTTGATGTCTAGGGTTTTCAGAGCTTCAAAATATAGAGCTTCACGATTACAGCATCAATTTGTAACTTTCGTGTGATTTTTGTAGCAGCTGCTAAAGATTCAAAGTGAAGTAACAATTATAATTTTTTGTAATTCTTTTAGTTGGAAACTAGTCGACTACCCGTCGCTTCGCTCCGGAAGCCTGGCGTATGTAACGGAAAACAATTTGTTATTTATTAAAAAAAAACACACACACAAATTACATCAAGTAAAATAAAACTAAAATTTTTTTAAAGTTTTTTTTTATTTTAATTTTTGATGTATATATTCTCTCAATTCACGACTGCTTTTAGAATCAGCGTGTAAATCATATATCTGTGATATATTTTTATTTTTTATAGAGATTAGAATGTAATCCTTGTGGTCTAATGCCTAAGACGTCTAACTTCGGAGCATAAGGTTGCATGTTGGATTCCACTAGATAACTTGTAAAAATTATTTCTATTTTCGTAAATTACAATAATTGCACCAGACCGACAGAGAAATAAAAGATTTTCATGATATAGATACAATTTTCAGTCGCTTTTGAGCTACAAATAGTGAGCTTTCAGTATTCTACTTAATAGAAATAGTGCTTCTTTCTTTCTTGAATCTCTTTTTTTTATTTCCATTGATACTTTACAGTGGTTTTTGAGATAGAAATAGTGATTGATTTTGAGTAACAAATAGCGATTTTTCAGTATTCTACCTAATAGAAATAGTGATTATTTTTTTTTCTGTTCTTTTTTTATCCAATTCCAATTGATACTTTTCAGTGGTTTTTGATTTACAAATAGTGAAAATTATCTATATCTATTAGCTAGGCCATCAGATTGTTCGATATAGATATTTGAAGAAAAGATTTCAGATGGACGTTAGTTGATATAGATGATAAATGAAGATCATAGCTTGTATATGAAATTCTTCGCAACAAATTGATTTTGAGTATTCTTTAGAGTGAAGATAACCAAATTCTGTTGAATTGTGACTCAAAGACCTAAAGTTGTATGTGAGTTAAGACAACGTTTTCCAATTATATGGCAACTTTATTTAGAGTTTGTCCTCGAGCTTTATTGATAAATATCGCATAAGAAGGTCTGATCGGAAATTGTTTTCTTGTGAAAGTGAATGGAAGTAGATTACCGCATGGTTCCATAGACATCCTATGGATGAAAACAAAATCTCCTTTGTGAGTTCTGTTATAATTTCGGTTTCTATGAGATGATTATCGAATGAACAGCATTTAAGTTGAGTTCCATTGCAGTATGCAAACTTGGGATTGATGTTTCGCAACAATATTATTGGAGATCCAATCTTCAATGACAAACGATGTTGAGGAATTCCGCTGAGATTCAATGCGTTCAGACACTCGGGCATATAGAGATGTTCGTGTGGTGAATTATCAGAAGTGTCAATTTTATTCGCACTTGTATGCTCTGTAGACTCTCCTTGTATTCTTAGTCTTATCATTCGATTGATGTTATCGACACTCTCGTTCATCTCGTTTATCCAATTCCAATTGATACTTTTCAGTGGTTTTTAAGTTACAAATACTGATTTCTCAGTATTCTACCTAATGACGTACTGCTTCTTTCTTTTTTGACTTTCTTTTTAATTACAATTGTTACTTTTCAGTCAAAGTCAGTTCAGTTTTGACAGATAAGTCAAAAAAGCAATATGAAGAGAGTTATAGTTCCCATGGCCTAATGGGTAAGATGTCTGACTTCGGATCAGAAGGTTGCAGGTTCGATTCCTGTCGCGGATGTTTCATTGAAAAAATTGTTTCTATTTTTCATTCTCACAGAAAACTGCGCCGGACAGACACACGGACAGACAGAGAAATAAAAGATTTTAGTAATATAGATTCGAAATTTGACAAGAGTGTTCTTTTTTAATATTGAAAAGATACATAATCGTGTCCAAATGAAGTATAAACATTGAGAATAAGCGGGGGAAACATTCTTGTAGTTTTGCACATCACAGAATTGAAAACTGAAATATAAAAAGAAACGAATTTATAGTTTGTACTAGATCTGTAGCTTTCCATCATATGTTTTATGTTATTTTATTTACATTCATTTTCTATCGGGAATTACTTAATTTACGTTAACTCAACTCAATTAATTTTAATTAAACTAAAGCGCACGATTGCCAGTGGAATTACTAAATATTTTTATGCAGTTCGAATAATTTTATCACTCTTTCGGCGAGGATTCTGATACGATATTTGCACAGAACGCATACAGGGTAAGCAAAGCGTACCAAAATAGCGTCACAAGGGTCCAAAAAATTATGAAACTAAGTTATCTTATGTTTCTTGAATTAAAAGTTTTTAACTTTTAATACAAGAAACATAAGATAACTTAGTTTCAATATTTACAATAGTGTCAATAGTAATACTATATTTAAACAGTTCTACTTTGTAATATGCTATACACACTTGGTAGTATATACTTATAATAACTATCCCTATCTATAATATAAACATATCGCTTTATCAAATTAACTCAGCGATAATCTATGAAAACTAAATAGCTAATCTATTACACAACAATATCACTTGAATTTGATATTTCAATTATTATTATCTTATCAATATTCACTTATTATACATCCTTACATCTAATTACTGAGCCCTTAATAATTATATTAGTATAGGATTTGTAGTTACAATAATAGCTTCCCAACTATGTGACAATGCACTATTTAATTGTCTCTCAAATAATCAATAAGCCCAATTCACTTGTATGATTAAGACACTTATTCTCATCTAATACCTTATTCACTTGTATGAAAATAGTATTCATGATCTTCAGTGAACTCTTGCACTATATTGAATAGTAATTAAACTATTGACTGTTTCACCTATGTATGAATTTAATCTATAGTACTTAATTGAATTCCTATTTAATTCACTTGTACGTATTTATATTTCCTTTGCTTGACATCCAAGATTCATTTATCCCACCAAAATAATAAAGATAAAGTACTTATAGGTTGCTGACTTCTAATGTCGTTCACCTTCCGGAACGTATAACAGGAACCAATAATAGCACTTATCACATGTAATTTCTAGCACTTGAAGAAATCACTAATCTAGCACTTATAAACACTTGTGAGAATACATTGGATTATTACACACACACTAACACTTTCCGTTACGGATGGTTTATCCATTTATGCAACTTGCTTCAATTCTTGAAGACGATATCTTCACTTCCAGCAAAAATAATCACTAACTTCTTTATTTCATTATTAATTTTCCTTGGGAGGTTATAGTCTCTAATACCCTATAATTTCTATCTTGAAAATACGGTATCTTTATTTTCTTAGGTCTAATGTTCGTACGTAATCCATACTTCTAATTATCTTCAATAATCCTATTCACCTTAACTTTCGGATAATGATTATAATAGCTATCCTAGAACTTTCCTTATCTGAATATTCCGTCTCATAATGGAATGTTCTCGTACGAATATAGTTTCATCACTTCTCCCCTTGATATCTTCGGTAACTTGGAATGATCCAACTTCTCGGAATCCAGGTGGCTTCTTCCACCTTTTTAATTTAATCGAAATTAAAGTTCGGTTGTAAGTTCCTGCAACTATAACTTCTTACTTCTAACCAACACGTAAATTACTTCGTACAGCTTCTTCACTGTGATAAATATAACTTAAATTGCACTAGTCCGAATTAACGGCCTTCTTTCCGTTAACACCTAATTGGATAATGAACTCTCTTCACTAACTCGGGTTTACTTATTAAACTCTTCCGTTATAGATGTATTCGAAATCCCTTAGAACTAAAATAAAGTTATTTCCTTTTCATTTGTTTCGAGTTGACACTTAGCAAAATAATATTCAGAGCTATTAGCTTACTCTGTTTCACAATGTCTTGCGTTAGGGGTATCCATTCCGATACTAGAATCAGCTAGCCTCATTGCTGACTGTATGTCTCCCTACCGTTCGAGTCAAAAGCTTCAATTCGACAGTCTCACCTTACTGTTCAAGTCGACCTTACTGTTCAAGTCGACCGCACCCGAACAACTGTCCTTCTGACTCGTCGAATTATCACGTGATTCATCACATAACGTAATGACGTTAATTTAAATATCTAAATCGCCTCAATGAATTCTCTCTTCATTGGGAGAAAAAAAAAATAAATAATAAATTTCTTTTCAAGCTTCTATTATTATTATTATTTAATTAAAATAACTAGAACTAATTAAATTTCTCCATTTGAGGTAGACAATTTAATACATTCAACAGATTCATATGGAATAATGACTAATTTTGTGAACTTCAGTTATCTTGGAAAGAAACATGAAACATATCTTTAAATAATATTTTAATTGCCGCTTCATTACCAAAGAATACATAGTGAATTCTTTTGATATTTTCATTTTATAAAGTTGAATACTTATTTTCTTAAATGTTGCACTTTGGAATGATAACTTTTATTTGATATAACATTTTCACTGAAGAGTATACGCTTGAAGTTGGGCCTAAGCTCTATAGAAGGTCTTAGTGGAAAAAAAGGGGATAATCTTAATCTATGGCAAAAGTTTGTTAGCTGTGTTCTATGTAAGCTCACGCCATCTACTTTTAGTTTTTGAAGTGTCATGGTGTGGGATAGTCCCATTTTAAAATTTAAGATGAAAATATAAAAAGTCTTTTAAGACATTTACAAATAATTAAGCAAGTAGACGAGGCACAACGCTATAAGAAAGGATTCGCACCCTGATTTGTCATCGGGAAGAGACTGGGATGGACCGTTTCGTCCTTATTAGGACTCATCAGCCAGCCAAACTCCACCGAATGACAAACCCAGAAGGTGCGAGGGGTTATAGCTTTCCCGGGACTCATTCGGTGGAGTTTGGCTGGCTGATGAGTCCTAATAAGGACGAAATGGTCCATCCCAGTCTCTTCCCGATGACAAATCAGGGTGCGAATCCTTTCTTATAGCGTTGTGCCTCGTCTACTTGCTTAATTCTTTGAATCATTGGGCACGTTAAATTTCTTCTCATTTTAAATATATGACTTTTGGGCTTTATTTAATGCCATAATTAAATTCCTTTTGCGCCTAGCAGATTGCAGGACAAGGAATAGTTGTTTTTTGTTTTTTATTTAATTTTTGGTTAGGATTTCTTCGGGGTGAGTTCCCGCTCTCGGGAGCGAGTCCCGGGAAAGCTATAACCCCTCGCACCTTCTGGGTTTGTCATTCGGTGGAGTTTGGCTGGCTGATGAGTCCTAATAAGGACGAAATGGTCCTTCCCAGTCTCTTCCCGATGACAAATCAGGGTGCGAATCTTTTCTTATAGTGTTGTGCCTCGTCTACTTGCTTAATTCTTTGAATCATTGGGCCCGTTAAATTTCTTCTGACATTTACAAATGTTTAGTGGAATCAGTGGTGATCCAGCATTTCAGTTAAAACCTAGATTCTGATTAGCCAGATTACTTCCATATGACCATAGCATCTGACAAAAAGGAAAGAAGCTTCGTTTTGTAATTTTTTGAAGTAGTTTGCCTTACTTTAATGTAAATGTAGTGACTATAATAGATGAAAATTAAGATAAATAAAAGCAAAAATTAGGATAGAAATCCCGAGATCGAGACGAAGGATAGATCGTCATAGTATTGTTTAAAGTGCTTTTTTATTTAGTTGCTTAAATAATACATTCTTTCTTCTGTTATAAAATTATCTAGCAATGAAAATAAACGAAATATGTCCAACATTTGCAGAAAGTTATTTCAATATCTAACCATCTTAATATTTTCATTGTTTTTAATGTTTAATATTTGATGTCTTGAAATATAGCAAATCAAACGAAACACTAAATATATCAGTAAACATATAGATGATTCATGCCTCCATTTTCGACTAAGCCTTCCAACTTATTAAAATCTATTGAATATTGGTAAACTGATTGGATTTAACCTAAATTCCTGGAATTTACTTGTTCACATGTTTTTCGTAAATATAATGTGTAAGTTAAAATAATAAGTTACAAATTATTCGAAAAACTGATTGTGATTTTGAAGTAAATTTCAAAGTGAAAATGAAATATAGAAAGAAACTGAAATTGTATTTAGTATTCGAATGGTAACCTGTACCGCAAGATATTACAGTTTTTGTCAAATATTTCTTTACCTTGTAAAAAGTGTCAAAGAAAAATAGATTTAAAAGAAAACGGATTAAATTGAATTTCAAGTTCAACTGTCTCTTTTCAAATAAAAAATAGACAACCTTGAAAGTTGAAAATTGAAATGGAAAAGAGAAAGTAAGGTGCAATGAATGTTACTTTTTATTTTGGTACTAATTAGACCATTAGATAGGAACCAACTGACAAAAAAAAAATAAAAAAATAAAAAAATTAAAAGAATAGTTCAAAATAGCCTTACATCGAAAAGTCTATTTTTTAATCTTTTAATTATTTTATCCATGATGAAAAATTACTGGCATATAGTTTGGATTCTACAGTACATAACTGAATACCTTCAACATTAACTTTGAAAAATCTTTCCAGTCAAATTTGAATTTTATAATTAACAAACTTTTTCTTGATTTATATTGAAATGTTCAAGATAATAAATTATGCAATTATCTTTAAATTTATAGAACAATTTATACTAGTTTTGAAGCATTGAGATAATTACCTCGACTAAAAATAGTTGTTCATTGCTCTTCCATCGGGGATCAAGAGAAAGCAAACATTATTTGATTCACTAAGTAGAAAGATTTATAAAAGATGTGGATTCAAATGAAATAAATTCTAATGAAAATACCTATTGATTGTGATCAGTAGACCGGATCAGTAGAGATCAAAAATTGGATAAACATTTCCTTTTGATATGAACAATTGCTTTTTAACAACTGCGTTGTTATGCGAAAGTTGTTATCACAACTAAATTTTGATCTTTTTTTTGTGATTACCAACTAAAAATGGTTTCATATTTCTTATAAAATCAATAACTCCTAACCCTTCGCTTGATTGTTGGGGCTTTTGCGAAGCATGTGTTCCAGAGTATTTCCAAGGATCCTTGATGTGTCTTCTGTATATTTGGACATGAGACAATTTAATTATTATATTGAATGTAATATCGTATGGGCATTTTTGTTATATCGAAATATTTCTCAGGCTGATGTATCTTGGAGGATCCACAAAATGAATGATTTCAATTATAAAAGATCGATCGAGTCTTGTTCCTCAATATGCATAGCAAGTTTCAGGAAGACCCATTCGTTAGTGCAAAGTTATTGCAGACCACAATCACTGATGGACCTTGCTTCATTAGGAATGCAGATTAAAGCTGAAAATTATTAGTTCAACTGAAGATTTGTTGAACTTAATCGTTCTTCCTCTGCGTTTTTGTTTCTTATTTCGAGAAGTAGCTGCTTGCCTTTTTCGTTTATGCGGAAAATGTAGTCTTTTTCAGTATGGTTAACTTTAAATTCACTTTCCTAAAAAGATTTATTGAAGCAATCATTTCCTCTGCATAACATTTAAACAATATATAGCGATTCTAATTTTCAAAACTGCTAAATAGCAAAGACAATCGCTATGTGTTCATTGGCAATGAAATAGAAATGTAGAGAGACTCTTGTATCTGGGAAAGAAAATAATGTACGTTATCTTAAAGTATGCATGACAATAATTCTTGAATTACTGAATCTTGAAACTCAGCAAAAAATATTACGGTGATGAGACCGAAATTTTTGTTTTGAAATGTTTTTCTTGCAGAGAAAATGTCAACAATCACTACTGAAAAAAAAATTAAATAGAGGATTAATATCGAGAAATCTCGAAGTTTAAGAGATAAGTTGTAGTTTAGTAATTAATTTAGTGATTGGTAGTTTTCGCCCACAGGTCTTGACCTACTGTTCGCATTTTAGCAAAACCAACAGTTATATTCCTCATATATGCCTAAACTCCTTCGTGAACATTTCAGTTTTGTAGGCGAAATAATTTTCGGATTATCTTAATTCCGGAGAGAAGGATAATGAACGATTAATTTAAAGTGCGAAATTAATAACAGATTTCCTTATTCAATGTTTCAAATATCTCTTAAATTTCTAAGATGAAAATTTTTATAACTGAATATATTTATTAAATTTTAAATTTTCTGAAGAAACGGTCCTGTAAGTACGTAATCAATACGGATCTTCACATAAATTTAAAAAAAAAAAAAAAAAAAAACTCTTCCATTTCACCATTTCAGGTTGTCTAGATTTTATTTAGGTGAACATCGAAAGACCGATATCCAATTTCAAACTTTAAAATAATTTATTATCGCTGATGAATATTTATGAAAACAAATATATATAAAATGTGTAATGTATAAAAACTTGAGCCTCAAAAGGTTTACAGCGCGGTAGCTGATAGCGAGCGAATTAAAAATAAGTTTTCATTATCTAAGAACACAATTGACACGCACAATTTACGCAAAGGATTCGCACCCCGAGCTGTCATCGTGAAGAGACTGGGACGGACCGTTTCGCACTTGTTATGTGCTCATCAGCCAGCCAAACTCCACCGATAACATGCTCAGAAGGTGCGATACTTTAGCTATCCCGGCTCTTGCTCCCAAGAGCGGGATCACTCCCCAAAGAAATACAAAATAAAAATTAATAAAACGAGAAAATACAATACTTCCTTGGCCTGCAACTCGCAAAGCACAAAAGGAATTTAATGGCAGCATTAAATAAGAAATACGCTGTAAATAGAAATTATTAATCGTGCGTGTCAATTGTGTTCTTAGATAGTTCATTCCGCACGTTAAAGAAAGATTAATAAGTTTTCATTGTTTTCTGTTCTATGTTTTTGATTTTTATCTTAATACGAAAGCACAGCATCACTTTTTTAAATACAGTAAAACCCCGTTATTACGCTCCCGCTTATAGCACTATCCCGTTCTTTACGCTCCTTTCGTGCGGTCCCTGGAATTTTCTATATAACTCTGTATACTTTTACCCTCTTATAACGCTTCAAATCCCGCTTGTAGCGCTTTTTTATATCGGAAATTTTGTATCGAAAAGAAATGTAACACTGTAACGATTCTTTTCTTTCCCTGGTAGGAGGGAATCTTCGAACTCTTTGAAGTGCGGGTCTGTGATACAATAAGTTAGTGCAAAATGTCGAAGCGGAAATCTCTTTCTATAAGTGAAAAATTGCAAATTCTTCGTAAGTACGACGAGAATTCTACACTAAATCAGAAGGTTTTCGCAGAATCTAAGAATTCCCTGATCCAGTCTGAGAACAATAATAAAAAATAAGAATGGAATTATCAATGCAGCGAAGGATGGTTGCAAACGTAAAAAAGTAAAGTGTGGAAAATGTGAAGATGCCGAGGAAATTCTAATTGAATGGATTCATCAGTCCCGTGATGCATCAGTGCCATTAAGTGACCCAATCATTCAAGAAAAGGCGCGTGAAATAGCGGGCAGTGCACTAAATCTGCTCCGAAAATATATTTGTATTGCTCCTAGTGGAGTATCAATTGATGTTAATAGTTTCTTGAACCGCATTGAAAATGTCATAATTTATAACAGTAGCATACACACACGGCAAACCACAATCAAAGATTTTTTTAATAGGAAATAAGCTCACATTTGCACTATATCTATTGCAGAATCAAGTATCTTTCATGTAAAATGGTGTCTAAATGTTTCCCCATCATATAAATCATTCCCCGTTTATAGCGCTATCCCGCTTATTACGCTTGTAGGTCACGGTCCCTTGACGAGCGTAATAACGGGGTTTTACTGTATGTGGCATTTGTTTTCATTTAGACATTATATTTAATAAAAGAAATATCTGAGGAAATAATTGTCGATTTCGCACGGCCTGAGTACACACTGTCATCCAGTAGCAGCTGTCCCGCAGCTCAGTCGCATTGCTTTCGTGCTATTAGCGTCAAATAGCGATTATCTGTTGCAGTGGTGGCATGTGGGCGGCCCTGCCCTGGTCTTCGCACTGTGGCGGTGTCTCTGAAGCGATTCCAGAGTCTGCTAATCAAGGTTTGGTAGGTTCCAATCTCTCTGCCACTGTCATCTGTGTTTGGCCAGCTTCAAGAAGTCCTAGGATTCTCCATGCTTCGGAATTCGGGTAAATCACGCTGCAGGGGCATTTTCAGGTGACACTCAACGATTCTGCCACTTATTGTTGATCTAGGAATAATGAGATAACCCAGCAGCGCCATCTTTTTTTACAGGGTTGTGGGCAAAAATGCAAATTAACGTTTTGCATCACATTTGCATTTCAGACAACTTCCATTTTTCGTTTCATTTGCTTCTCTTATGATGTTCTTTAATAAATAAACTGAAATGCCTTTGTTTATTAGATGTATTATATTCGTTTCGCAATATCCCCTTCCCCCGTTTACACTCTTAAGACGAAAATATCGACAATTCCTCGAATATGTAACTTTATGATTTTTACAAAGAGTACTGAGGTCAAATTTCGTGTTTCTACCTGAAGTGGTTTCGCAGATATGTTTAAATCTTTTAAAGAAAATGGACCCCCCCCTCCTCCGCGTTTACCGAAAATTGTTCTTCATAGTCCGGATCCGTCTTCTGGTTGTTCTTACATTACTTTGGAATGCATGTGAAAATCAATGCCAGGTTTGGGTAAAGATCCGTTGAGAAATGGCGACTTTATTTCAAGAGAAACACACAAGACAAAGAAATACACTTTTGTGCTTATTACATAGATTTAAATTGATTTTTGGGGCAAAATTACAATGAATTTTTCTAAAATTTGGCACTTGTTTCAATTATGATATAATATTTAATAAAAGAATCTCCATAAATAAATTGCAGTAGATAATTTTAAACTTGTATTAGAAAGTTGCATGAAAATACTGTTTGAATAATTAATAGTGTGAAATCAAAGAAATATAAGGTCAGTATTCTTAAGAAACAAGATTGGATTCAGTTGGAAAGTTACCTGAATTGTAAATTGTGCATGTATGTTGATTGCCTTTAATAATTTTTTAATTTGTCTTACAATCTGAATTCTTACTATCAGAATTCAAAGTTTTGAGAATATATTTTCATCAGAGCATTAAGCGATTCCTTATGACTTTTCGGACTTATTTTATCATTAATCAATGATGGATTTTTTTTTCTATTTCTGTTTTATAATGTTCATAATGTATTTTTATGATGTTTATAATGTTTCTATTTTTTCATTCTTTTAACTTTTATAATTATCTGGCTTGACTTGATTAAAATAAGTCCATTCCACAACTTTTTTTTATCTGATAATCAAAGGATTGTTTTTAATTATGAGCTAAAATCATATCTTTATGTAAGGGTTTTTGAATTTTTATAAAGATCAATACGTTTTAAGAAAAAAATTTTTTCTGCTGATTAAATGCTTATCATTTTGATGAAAATATATACTCAAAACTTTGCATTATTATCGTAAGATTTCTTAAGACAACTTAAAAAATTGTAAGACTCTCAGAGTTACAAATACAGTTTACAATTCAGCTATCTTTCAATACTGAATCCTCTCCTATTTATTCAGAATACTGACCTTACAGTATAGTTCTTTGATTTCAAACTATCAATTAAACCAAACAATATTTTCATGGAACTTTCTATAACAACTTTAAAATTATCAACTGATCTGTGGAGATTCTTTTATTAAATATAATTTCATAATTGAAACAAGTGACAAATTTTTAAAAAATTCATTGTAATTTTGTCCAAAAATTCTTGAAATAACGTCGCCATTTCTCAACGGATCTTTACCTAAATCTGGCTCGGATTTTCACATGCGTCTTATGTAAAACACCTTGCGGAAGTTGATTATCGAACATAAACCATGGCAACCAAGGGATAAAGAAATTAATTATATTTCCTTCAACACATGGCCGACATTTTTTTCCTACTTATCATAATAAGTAGGAAATCAGTGTCTAGAATATAGAAATTCTAGACACTGTTGAAAAAACATAAACAGAAGATGGTCAGTGTATTCCCCAAGTAGTGACAAGGTCTTCTGTTTTTGCTGTTGACTTTTTTTGCAAATCGATTTGACTCTAACTATGAACAAAATTTCACAGAAGTTGGTGTTTCTGACTGCAACATCTTGGACAGAAGCTTGAAAAACACGAGAGCAGCCCTGTTCATTTGTATGCCGTTGTAAAATGGGAGCTAAAGGTAAGTTGGTGAATAGCTTTTACCGGCAACAAATTTCACACAAGTGAAGCAAGTTGAGAGTGAAGTTTCAGATGCTTATTTATATAGTCCTTCATCTTTGAAAACAATATCTATCTTTTCGTGGAACAAACAACAATTAGATGCTTAATCTTCGGGTAACGTTGTAGCCACCTTCTGAGCTAATTGCGAAATACGATAGTGTTGTGGCATTTCAAAAAATACGTAACTTACTTAAGCTCCAAATTACAGAATGAACTAAATCAGATTATCGGATAACATGTTTTGCAATCACTAACTACTGAAGCAAAGCAATCATAATTTTTTTGAATTATAGGTTATACCACGTCAAACTAAGACATATTGCCCAGATGTCTGATGTGCTTCTATACGTGCGAATTTTCAGTGAAGAAGGCAACGACCATCAAAACGTAGATTCGGAAGTTGTAGAAATATCATCAAGTATCCGATGCTTCAACTGCTGGAATGCTTTAACTGTCAGAGTAAATTGTAACATTTTTAACTAACCCATTAAAAGTGGATTTAAAACAATGTCCCGGGCAATGTGGCAATGAGTGCAGTTTACAGTGGCGTGCAAACCAGAATAAAGGAACAGATTAATGTACGTCTACTGCACTGCGCGCTGCTTCATTTAGTGATATGGAATGCTGCTTTAATGAAATTCTTTGGAGACCTGCAAAAGCTCTACAAGCTTCTTTCGTCCAATAATGTGCGTTGAAATACTTTTATCAAAAATGAAAACTCAAAAACTGCTCTCACCACAGTTAAAAAGGTATGCACTAATCGATGGGAAGCACATATATATGCCATTAAAGTCATACTAGATTCATATAAATACATCTGCTCAGCGTTAAAAGCCTTAGGCAGTCCCCAAGCCTTACACCTCCATCAAAACGTAGTGAAGAACTTGTGGAGATCAAATATCTTCTAAGTTGCGTTCGTTCCAATTCTTGATCCTTCTGCATATGTGGACTCGAATATTAGAACAAATAAACACTGCACAAGCAAATTTATACAGCAATCAAATTGCGCCGTTGTAGAAAGAAAGCTCAACGACACAACGGATTCAATGAAGGAACTACGACAATCGGGATTTGTCATTGAGTTGGGAAGATGCAGAAGAAATTAGCAGAACGCAACAACATTCCATCAGTACTGCCAGAAATATAAAAAAAAAACCCGAATCCATGCTTGGGAAACTGGCAGAAGAGAAACCTCAACATCACGAGCGTAATAAACTTAAATAATCGCATTCAATTGTATTCAATTGTTTGCGTTATTGGACTTGACGGTACCATTAAAATTAGTGAGTTGTTTAGGTTCCTTGCTCCAAAGAAATTTCAGAATTTAAATCAAAAGAGTCACCAAGAACAGCAGCAGCTGAAGGCAGCTTGTGACAATTTGCAGCACTTTACTCTGAGGATATCAGTGCTACAGATCTTCTTTCAGAATTGATGTCGTTTATACGAATTGCTTCAAATGATTTGAAGCAAACTAGTTCAATAGATATCGTTGACTATATGGTGAAACAGGATTTATAGCTCACCTTAACGTAGCTATAGAGTTCGAAATTTTACTTAAAATTCCAGTAACTGTGGCAGGATAAGAACGAAACTTTAGTAAATTGAAGATAATAAAGAATTATTTAAGGACATCTACGTCGCAACAACGATTGAGTGCGTTAAGCCTTCAATCTATTGGAAACAAAACTGCCAGACAAATTAACTCTGATGATGTGTTGAACTCATTTGCAAAGGTAAATGCAAGAAAACGTACATTCTGACATAAAAAAAATGCAGAAATAGACACTTCTTTCTTTATTTCAGTGAGATAATTAATTCAAAGGCATTTTGATGATACTTTACATGCAGCTTATTTTTTATTTTACACTTTGAAGCAGCCTAGCTTCAATTTATTTCATTTTCATGAAATAATTTTGTTTCCCAAAGAAAATATAGCCTTTTGTATTCGTCACTTGTCTTTCTTTTGTAATTATCTACTTTAGTATTGAAGTAAATTGCTTACAATTGCCTAATTTCGCTGAAAAGGTTTTTATCTATTTTTCTTTTCATATTTTGGAGGGGAATGTCAAAGGTGTCAGGTAGCCAACGCTTTCTCAGATGCCATCCAAATGCATCTTAAGTCACCGTTTAATAATAGAATTGGGAAGTGGTCCGGGAGAGGTCCGCTCGTCCGGAAGTGGTAATCGATGCTAGCTTGCCAATGAATGCATCGGTTTACCGTTACCACCATTTTCCAGTCGTAATTTTGATCGTAAAATGGCTTCTAAACCACAACTTTGCGTGGAAATTTTCAGGGTTCACCAATTGTTAACATGATGGCTTTTGTTATTCTCTTGTCTTATTTAAAGCCTTTAGTTTTTATTCTCTTTAACTAAAGTATTTTATGTTTTATTTGACATTTTCTTTTATTATATTGATTTTAAAATGCATCTAATTTTTTCTCTGTAACAATTAGATGTATTTTAAAATCATTATAATAAAAGAAAATGTTAATAAAATACCAAGCTCTATTCTTAGAGCTAAGGACCTTACAGCAGAATTTGTAAAAAGAAGGACAATAAAGATTGATTTTCAATTATTATTTTAGAATTCAGGAACCCTCATTTTTTTAATAATTTTTTTAATTAAAACAATAGCCTTGTAAATACATTGAAAGTAAATAAACATAATAGATGTTAGCTAACTAAGGCTAATAAAATTCATTTTACAAAAGGAAATGCCTTTTTTGTATGTAAGGACCCACATCTTTACATAGAAGACGATCCATTGATGGCGGGAGATAAAAGTCGAAGCTTTTTCTGCCTATTGGAAGTAACTGAGATCGTATGGTCAGTTCAATACTCGCTTGTCTTTAATTCCATCCCCTACAGGTAAAAGAAAAGGATTTATATTTTATCAAATGCTGGATGAATTCATTTCTAGTATGTCAATATTTAACAAAATGACCATAAGTCATTTAACTTACTTTGCCTCTGTAGTTTTTCAAGAAATAATTAAAGTAATACTAGGTTAGAACGTTAGGAATATTTGAATGATTATTAAAATACTGTCACGATTTTCCTATGATAATAATCTAATATTAAATGCTAACTGATAATTCTAGTCATTCAATATAAAATTCCAGTTTTAAATCTATTTTTAAATTAAATTTTACGCATAATTATTGAAAACATAGTTTTAAAAAGGTGAAACCATTCAGACATCAGGACATGTGGAAAAAAAGACTAAATAATTCTTTTGTAATAATTTAGCTGGAGAATGAAGATAGCATTCTAGGATCCTTAACTGCTGAAGGTAAATTGCATGGAAAGATAAGGCAAATGGAGTTACTGAAAAGACTAAGCAATCATCGTTCATCCAATCAAATTTCTCTTTTTAATAATAAGAAATCTAATAGATGAATCGATTCATCTTTATATAATTAAACATTCAAATGTTTTAGTTCTTGTTATGTAACTATTGGCAAAAAATTAAAAAACATTTGATTATTTTATTACATTATATTGGGATGTTGTTTTCGTGGACTTACAAATTTCTTAGATGTAGAAAATCTAATACATAAAAATGTTGCGAGGAAAATTACAATTTTCCTACTGATATTTCTCTAAGGAAAGTCAAACTTTTATTGATTACTTTCTTTCAAATATTAACTGTAAATCGTAAAATTAAAATAAACATATTAAAAAGTTGTTTTAAGTAAAAATAAATTTTCAAAAAAAATTTTTTTCTTTAAAAAACTTTTTTTTAAAAATTATTTTCGTATTTTTGTTTGTTTGTTTTTGTTTTGTTTCGTCCCCTTTTTTTTCTTTCCCTTCTTTCTCTTTTTATCCTGTAGATAATATGAAGAGTTTAAGAAGTTAAACGATTAGAAGCTGGATCCATTCCGTTGATTACAGTTCCATTTTTCTTGTTGGAAGTTTGTTTCATGTTACCTCATTCCTGGTTCTACATTTCCTGTCAGAAGATTGATCCAAGCTATGAAATTCCTATTCCTACAAAGATTTTCTTTAGTTTTGGAGGTGACCGTTGGGAGGCGCTGATATCCATGACGTAGCGCACTCAGAATTTTATTGGTTGCAAAAACATTATTATACTCCATTATTATATTATCTTTGCCACTCGTTAAAGTCCTGTGTTAAAGATGGACGAAACCGGTCGTGCCTATATGTAAATATTTAATATGCTAAATACTTTTTTAAAGCTTTTAATATGTGTGTATTGGCCAAATTTATTTTCTCTTATTTTAAGTACTCCGGCATTTCTTCTGATACTACCTACCTTTAATGATGTAAGCTGATGTAAAGCCATAAAAACGTCATCACTTACGAAAATCGTTACATTCTTCCTAATTCAAATGTTAAAACAATGCTGTACTGATTTCTTAAAGAATTAGGATTTCCAAATTATCAATAAAGAGTATGAAGCAACCAAATACAAACCGCTACATTTACGAAGTACATAAGAATGATGCCGTGCTGGCGTGGCCGTGCGGTCTCGGCGGCGATCTGCCGTGGCGGCCAGTGCGCCAGTACCTGGGTTCGAATCCCGGCAGTGGCATGGCTGTTTCAATTTCCTTTCCTGTGTTGTCCAGCCTCTTCTTCACTTTCTCTTCGGTCTGACGTCATTCCTTAATGGCGTCCTGGGGAAGGCCACGGGAAACCACCCCAGTATCTTTCCCTTGAAATTCTAGGGAGTCTGCTAGGGGTTCGCCATCTTGGGAACACTAGCGCTCCCTGAAACACGGACGCTTCGGTTACGAAGCTCGCACTTCGGTGCGAACTGGCTCAACATCAACAACAACTTAAGAATGATACGTAAGAAATCTAATATTTCTG
Source organism: Thereuonema tuberculata (assembly GCA_023159025.1). Taxonomy (NCBI): domain Eukaryota; kingdom Metazoa; phylum Arthropoda; class Chilopoda; order Scutigeromorpha; family Scutigeridae; genus Thereuonema; species Thereuonema tuberculata. Next base: position 58,131,442 of record JAFIDM010005346.1, on the reverse strand, counting down.
TTGAGTAATACAGAATTCTAAGAAACCAAAGAAGCACATTAAATTAAAATTATCGCACTAAAGAGTGCTTTTTGGAGATGTTTTATTGGGTGTAAAAATTGGGTCACAGAAGAAATTGCTACTGTAACAAAACAAGAGATAAAACAGAACTGTAATAAAACATCTATTCCCATTGGTCTAATGATTGTAACATTATTCATGGCGTATATTACGAGATAATAAATGGCGAACGAATTATCCAAAACAATAATTTAACTCAACAATTCCTTCTTGACTTAGTGGATAACTGAATACTGTAACATTTTTCTTATAATCCGTTAAATTCATTAAAAAAAATGTTTTTAATTTTTGTTAATTACTTATATTTTTATTTTACTTCAAAAATTTTCTGATTTTATTTCTTTTTCAAAATTGAATTACAGTAATTTTTATTATAAATGTTGTTCCTGTAAAATTCATTCGAGATCATTCATAATGCTTTTTCTATTTAATTCTGAAACAGATATAATTCAAACGATCAAACATAATGGGTTGTGAAGGTGAAATAATAAGTTAAATTATCCCGCCTCCGGAAATATTATTAATTTATTAAAAGTAATTTATTGGTGCTTCAAAAGAAAATTAATATTGACTGTTAATTATAAAATAAAATTATTTTTAAAGACAAATCGTCTTTAGTTGTTTAATTAAAAATTATAATTATGGGTCAGCCCGATTAGTAACCTGCACCCTTGAATTGTAATGGAAAGTAGCAGGAGGATTAACTATGACGTCAGACGAGACATGTGGTCACTCCGATTCGTGAAGTCAGAACGCCGCTTGCTTAAGGACTCAAGCAAGGCGGTAATTTTAAGTTAGAAAACTTCCTACCAAGATTAAACTGCAGGAATTTGCGTGTGGATTCCGTGATTAGGACAAGGACGGTTATCTACAGGGAAATCAACACTGGAATAAGGTCAATTGAGAAACAAATATTAAACAGACGGAACGCAAAACTGTGAGTGTTGAAAATTTATTTATTTCCACATTTTGGATTGGGAAACTGGAAAAGAAGAAACGTACTAAGTGAACGTTAACCAAAGGAAATAATTAAAACAAGGAAGTTAACTAGGAAGATAATATGAAGTAAATGAATAATAGAAATTATTAGAGAATCGAATAACTTTGTATGTGAACAGTTGAACAGTAAAGTAACGAATTAGTCAAAGCGAGTCTAATTCAATTCTCAAGTTAAGGTGACTGAGAAAATATTTAGTTTGTGCATTAAAGTCAACGAAAAGAAACGAAACTTTAGCTAGCGCTTTACGTAGTAATGATTAAGGAATCAGTAAAAGTTTATGGAACGGAACAGTGAGTCAATTTAAGTAAGAAACTATTAACTAGTCACATTAGTGAAAAGCCATTCACAAGTTCTAAGTGAACGTTAATGTTTCACACTAGGGAAAAGCCATTGACGTGTGCGAAGTGAACTTTCATTCAAGATTTGCATACAAGTGAAAAAGCTTTATATTATTAAAGTGAACTTTAATCCTATATTAGTTATAGCCAATGTGCGACTTTGCTAAATTCAACTATTATTATTGAAAAGTAAGCAACTATAAGTGTTTTATATAATAAAAAAAAAAAATACCTTGCTCGCTTACTCTTTCCAAGAGGTTATGGTTTCAGTGGTTGCTTCCACTGCGCCCTCTAGGATTAAAGAAGTTTTGGATTTAGTGGATGGATTCCACTGCACCTCCCAGGATTAAAGAAATTTTGGATTTAGTGGTTGCATCTAACTACGCGCCATATTTCCAAGAGATTGTGAAACTATACTATTAACTAATGGTTATACCTACTTCATTATTATTGATACTAAGTTTTATATGCATTATAGTCTTAGGCACTATAGTCAATATGGCGGAAAAGGGAAATGAGAAGTTTATAGTTCCCATATTCAATGGCTCAAATTATACATCCTGGAGAATAGGGATGAAAAATACTCTAATGCGTGAAGGTCTTTGGAAAGCAGCAAATTTAACTCAAAATGATATAGAAAAAATAGAGGATAAATCCGAAAAGCGAAAGCTTAAAGATAAATCCGAAAAGGCATATGGTGTAATCATATCATTGCTAGAGGATCGCTATCAATTATTAATTAAAGAAGAAACTGAACCAAGTCTGTTAATAAAAGAATTGGATGACAAGTACAATAAATTAAATAAACTAAAAATTACTAGGTTAAAGAGAAAATTGTACAATATGACAGAATTCAATTCATGTGATTCATTAGTATCTGAACTTATGAATATAAAACTAATGTTAAAAGAATTAAATCGGATAGGAGGTTCTATCAGTGATGATGAATTATGCTGGATGTTATTATCGGGGTTACCGTCAGAACTAAATTCTATTGCTCAAGGTTTATTACTAACTGAAAATACTTCGGAATTTACCTTTGAAATTCTTGTAGATAAAGTATTAAATGAACTTGAGAGAGAAAAAAAGAAAAGTGTTCCTAATCAAGTTAATTTGGATATTAATGCCTATCCTACGAAGTTACACAAGATAAATGTAAATAAGCCTGAAAAGAGGAAATGCTACATATGCAACAAACCTGGGCATCTCGCTCGTGATTGTCGTTACAGAGGAAAATATAATACGCAATCTAGAACGAGAATAGATGATAGCCAAAAGAATCAGAATAAAAAGAAGAATTCAATAAGTAAAGTTGATGGTTACATTGGTGTATCTATCTCCGGTAACAAAAATTGTTTACTAGCAAATTATAGTAATGAAATATGGTTGTTAGACAGTGCAACAACCCACCATATTTGTTGTGAACGAAACAATTTTCAAGAGTATACTGAAATATCTGAACCTGTTGACATTCATGGTGCTTCATTGAAACCAATTAAAGCTGTGGGGAAAGGCATAGTAAAATTAGAATGCCAAGTATCTAAATATAGAAAAGTTATGTTAACTCTACATAATGTATTTCATGTTCCAGATCTTGGATTAAATCTAATATCGTCTACACAGTTGGACCAAAAGGGTTTTGTGCAACATTTAGAAAATAAAACGTACATTGTAACGGATAAAGAAGGAAAATGGGTATTGAAAGGTTTACTATCAGCAAACTTGTATCATGCATCAGTAAAAGTAATCAAGCCACCTAATGTATCATGTGTTAAAACTACTCTTAATAGATCAGAGCTATGGCACGAGAGGCTAGGTCATTTATCTTACAAGAAGTTAAAATTAGTAATGAATAACAACTCATTACGTGGAATTGACAATGCTTCAGTCGACATAAGCACAGTGTGTGACTCATGCAAATTAGGAAAAATGACTGATATTGCTCAACGGAAATTAAAGCAAATAAGAACAACTGAAATTATGGAGACTATACACACGGACGTGTGTGGACCGATAAGAATCCCAAACTATTATCATGCTGAATATGTACTAACTTTCGTGGATGATTATTCACGTAGATCTTTCATTTATTTATTAAAGTCTAAGGAAGACGTACCCAAGGTAACTCAATCATTTGTAACCTTTGTTGAAACGCAAATGAACAGAAAAGTAAAGAATATAATGTCTGATCAAGGCAAGGAGTATTGCAATGAAAACTTGACAGCATTTCTTCATGAAAAAGGTATCCGACATCATTATTCATCAGCATATTCACCCCAAAGCAATGGGATAGCTGAACGTTTTAACCGCACTTTGTTTGATTGTGCAAGGACAATGTTAATTTCATCACAACTCCCTATAAATTTTTGGATTTACGCTATTGAGAGCGCAAACTATTTATTGAATAGAAGTCCGCATGAATGTATTAGAAACCAAATTCCATTAACAGTTTGGCATGGCAGCAACTATGATCCAAACGTAAGACACCTAAGAAAATTTGGCAGTTTGGCGTATATCAGAATTCCTAAAGCTCGCAAAACTCACAAATTTCAAGAGCGAAGTTATAGAGGAATTTTTATAGGATACTCACCTCGTGTAAAGGGATATAAACTGTGGATCCCAGAGAAACACAAAATTGAGGAAACTAGAAATGTATACATTAACGAAAAATTGTTGGGTGTTGAATTATTAAAAGTAAAGAAAACTAACCCTAAGAACTATGAAAATTTGGTATCCATGACAAATGAAAGAGAACCTGTAAGTTCAGACGAATCAGAAGCAGACGATGAAATCAATGATACTTCAGAAGAGGATCGTATGGTGTTACGTTCAGGTACCGTAACAAAACCAAAGACGACAGGTATGAAGACTTTTTACATCAATATAGTTGAACCTAAATCTTACAAAGAAGCTTTGGAAAGTAAAGAAAGTAAAGAATGGAAAGAAGCCATTCGAGAAGAAATACAAAGTATAGAAGCACATAATACATGGAAGAAAGTACGTATCCCTCGTTACGTCACCCCACTGACAACTAAATGGGTTTTCCGAGTAAAGTACCACCAAAACGGAAAAATTGAAAGATACAAGGCACGTTTAGTAGTAAATGGTTTTACTCAAAGAAAATTTCTTGATTATGACAAGACATATGCTCCAACACCGAGCATGACCAGTATTCGTTTATTATTAGCAATAGCCACTGATCAAGGATGGTATGTCGAACAATGCGACGTCACCGCAGCGTACTTGTATGGCAACATTGAAGAAGAGATATATCTTACAATGCCAGAGGGAGTAAACTATAACAATTCTAAATACGATGGAGTAATGCTTTCAAAAGCCTTATACGGTCTAAAACAAGCCGGAAGGCAGTGGTATTTAGAAATAAAATCTAAACTACATAAAATTGGATTCAAAAGTATTGAATCACACCCATGTGTTTATGTAAATACAAGTAGTTCAACCAAAGTAATAATTATAGTATACATTGATGATATATTGATTATGAGCCCAAGTAAGGATGAAATAGAAGTTACCCTAACTAAACTTGAAGAAATGTATAAAATAAAGAAGTTAGGCCCAATTCAAGAATTCTTGGGTATGAATATAAAGTATAATAGAGAGGAGAAGAGAATGGAAATTTCTCAAGAGCTGTACATAGATAATTTGTTAGAAGAAACTAAAATGATAAATTATAAAAGTTTGAGTACTCCTATGGAAGTTTACAGTAGTAAAACTCAAGCAAAAAGTAAAGTACTAAGTTCAAAGGATCAAACTAAGTAAAGAAGTATTGTAGGTAGCCTAAACTATTTGTGTACAACAAGTCGACCTGACATAAACTATGCAGTCAATGTGATGTCCAGAAAGAATTCAAATCCGACTGAACAAGATATTGAAGATCTCAAAAGAATTTTAAGGTACTTAAAAGGAAGTAAAACATTGAAACTAATATATTCCAACTCAGATAAACAGCTGAGAACTTTTTGTGATGAAAGTTGGGCAGATGATACAGTAGATAGGAAATCTACATCAGGATGTGTTATGCTACTAAGTAATGGTCCTATTCATTGGTTGACACGAAAGCAGAAACTCGTGGCCAACTCCACCCAGGAAGCGGAGTACATTTCTCTTGCATTATGTGTTACTGAACACAGATCAATTAGAAATATTCTTGCTGAAATTCAAGAAAACGACTATGTGATAGAACCAAGTGTGGTTTATTGTGACAATCAGGCCGCAATAAAACTAGCCACAAATACTATAAATAAAAGTCGTAGTAGACACATCGACATAAAGTTCCATATAATTAGAGAAGCTGTAGAAAATAATGAATTATGTATTGAGTATTTGGAATCTAAATTAAATGTGTCAGATGGACTGACAAAACCATTAAATCTGCAAAAGTTAATCAACTTCATCAAGTTATTAGGAATGGAAGTATAAAGTATAAAATATAATTTTCATGTTTTGAAGCAAGCGGGGTTTTGAAGGTGAAATAATAAGTTAAATTATCCCGCCTCCGGAAATATTATTAATTTATTAAAAGTAATTTATTGGTGCTTCAAAAGAAAATTAATATTGACTGTTAATTATAAAATAAAATTATTTTTAAAGACAAATCGTCTTTAGTTGTTTAATTAAAAATTATAATTATGGGTCAGCCCGATTAGTAACCTGCACCCTTGAATTGTAATGGAAAGTAGCAGGAGGATTAACTATGACGTCAGACGAGACATGTGGTCACTCTGATTCGAGAAGTCAGAACGCCGCTTGCTTAAGGACTCAAGCAAGGCGGTAATTTTAAGTTAGAAAACTTCCTACCAAGATTAAACTGCAGGAATTTGCGTGTGGATTCCGTGATTAGGACAAGGACGGTTATCTACAGGGAAATCAACACTGGAATAAGGTCAATTGAGAAACAAATATTAAACAGACGGAACGCAAAACTGTGAGTGTTGAAAATTTATTTATTTCCACATTTTGGATTGGGAAACTGGAAAAGAAGAAACGTACTAAGTGAACGTTAACCAAAGGAAATAATTAAAACAAGGAAGTTAACTAGGAAGATAATATGAAGTAAATGAATAATAGAAATTATTAGAGAATCGAATAACTTTGTATGTGAACAGTTGAACAGTAAAGTAACGAATTAGTCAAAGCGAGTCTAATTCAATTCTCAAGTTAAGGTGACTGAGAAAATATTTAGTTTGTGCATTAAAGTCAACGAAAAGAAACGAAACTTTAGCTAGCGCTTTACGTAGTAATGATTAAGGAATCAGTAAAAGTTTATGGAACGGAACAGTGAGTCAATTTAAGTAAGAAACTATTAACTAGTCACATTAGTGAAAAGCCATTCACAAGTTCTAAGTGAACGTTAATGTTTCACACTAGGGAAAAGCCATTGACGTGTGCGAAGTGAACTTTCATTCAAGATTTGCATACAAGTGAAAAAGCTTTATATTATTAAAGTGAACTTTAATCCTATATTAGTTATAGCCAATGTGCGACTTTGCTAAATTCAACTATTATTATTGAAAAGTAAGCAACTATAAGTGTTTTATATAATAAAAAAAAAAAAAAAATACCTTGCTCGCTTACTCTTTCCAGGTTGCATACTTGTAAACCCTGTGCTCTATCAGTATTACTAAATCAAGTTGTCATTTGAGTAGCTTGCAATACAATGGGGGAGAAAACGTGAATTATGGGTAATAATCTTGAAACGTATGTTCTTTACTTATTTGGAGAGAGACGAATCGTTTTTCGGTTCCTACATGAATAACATTTTCTTTCCGTGAAATAATTTATGGCTTTTGAAAGTCACGTTTCCAAGGGGAAACCAAGATTTCGTCTTGCAAACATGATGAGGAAGAGATTGCAAGTCATCAAAGATTTTCTCAATTTATGTTCAAAGATTAATAACAAAATAATAAAAGTTTAAAATTCTCTTTAAACCAATTCGCTACTGGAAAACAACATGTGGTAATGTTTTGAAATTTCACTCAACGAAACATTAAAAAATAACTTCTGACTTACGGAACATTTTAGGAAAAGATAATTTCAGAAATTGGTAAGTGACGCGTTAGTTAAAGGATTATGATTTTGTTTAACTAAAGTTTATTCAAATAAACAGTATAATTTGCAAACCTATTATTAAACTTTTACCTTTACTAAAAATTAATTGCTGATTATTTTTTAATTTTTTATTGATTTATTGTTAATAATAGTAGTTGAATCTTTTTTGGCCTTAATTACAAATTGTATGAAAATCCGAAAATAAGTGAAAGAAAAGAATGTTAATCCTGATGTCATCCTGAGACAAAAGAAGTTGTGTGTGAACGGCACTCATTATTGGTATTAAAGGTGATGGCAGTTGAGAAACTTTCACCCCACAACCTCTGAAAATATTTTTCCTCCTGAAGTTTGTCCACTTTCCACTATAACTACAACGTGAGCAACAGAGATTCCTCGAAGCATAGCTACGATCTTTGTCACATAATCGATCCGTGACAAGGGTAATAAAATAAAATGTTCGGTTTTGTTTTTCGAGAGCCTTCAACGCTTTTGCGCATGCGTCAGGTCTCCTTCGATTTCATCGAAATAGGGGTTGTTTACTTTATATCAGTGTTAGTTTACTATAATTGCGTTCTATTTGTGCTTTTCAGGAAAGAATTATGGAAAGAATAAATACTATTGCAGAAATGCTCCTCATTTATTTTTTCTTAAAAGCGAAAATGTCCAAAAGAATTTCTTAGGAAAGTGCCCATCTCAGCGTATCACCCCTATGCGGAGTAAAATCGTCCCCCAGTCGTGGGTCTGCTTTTTGAAAACGAACAGTAATTGTTTTTTGTTTTTATGCTGTAGAAGCAGTAAATAATAAACAATAAAAAAAAAAACCACAACATTTAAATTCAAAAATTTACTTAAATACAATAATAGTTAATGTATTTAAAAAAATCACCAAAATCCTGTGTTATACTATATAATATAAAACTTTACGTGTACTGCGTAGTATTAACTTAAAATAAAGCCATACATCTGACTAAGTGCGCCAAAAATTTATTTATACAAAATAAAATACAATAAACACGACGTTTCGCCGTCGAGAAACGGCCTCTTCAAGTGAAGTGAACATAGAAAACGAAAGCCAATTTATACAAAATTCAAAAAGTTAAAAAGTGCTATGCGCATGCGGCCCCGAACACGTCACAGGAGCGCTACGGTGAATTTCATTGCTGAATACCGAATGGCGCCCTCTATCAGCCAACATCCCTTGATGGGTATCGTCTTGCTCAAAAATATAGAAAAAAGACTAAAAACATATGATTAAAACCAAAACATATGCATAATACATATTGTTAAAACATTTCAGTATAGAACTTTAATCAATTAAAATTAATTATCAGCACTAAAATATTTCAAAACTTATTAACCGGAAAAAGGAAAAAAAAAAAAAAAAATTCTTTCATCACCACTCTTGATTTACCTTAATATAGTAATTAATTACACAAAATTTAAAATTCTTGCAATGCGTTAACACTTACAATGTTTATCATCATTAAACTTTTGATAACCAAGAACAAGAAAAGAAAAGGAAAACAGAAGACAACAAGAGAGAAGAATTTTTTTTTCTCCGACCCTTCTAAGCCCTCATTCCTTAACCTCCTTTATTCTTTTTTTATATTTTTATTACTCCACCTCTCCATCCCAATCCTTATTCTCTCTCTCTCATTAATCCACTTATTTACTATGATTAAGAATTAATTTTTCGGTAGCTGATAAATGAAGTGACAGAATCGAATCAACCAAAGAACTTAGGATTAATTTATAAATTCCCTTCTCCTCTTTCTTATTATCCTTCCTCTCCACATTATGCATAATACAATATTTTGGAAATTAACCAAATTAAAAGATTAAAAATAACAAATATAAAAATTAAAATTAGAGAATTACAAAATTGAAATTTAAAATTTTTTTGAAACATTAACATATTTCTAAAATTCACTTATAGTATCTAAAGGCGAAAAAAAAAATAATTGAGATAAAAATTAGAAAATAAATTTAAGATCTCCGTTAAAGGAAACGTTTTTAGAAATACATATTATCTTCTATCATAAAACTTTCTTCTTTTGTCTTTTTCATTCTTTCATCTGCACTGGATTAACTCATACTCAGTCATTGCTGGCACTGAGAGAACAACATTATAGGTCCCATATATAGTCAAAATATAATAAGTTTCCATGGATTTTCTAATGAAATTATGGTTAGATCTAGCTAAAATGCATACATTAGAGAAGTCGATGGCATGAGATAATACACTGGCATGTCTGTAAGTAAGATAAGTGTTGTTCCGGGTCTCATACGCCCTGCGGTGCTCTGAGACCCGTTCGGTAACGTCTCTCAAGGTCTCCCCTACGTAAAGACATTCTCGTTGTAAACATTGGAGGGCGTAAACAACCCAGGTATTTGAAACTTGCCTGGATGAAGTATCGTTGAATTTCATTGCCAACGTCTTGATGCGGCAGTAACACAAATATTGAACGGTTTAAACAGCTTACGCAAATGCGGAAAAACTTGTGGATGATATGAGACAGACACATAAGACCTTTCAGACGACACATTGTCACTGATGATATCATTGTTACAGTGACCCATTATCGACTTTTTTACGTGCCTATCTATAAAAGTCTTAGGGTAGTCATTATTGATGAGCAATTGCCGGATAGTATTTATCTCCTTATTGAACAAATCATACGAACTAGATAAAACAAAATTTCTATGCACTAACATGGATATAATGTTAATTTTGAACAATAATGGCACAAATGAGCTATAATTTGACGTTGGAGAGAGAGAGAGAGAGGATTGGGTTGGAGAGGTGGAGTGATAAAAATATAAAAAAAAGAATAAAGGAGGTTAAGGAATGCGGGCTTAGAAGGGGGCGGAGAAAAAAAAATTCTTCTCTCTGTTGTCTTCTGTTTTCCTTTCCTTTTCTTTTCTAATTCTTGGTTATCAAAAGTTTAATAATGTTGATAAACATTGTAAGTGTTAACGCATTGCAAGAATTTTAAATTTTGTGTAATTAATTACTATATTAAGGTAAATCGAGAGTGGTGATGGAAGAAAAACAATTTTTTTTTTCCTTTTTCCGGTTAATAAGTTTTGAAATATTTTAGTGCTGATAATTATTTTAATTGATAAAAGTTCTATACTGAAATGTTTTAACTATATAATTTATGCGTATGTTTTGGTTTTAATCATATATTTTTAGTCTTTTTTCTATATTTTTGAGCAAGACGATACCCATCGAGGGAAGTTGGTTGATAGAGGGCGCCATTCCGTATTCAAATTAATTTTCGTCTCACTATTATTATTTTTCCTTTATCAGACTTTCTTTCTCTCTTTCTTTCTTTCTTTTTTCTTTTTATTTCGTAATCTAATACTTTTATCGTGCTTACAATTTTTTTTTTAATTAATGAAGTTAAGATCAAAGAATGAAACGAGGAACCCCAGCAACAAAACGAAAAACTAATAAATGCGTTCGTGATATTTTACTCTAGTCACTGATATAGATTTTGGTGATTTTTTTAAAATACATTAACTATTGTTCCCGTCTCTGCCAGTCCTCCATTGTTTTCATCATTATTTTTATTTATCTTTTACTTAATTATACAGTCAATTGTTACTATGTTCCCTGTCAATTGTAGCTGTGTTTTAATTGAAATATACGTATATACCAATGCTTAAAATATCAAATAAGAAAAAGATAAGACATACATTTTGGCCAGGTGAATAAGCAGTTACTGAAGCGGAATAAATTAAAGGAAAATTTTTTTATTTCTCAAAATTAAATTAAACAGAAAGCTTCAATTGTGAATTTTAATTGTAAATTTTAAAGTTTTAAATATTACGTCAGGAGAGACATCATCAATAAAAACCCCGTGAGAATCTCGCTCTCGAGAGTAGCACACGGAGCGAGACAAGTTATCTCACAGTCGCATGTTTTTTGAGATCCACGCAGACGCACAGAAGAAGCGAAGAGCCTAATCACGGAGATCGACGTGAGCTCCCCGCCTAATGAAGTCATATCCCGGCATTGAGGCCAGACTCCGGCGAAGCAGGAAAAGCGAATGTAACAAGACGTTTTAGAAGAATGAAGTCAACTCAAACGAAGTGCGAAGGTGAAGATAATTAAGATGAGCCATAGGATAAATTGACATAAGAGGGCATAATTGTAAAGAGATAAAATTCAGGAGATTTTAAGCCTACTTCGAATGGACCAATGGAAGTGGATCGCTAGAAGAAGCGAAAGCAAATTCCAGAGCTAATTCAGAGAACTGTGAGTATTGATATTTAATTATCCTACGGACAGCTATTTGCGTGAAAGGAAGTGTAGAGAATAGAAATAATTTTAAAGGATTTTAAAAGTGAACTCTCCCGACAAGAGCGAATATATTTTAATCACACAAGGTGTTAGCATTTAAAATAAAAGCCATTAAATTAAAGGAATAATTAAATATTTTTAATCACATAAGGTGTTAGCATTTAAAGAATGATTAAAGGATTTAGTCATTATTTTGAGAGTGATTAAAAGTAAATTAAGAATAAATTTAATTCTTAAGTGTTGGCATCACGAAATTCCGAATTGCCGAAGTTAATTTTTCAAGAGTACTGAATTAAATTGTGTGAAATAATAAACTGTGCGTTGAAATCTTTCGATAACTATTAAGAGGTTAATAATATTATTGTGCTTCAAAGATACGAAGATATAAAGTAAATATTGAACTCTTATCATTTATTTGTGAACTAATTAGTGCTTTATTGATTTATTTAATCATCCAGTTGAATATTAGGAAGGCTAGCGCCATTCATCAATGGAGACTATTGTATACCGTTTGAAAAGATGATAGGACTACCCAGTATTCCGAAGAACATCGAATTGAAGAACCTCGAACTAGAGAACTCTGAACTCTTGTGAATAAATTTTATTAAGTTGAAACTTCAACTTATTGTACTAAAAGCCAATTTTTAATAAAAAAAAAAAAAAAAACTAGACCCATTTCAGTTACATTTAAAAAAAAAACAATTTCATGCCAGTTATGGATCCACTACATCATCTGACTGTGGCATCGTTCCGACTAAATTGGCGGTAAGATTGCTGACAGGTCTGCATGGCCAGCTTTTAAGCCTATGATACTACATCTCTTCAACCCGTTCAGTTGCTGACAGTGTCGACATATCTGTCGTATACAGATACTATATAATTTATAGTTATCATATAGAGATATCACAGCAACAACTGTGAAATTTATCTGTCCATGAGAACATTCTCTTTATATAAGCCTTAGAATACACCTTTTGAAGCACTTCTGAAACGTCTGCTGCATTCATTGGCGGTGAAATTTTAATCATTTGTATATATATAGCTGATATGCATATCCACAACGAGTTCCGCAGATCCGAATTTTTCGCGCAGCCATCTTTTTTTCTTTTTTTTTCCTTATGAAACATTGATCTTGGTTTCTGTGAAGTAGAATATTGATTAGTAATCGGCCACTTTTCTAAAAGATATAGAAAAGATTGCCTTTGAGAAAAACTAAAATAGAAAATAATTCTGGAGACTTCGCAATTACTTTTCTATTTTTTTAATTTTAAAATTTTTGAATTTTCATCTTAAAAAGCAATGGCTTTCATTATTGTTTATTTCCTTTAGCAATTTGAGACAATATGTTAATGTATAAATAGAATTGAAAATAACCTGAAAAACGTAAGCAGCATTGTTAAAACGTCGCTTAAATAGCTAAATTTATAAATAAATGACTAAATATTATAAAAATGTCTTAATTGGGAATATTTTTTTTAAATAATATAACAGTCAGAAAGCAAGAATCATTTTTAACTAACTGGTAAAAAAAATACACTTCAAAAATTTTATTTTGCGAAAGCGTTTAATAACAAAGCAAACAACTGTGTGTTCGTTTGAGTGGTGAAACAGAAATTTCATAATTGTTGATGTTGTTATATATTTTCCATGAAAAAGAGTCTCTCTATAATGTAAATATTAATAACAGGAAATATTTTTGATAAATAATATAAAAGTCAGAAAACAAGAATCCTTTTTAAGAAACAGGTGAAAAAAAATATCAAAAATAGATCAAAATAAATAATTGAAATAAAAATAAGAATTAAATGTTCAACTATTAAAAACACATTACAATTAAAATAATCTAAATAATTTAAAACGTTTCAAACCATCGACGTTGATATGGTTCTTTCTCAAGTGCATTAAAAAATTGATCCTCCGTAATTAAAAAGAGCTATAATCATAACCTCTCCATCACCAATGTCCTGGAATATGGAATTTGAAATTCCATATCATAAACACTTAACAACAATAACAACACAACCCAAAAACAAGCAAAAACAAAAACAAAAAAAACTCGGCAGACGTCTGCTTCTGCAAAGCTTTTGCATTTTTTAACACCAGAGGCAATCTATGCTCAACAGGTTTTTTTTTTTTTTTTTCTCTTTACCCAGAATTCTAACGGATGGTCATTCTCACAGACGAACCCGATTACGGAGGATCAATTTTTTAATGTACTTGATAAAGAACCATATCAACGTCGATGGTTTGAAACGTGGTGATAATTTTTAAATTATTTAGATTATTTTAATTATAATGTGTTTTTACTAGTTGAACATTTAATTTTAAACAAGCACGTTGAAAATAAAAATAAGAATGTGGATTTTTGCACAAATATTCACTTGAAACAAAAAACAATGCGATCTTAATTTCAGTAATTTTAAGAACTGCGAATTTTATGTAATGGTTCTGTATGGTAGGCTAATTTGAAAATAATGTAAAGAACAGAAAACTCTATCATCTGTTTTTCATACTTCAAAAAGTTAGATTTGAAAAAATGAGTACAAAGCAAAAATTTAATTTAAATTTGATAACAAAATTTATTAGTAAAAATCAATGCATAAAGCGGCTTAAATGTCTCCAAAGATAGTGCCTTTGTAATAGACAGCAGTAATTTCGTATTAGCAGCATCAGCACTGCTAACCATTCGCATAGTTAAAAGTTTTTATGATTAGACGCATGCGTCAACCACAGTGAACCATTCTGCGCATGCGTCAACCACAGTGGACGTGCAGTCGTTGAGCTCCGATAACCCCACATCTGAAGTCCTCACAAGTATAAGTATTATTAGTCTTACTCTATATAATCCTAGAATTAAAACAAATCAATATCTAAAATAAATATGAGTGAATATGAAAAATATATAATCAAGTGTAATGAATGTAATAAGATAATGAGAAAAGCGGAGTTAAGATGCAAATCCTGTGGAATAGAGCAACATGACAAGTGTGAAAAGGGTATGGATCCAATGGAAATATCAACTCCCCAAAGAAGAGGTTTGTGGAAATGTTCAAAATGTAGAAATATAACTGAAAGAGTTAAAAAGGACAATTATAAGATAAATAAGGAAATGGAAGAAGAAAATGGAAATGAAAGCGCAAAAGAGTTAACATCCCCAATAACATCCCCAACAAGGAAAATGGACCAGCCCACAAAGGAAATAGAACTTGAATTGGCGCAAACCATTTTAAAAGAACTAACAGAAATAAAAGAATCCATACAATTCCTAGATAAAAAATACGATGATATAATAGAAAGATTGAATAAAATGAATAACAATCAAAAATCTATGGAAGAAAAACAAAAGATATTAGAAAATGAAAATAAAATACTGAACAATTCAATGATAAAATTAGAGGAAAATATGGACAAAATGGAACAACAGATGAGGAAAAATAATATAGAAATATCCGGTATGCAAGAAAATGAAAATGAAAACCTATTAGAAAAAATCTTTAAATTAGCAGATATATTAAATGTAAAAGATTCAATAGAAAGAGTGGAAGTAACGCATAGATATGGAAGATTCCAAACACAAAAGGAGAGATTGATAATTGTGAGGTTCGAAAGCAGAAAAGATAGAGACAATTGGATAAAATCTTTTAAAATGAAGAAATACGTAACAAATGATGAAGTATTTGGAAATAAGAATAACACAAGGATATATATAAATGAAAATCTAACAAAATAAATGAAAAACTTATTGTGGAAAGCAAAACAAGAGGCAAGATCCAAAGGGTACAAATACATATGGATAAAAAATCAAGACATATTAATAAGAAAAAATGAGACATCAAAAGTAAGAAAAATTAGAAATGAAGAAGATTTAAAAGAAATATAATAAAAAAAAATAGAAATAAGAAATGGAAAAAAAAGATATAAACATAGAACTGGCGAACTTGGAAACAATAGAAAATATGGAAAAATGGATCCCAAAATATAATTTAAAGAATATCTTATTTCTAAATATAAGAAGTTTAAGGTCTAACTTTACATATCTAATGGCAAATATAGATAATAATATTACAAATATAGATGTAATAATATTGGTAGAGGTGAATATAAAGGAGGAGGAAGCCTTTTTATACAATATAAAAGGGTTTAAAAAAGAACACAAATTAAGAACAAATTCTAGAGGAGGAGGAATAATGATATGGTATAGAGAAGAATATAATATCCAAGCAAAAAATGAAGAAAGTATAACACACGAAAATTTAATTTGCACTTTTAAAAAAAATTCACTCTTATCAAAAGAATTAATTATATATATAATATACAAACCTCCACTAACGAATAAAAATACATTTATAAAAGAAATTAAAAAAAATATAAATCGGCTGCAAGAAAATGGAAAAAAAAATCTAATATGTATAGGTGACACAAACATAAATATAGAAGAAAAAATTAATAACAAAACCAGTATAGAATATAAAAATATGTTTTATAATCTTGGATATTTAAATCATGTGTACAAAACAACAAGATCAGTAAAAACTACAAAATCAATTACTAACACATGCATTGATCATTGCTTCTCGAATGCAGAGGATATTGATATTAATGCGAATATAATACAATGGGATATTTCTGACCACTACGGAATCCTGCTTGAAATAGAAAAGAAAGAATTACAAATAGAACAAATGGGGAAAAAAAATAATAAAGAGAAAAATAATGTAAAAACAGATATAGAGAAACTAAACAAAGAACTGAAAACTTTAATAGAAGAAATAACAAAGAAAAATGAAGAAGATCCAAATAGAATAATAAATAAGTTAAATAAAATAATAAAAAAAGCAAAATATAAAATAAAAAAGAGAAACAATAAAAGAAAAAAGTAGAAAGGATATATATGAGACAGATAACACAGAATACAAAAAAAATTGGATGTACCCACAGTTGATGAAATAGATTCAAGTAAAAAATAACTTATATGGGAGATACATAAAAAATAAAAACAACACAAAATTGGAAATAGAATATAAAAAAAAAAGAAATTGGTTAAAAAATCAAATGAAAAAAGAAAAAATAAATACTTTAGAAAATTGATTAAAGATGATCCTAATGCCAATATAAATGTGTGGAAAATTATAAATAATGATATAATAAGAAAACAGAAAAAAAATAATGAAACAAATGAATTAAAAGTATTATTAGAAAATTATGATATAAAAAAATTATTTTGTAAATTGAGTAAAATTTTTACTCAAAATATTTATGAAAGTAATGAAGAATTAGAGAAGATAAGAAAAATGGAAAATGAAGAACAGGAATCAGAAAAAAATTCTATGGTTTTAATATTCTATAGATCCTAAAATTTTATTACAAAAAATTAAACAAATGGGAATAAGAGGGAACATATATAAAATGATAGAAAATTATTTGAGAGATAGAAAATTTAGAATTAAAATTGAAAATAATGTAAGTAAACTGTATAACACCAAAAGAGGAATTCCACAAGGCTTAAACGTAGGTCCTCTCTTATTTAATATTTACATAAACTCAATAAGGAAAAATATAAAAAATTCAGAGGTTTTT
This sequence comes from Thereuonema tuberculata, assembly GCA_023159025.1. Classification (NCBI taxonomy): domain Eukaryota; kingdom Metazoa; phylum Arthropoda; class Chilopoda; order Scutigeromorpha; family Scutigeridae; genus Thereuonema; species Thereuonema tuberculata. The sequence continues at coordinate 58,114,089 of JAFIDM010005346.1, read as the reverse complement.
CTATACGCTGATGATGTAATATTAATAATTACAGACAAAAACCAACTTCAAGCCCAAGATAATATATAAAAAGATCTAAATAATGTAAATAAATGGTCATTTAAAAATAAAATGAAAGTAAATGGAGAAAAAACAAAAATAATGATAATCAAAAACAAAAATAAGAAAATAAATAACAATGTAATTATTAATCTACATAAAATAGAATGTCCAAATATAGAACAAATAACAATATCTTAACGAAAGATTGTAACTGCAAAAGAATAGAAATTGTTTCAACTTATAAATATGTAGGAATTAATATAGATAACAGATTCTGCTGGAATGAACAGTATGGTTATGTGATAAGGAAGCTGAGCTCATATGCTTTTCTCTTTTATCACATTAGGGATGCTGTTCCGTCTAAACAAAAGCTCATAGTTTACAAATCCCTTGTAGACTCAATCTTGGATTATGGATTGGAATGTTGGATAAATATGAATAAACAACAAATAGAAAATATCAATAAGAAAACATTAAAAATATTTAATAATGTTTATAAAAATTATAAATATAAATCAAAAAATAAACAATTAAGGATAAGAAAAAAATATAAAATATTAAAAATAAACGAAAAATTTATATATAAAACAATAATTAAAAACTATTTTGAAGTGGAAAGAGAAATAAATTACCAACAAGGAGTATTAAAAACTAGATGTAATTGGAATAAAATATTTAAAATAGAAAGAATTAAAAATAATTATGGATATAGATTAGCTAATTATGTAAAATATAAAATATTTAAACAAATAGATCCTAATAAAAAAAATAATATAACTTTTAAGCAAATAAAACAAAATATAATTTCAGATGTGGTAGATGGAAAAATTAAGTATTAATTAATAACGTTTTAAAAAAATATATTAAAATGCTCAATTCCTATAACACAGCTATACCGCTTATAAGTATACATAATAGGATTGATAAACATTAAAAAAAAAAGAAAAAAAAAAAAAAGATTAAGTGACAAAATAGGGTAATTTATCTAGGTGGATCCATGTTCTTCAACAGTTTAATGAGTTCTCTTCTATAAAATAAAAACAAATTAAAGAAAAGTAACAGATATACTCTTTGCAAAAAAAAAGACGACGCACCCAAACAAAATACAGTAAAACCCCGTTATTACGCTTGACCTACAAGACCATGACCTACAAGCGTAATAAACGGGATAGCGCTATAGACGGGAAATGAATTAAGAGATGGGGAAAGATTTGGACACCATTTTACAGGTAACATACATGATTCTGCAATAGATATAGTGCAAATATGAGCTTATTTCCTATTAAAAAGATCTTTGATTGTGGTTTGCCGGGTGTGTGTGCTATTGTTATGAATTAATGTCAATTGATACACCACTAAGAGCAATACTAATACATTTTTGGAGTAGATTTAGTGCACACTTTACTTTTTTACGTTTGCAACAACCCTTCGCTGCATCGGTTTTGCATCTCTATTTTTAATTATTGTTCACAGGCTGGACGAGGGAAATTCCTAGAGATTCTGCGAAATTCTTCTGACTTCTGTAGAATTCTCGTCGTACTTACAGAGAATTTGCAATTTTTCACTTAAAGAAAGGGATTTCGGCTTCGACATTTTGCACAACTATCACAGAACCGCACTTCACACAGTTCAAGATTCCCTTCTACTAGGGAAAAAAAAACATCTTTACAGTGTTACATTTCTTTTTGATACAAAATTTCCGATATAAAAAAGCGCTACAAGCGGGATTTGAAGCGTTATAAGAGGGCAAAAGTATACAGAGATATATAGAAAATTCCAGGGACGGCACAAAAGGAGCGTAAAGAACGGGATAGTGCTATAAGCGGGAGCGTTATATCGGGGTTTTACTGTATTCTATCACTATAAAACGTCATACACGCAATTTATATGTAAAAATAAAGCTATGATTGTATTTTCATTGAAGAACTTCTTATAAAGCAGAGGCAACTTGTTAATATACGCTGTACTTAAATCCTAGTCTGCCAGCTTTATAAGCCAATATACAGTGAGATATCGAGTCACATAATAGTCTACTGTTGTCTTATGGCAGATTCCTCTAAATGTTCTGCAATTGTTGGGCAACTTCATAACATTAATGATGGTGGCAACTACTTTCCAATATGTCCCAGACATTTGCTTGATTGGTGAGACATCCTAGAAGCAGGATGCCATGGGAGAGTATGAACCCCACGGAGGCAGTGTTGAGTGAGTCTCGCTGTGTGTGTGTGGCTTGGCAATATCCTCCTGCCAATAGTCTCTAGAAGGCGTGACAACATTGGCAGTACAATTGGCTGTGGAATGTTGGCAATTGCAGGCATACTGTTAAAGTACCTTGTAGCAAATGCAAAGACATCCACTATTACAGGAAATGGTTTCCAGATTGTATCCTAAGGCATAATGGCCATGCGTCGGTCGATCATTGCAGTCGATTGGAACGCTGTTTATGCCTCCTTCATACATTGATAAAGTGATCAACTGCTCCAAGAAAGAAGCGGGATTCGTCGCTGACCATAAAAAAAAAGAACTCTAGTTGAGCACCGTCCAGGATGTCCGAGATCGAACACACACCATATAGTGTTGGCTATGTTGAGTGATTAGTAATGCAGGGCGCACACGATGCAACTTTGGGACGAGTTGCATGTGCAACTTTTGACCTAGAGCGTTTTTTGAGCTGCTTGAGCAAAGTTGCAACCGGAGTTGCATGCAGAAAAAGCTGCAAAGGCGAGGATTTCTGTCGAGTGCAACTCCCAAAGCTGCATGAAAATTATCTAATCACAGTGCAGCGTTGGAACACGTCAGTCGTGACGTCACGCCCAGGGGGAAACATTGCGTCTAAAACAGATTTCCGCCGCTTCAGATGGGCAGATTCCGAATACACAATGAATATCAGAGGATTGCGAGTTTCTTTCACACATAAATACAATTTATATGTAAATGCAGTAATTTAATGCGGCAGAATATATCGCAGCGTTTGAAAAACCTAGATTTTTTGAATTTTTCACATCGGAAGCGGTGTTTGCAATGAATTATGGGATTGTCGCTCACTGTTTTACTGAAGAATTGACGATGGCACCAATCACAGAATGTTTCATCGTGTGCGCCCTGGACTGTCGTTTGCAACCTTTTTTGTGCAACTTAATTGCAACGAGTTGCACAGCAAAAGCTGCATCGTGTGCGCTCTGCTTAAGAGACCTCTTCATGAACGGCTAAAATGAAGTCCCGCCTCTGCCAGTCGTTGTCGAAAGAAGGTCGTCGTCCCTTGATACCATTTGATGAATATAGGATTTTATTTATTTATTTATTTATTTATTTACCATTTATTTGATTATACAATACAAGTCTTTTATGGAAGTTAATTTCCCTGTCAGTAGATGTTGTGCTTTAATTGAAGTATCCATATGTAGCAATATGAATAACTAAAGATAAGACGAACATTTTTGGCCAGGTGAATGAGGAGTTACCTCAAAATTGCTTTAAGTAATGTAAGGAAACTATCATTAGGTTATGTTTCTTTTGATGGAGGATAGCGATGCTCTTGGTGTAGTTGTTTGTTCTCATGATCCTTTGAGGCACACGTTCCAAGGAGATGTCCAGATCCTTCACGGTGGTTTTAGACCCACTTCTGCCACCATTCCTTGAATTTGCAAGATGGTCAGTATTAATAAGTTTTTGTGCATTATTAATTTGGTGGTACATTATTTTTTTCTGGTTTTTCTCTTCTCTTCCAGTCAACTTGAAAGCACTATGAAGAATTCTTGACAGAATGCACTGTATCTTCCGAATTCAATGCTAAACGCTGTTGTATGTATTATAAAATAAATTAAAAAGATCATTATGGTGCGTCACATTAAATTAAATTCTGCATTAAGCCTTATTAACAATAGAACAAAATGGCTAATGTAAGTATTGCATGGGATCATGCATCATTTGTCCAAATTCTTTATCTTTCCTTCAGCATAAATTTGAGTTCGATAGGATAGGAATCCAAATTTCTCTAATATCTTCTTTTTTTAATGATTTTTAAATATATGAAATCAATTATCACAAGATTTGTAGTTAAAACTCACAATAATTTCCGATTTTTACTTCTGTTATATATAGAAATAGTTCGTACTTCTTAAAAATGACTTTTATATCAACTCCACTTTCGTATAATATAATTTCAGCTGATTTCCCTTTCAAAAAATTCAATTCACAGACAAGAAATATATAACCCTCAGAATTACAAACTCGTTATTCTTAGCTCAAGTAATCATAATTTAAAATATTCTATATATAATCGTTCTGTATACGTTTTAAATCTAAAAAGAGTATTTCTGGCACCCTGTAACTTCTAATTAATTTTTCCTTCTGTGACACCCACGACCCTCCTTGCTCACATCTAACATTGAGAGAACCATTTTGAATTGAACTTTCAGCTTGTTTTTATTGTAAGACAAATATTGTAATTCTAGCATAATATATGTTTTTATGCTAGAATTTATTACATCTTTGTATAAAATTAAAACTTTGTTTTATGAGTTATCTGTCACTGTTTTCTCTAAGTTCCATTCTTCCTTCCTCTTCCTCCACCAGATTTTATTAACTTTATAGATTAGATAAGAGTTATAGAAGGTTTTCTTTTTTAATTTTTAAATAAATTATAATTTTTTTTTTGTACCAATAAAAACATTCTTTTTCTATAAAGCATTTTTCAAATTACACGATAACAAACAAAATTTAAACAAATACAAAAAAATTGTCATAAGTTTATTAATTATCTAACAATAATATAATAGTTACATGTCAAGTTTTTAAATAAGATTCAGTCTTCTCTTAGTTTGAAATTTTGCTGATTGTCCCCTATCATCCGCATAATCTGAAGTATTGGCAATAATCTTTGAGCAGTTCCTAGTAGTTCGGCTTGTTTCTTGTGTATGTAACTTTGGCAAGATTTATCTAGAAATTTTTAAAATACTCCCCTTTGGTTCATATGTTCATGAAAGTAACTTTTTTTTACAAATTATTTATTTAATATTACACTGATGTCGTATTTCTACAAGTATTTCAGTGAAATGCATTATTTGGCGACTTGTTATATCCCACTTGCAAAAGTGACTAATTCTGGATGCTTCGGTTATATTGGAAACAGATATACAATAAATATTAAAATAATAATTAAATTTGCAATTAATTACCAAAGAAGAAGCAGTGAGTCTTTTTGATACGTTGGGCTTTTCTGAAATGGAATATCTATGTATTTCTTAGAGTTACACTTGGGAAACATAAATATTACTTCACAGTTTATGATATTTCTTATATTTATTTTGATATTAAAGAATCGCATATTATTTTGATGACAAGATTTTTATGAATAAATATCTGACATTATCGAAGTTATCAGATCTTGAATCTCTGATTAACATGAGAACATTATATAATGTTTCATTTGAATGCCATAAATACAGAGTCATAGTTAGTGAATCCATTCCTTTCTCTTCATCAGTAACACCTTTTTGTTCTTTGATTTAACAAATATTATTCAAAATAACAGTATTTTAAATCAAATAACTAAAACACTTTTTAAATTGAATTAAATTACCTTTAATTTTTTTTATGTGATTGCATTAAATTTAATGTCTAAGTTGAAAAAATTCTTAGAAAAATGTATGCTGCTTTTACATTCCAGCTATACCAAGTGCTGTCAAATGTTTGTTCTTCTCTGAAAATCTCTTCAACGTAAACCAGATTTAGAATGAAATATATTAAATTGGAAATCAAGTCAAAATACTCATATCAGTCCTGTCTCTCCTCACTAAAAAAACTTCAATTTATGAGATATCCCTGAAATTTTAACCTTTTGGGACTAAAGATAACATAATAAACTGAATGTTCCTATTTATTTCAGTACTTAAGGATGGAAATGAATAATAGAGTTGGAAGCCAGTGACAAAAAATTAAAAACAATTTAATACATAATCTTTGGTAATTAAAAAGCTTTTCCTTGAATTAAACCGAAATTTTAAAGATAAAAATTTAGATAAATATTTTTAAAATTAAACAAGAATATTCGCACTAACTTTCTAGCTAGGACATAATTAAATCACGATTAAAAATAATTGTTCGTTCCTCGTCTTTCGGAGATCAAAAGAATGCAAAAAATATTTGATTTACAAAAATTGTAAAATTTATAAAAGGTTTGAATTCTGTTAATGAAAATACTTATTGATTAAATTAAACTTTATTATTAGTAGTAGGTTATATGTTCACGAATATTTGTTGGTGTATAGACGAACAATAAATACTCAGAACTACATTATAATTAGAATTAAAACTATCGAAATATGGATTTTATGAATAAAATAATAAATAAAAAAGAATCTTCTAATTGATAATATTTCAAATGTCTGGAGATAAACCGGGTGTGAGTAGATCTTCATCAATTATATTTTAACCTTATTAAATCCTTAAGGTAATGTCCTTACAGCAATTTGATAAACTAGCATCTCATGACGATAAGTATGTGTTATTGTTTCTTTGGCGGCACTTATCGCTTTTCTTTACTATGTAGGTATTCGTAATTACAAAGAAAAGCCAGAATTCAATTTTGGTTGACGTTTGGAATTGTATATGCATTCGATAAGGAGGAATTCGATTAACATACAACATATTTTACATGACTAAAATGCCGTGCTGGCGTGATCGTGAGGTCTCAGGCGTCGGCTGCCGTGAGGTCAGTGTGCCGGTACCCGGGTTCAAATCCCGGTGGAGAACATGGATGTTTCAATTTCCTTTTCTGTGTTGTCAGCCTCCTCTTCACTTTCTCATCGGTCTGACGTCATTCCGCTTTCTGAAGAAGGCAATGGGAAACCACTCCAGTATCTGTTCCCTTGTATAGCTACAGTTTCTCCTAGGGGTCGCCCTTAGTGGGTCACTGGGGTTCCGTTAAATTGAACCAATATATGGATTGACCTACCATGTTATGGTACAAGACTAAACTTATATATTCACAAAGGATTTTAGGTAAACATGAAGAATACACCCGTAGGTTTTGCTAAAAGACGAAAAATAGATTAAGAGCTATGAGCGAAAAGTACTAAAAAAATTACTAAACAAAACTAATTACTAAACTATCTCTTATCTCTTTTACTTCGAGGTTTCTCGAATAGAAATCCTCAATTTAATTTTTTTTGCAATAGTGATTGAAGATATTTTCTCTGCAAGGATTCACAAGGAAAAGATTTCCACACCAGTGTTCACAAACCTTCCCCAGTTGGTATTAATAGTAAATCCGACTACTGCAAATTAATGTTTTATTTTTCTTTTATAACCCATAAACTCCGAAGGAAAGTTTGTCCCCCTCCCCCCTCTGTTTACACCCTTTACGATTTTGACAATGAATACTCAGAGCAAATTTCGTGTTTCTACCTCAAGGGGTTTCGGAAATAATGTTCATATTCATTCAGGAAAATTGCCCCCTTCCGCGTTTACACCCTTTGTCCGAATCCGGGTTTTTGTTGTTCATTCATTATTCTGGGACGCATGTAAAAATAAGACGCATCTTGAAGTTATGACTTAATAAGAATTTTTACTGCTTTTGTTACTAATTTTGTGCTTCTCAGATAAATAACACGGATGAAAGTTTCCCGTATTGCCTAGATTATGATAATTCAAAAGATTATTGGACATAGAAAACTGAAACTGATAATAATGGATTTTGGAATAAATAAGGAAAAATATTGAATGATTTTGCAACAATTCCGCACAGTTTATAAACAAGTACGAACGAAAAATTGTCAATATAAAATAATTTATCAATTTCTTTTTATATGAACAGCTGTCCTTTTTTTACAATGTTTCTTTTCTTTTATTCCACGCTTTTGAAAAGTTGTTACATCAAATAATTTTAGTAAATATTTTTTTGAAATTAGTTTATGTTTTCCTTTAAATTTATTTTAGTAAGTTCATTCCCAAGCGTGTGGAAATTAGTGGATTATAAATTAGAACAATATCTCCTATAAACTTAGTGTTTGTTTTATAGAAATCGAGTATTTCCGTTTTTCAGTAGCGATTGGTGAGAAGTTCATATCAAGAATGTAAAGGAAAAGTTTTCAAAACCAAAGTTAGATTTCAATTGTTCAAGCAGATGTTTTGTAATTGGAGAGACTTGTGGAGAGGTGCCGTAACATGGGGGAACTTCGACAGCGGGAGTAATTTCGACCCTATATTTTAAGCATATAATTTAGCTCTTTTTATTGTTTGTTTCAGATTATTGATTGATTTGTTGATTCTTTGTAACATTGTACACTATTTATGTTGAATAAAAGTAATAATAATAACAACAATAATAATAATATTTGTCATTATTATGGTTATTAATATTATTTTATTGCTGTTATTATTTATCCTAACTTTTCTTTGTTATTTAGAAAATTTAGGTCTCAAAGACTATTTATTAAAACCTATGGATCATTACACTGTATAGGTCCTTTTTTTTAAGGGATTTCCTCACTCCGGGATGAGATATTATCTCGGTATTTCGGCTCCTTGCCTTGGGCCATCTTCGGGAGATGTATAGAAGTCAATCACATGAAAGAGAGCGCAGAACTAACAACTTCCGTCGTTAGTTTCTCGGATAAGTTGCTCATGATGTTTGTTCCGAGCAAATGATGGCCCACTATGAGATGGAGAGGGGATGGAAGGGAATTGGCAACAAAAAGAAGAGTCCTTGGGGACAATTTCTTAATTGCGTGAGGGGGCTGCGTGAGTGCCGGCGAACTCAATTGGTCTCTTCGAAATTCATCACGTCTCACTCCTCCTT
>JAFIDM010005346.1:58079327-58104847 GCA_023159025.1 Thereuonema tuberculata | reverse complement strand
CACGTTTCCGTGGAGCATTCACAGTAATATTGCTGTGCCATTTTGGAAGATCCGCCATTTTGGAAGATTTTTTAATCTAAATCACTGGTTTAAGTAATAGAAAAAAACAATGAATATCATTCTTGAATGCTGATGTTTATATTAAGATGGAGGGATTTGTGCCAGCCACCTCCATCATTTTAGCACAAGTCAAAAGTAGTACTGACCTGCTCAACGTTGAAATCGTAACTGACTGTGCTCGTGCAAAGCCACAGGGTTTATATACCTCTTGAGGTATTTTTAGAAATCTACGGAAAAGTGTGGTAAACTGTCGAGAGTTCCAGAACGTTCACGACATTGCCTGCCTCATTCTACGTCAAAGTAGAAAATTCGAGAATGCTCTTGAAAATTCGAGAATGGTCTTGAAAATTCTAGAATTTTCACTAACATTTTCTGGAAACTTCTAGAATTGTCTAGAATAATCAAGACAGAGAGCCTAAATGCCTCTGAATCTGACGAGATTTTTCTAGAACTTTCAAGAATAGACTAGAATTTTCGAGAAAAGTCATGAAACTCTTCAGAATATGAAAAGTCATGAAACTCACTTCCGGGCTTCATGCCAGGTAGACATATGGCATATGACATATATCATTTTACTCACCACAATTTTACTCACCACAACGAACTCTATCGATTGGCATAGGTTTCATTTTGATATTTCAACGAAGAAATGAACTTCATCCATTTCCGGTCTAACCGGAAGTCGGGCACATTTCTAATTGCTACTGTAGACCATACACCCCCTAAGGAGTCTGCATACCAATTTTCAGCGAAATCCGAGTGGGGCATAGATTTCATTTTGATATTTCAGCATAGAAATGAATAGCAAAATTTCACCCATTTCCGGTCTAACCGGAAGTCGGGCACACTTCAAATCGCTACTGTAGACCATACACCCCCTACGGAGTCTGCATACCAATTTTCAGCGAAATCTGAGTGGGGCCAAAATCGTCGATTTTGGGACAAGCTCTTACATGGGAAAAGTCAATTGTAAAAACTTCGAAAAATTTCAATAATTTCAATAATGAAAATAGTTATAAGCACAATCTATTATAAAAATATTTTCAATAATATGGAAGTTTTATAAGCAAATCAATTGTAAAAAAAAAGTTTTGCAATTGTTATAAACAATGTTGTTAACAATATATAAGTTGTATATATTCGCAAGAGTTTTCCTTTATTGTTCCAGATTCATTATTATATTTTACGATGAGTTTTTTCTAAGTATATAAGACGGCCTGATGAAGTGTTAAAAGAAATAAAACTGCGAAATATAGCGTTGATAAGAAGAGGATGTATCCTATATAATTTTTAATAAATACTTGCATATTATGTTTGAATTTTAGAGCAAGTTTTCTTTTCATAAATTTTTGTCGATAGCTGCTGAATAATGGTAGTAATCAAATAAACACATGAAACTTTCTTGTAACAATCTACACTCAAATTTAAATTCTCTGCGGTATTGTTTTGTAATCGATACATTCTAGTGAATCCAATTTTGTTTACTGTTAGTTTCGTTCTGATATAGAGTAATTGAATCAAATCATTAGACCCATACCATAAAATCTATGGTAGAAATAGAAGCCAATACAAAGTGTAAGTTTGGTTTCTTAATATATTTAAATTTCCACTTTTGTCTTGTGCAAAATAACAATGCATTTACCTGCAAATATCGTACTTATTTTATTTAGATATTTCTTTTAATAAAAAAAAATTCTCCAATAAACTGCAGTAGACAATTTTAAACGTAGGTTTTCAATAAAGTACTGTTTAGTTCAATTTATTCCACGAAATCAAAGAATTCAAATTCCAGCATTTTGCCAGAAAAATAACTGAAAAAAAATACAATGAATTAAATTTAACTCGAGAAAATAATTTTTTTAAAAATATGTTTGTTGTTTTTTTTTTTTAGTCTTTAATACAATCGTAACCACAATTTAGGGGATACATTTTCATCAAAACCATTTCCCTCGATTAAACTCTTTGGCATAATGGAATTTTTTACATGTTATGCATTGGAAATGTTAATATTTTTACTTCAATCTATCTTTTCACGAAATTGTATTGCATCAATTATAGTTAATGATAAAGAAAAAGAATTTTATAATTTATTAGGTCTAAATTATTCTCATATGCTTAAGAAAAAAGTGAAATAACTTCTTCTATAAATCTTAAAAAGAAATGGGTAAGATTGAACTAATCTTGTTAATTTTCAGCGTTATTCTACTTTTTTAGGAAATCAAGGTCCATCAGATGCGACACTGTATGTTGTAATAACATTTGAACTACTTCATGATCTTGTTTAATCTTGGTGTGCATATTTCAGGAATAGATACAATCGATCTTTTAGATTTCAAATCTTTTCTTTGTGGCTTCTGAACGATAAATAAGAGCGAGCAAAATCTTATACCACAAAAATTCTCATAGAAAACTCTGGATTTTGTAAGATTGGTTTTTATGTATTCTGTTCTTTCTTTTTCTTCTCTGTTATTTTTTTCATTGTTTTAACTTGTATAATTATTTGACTGGATTAAAATAAATGGATTTCACTACTTAAGTAAGTAAAGTTTGAAGTCAAAGTTTTTCTTTAGCCCCAAAAATGCAAAATTATTTTTTTTGTTTTCATGAGAGTTTAGATTTTTGACAATAAACATAGGTTCTTCGGTGTTTTCACTACCTTAACAAAAACAAAAAGAAAATTTCTTAAAAAATTGTAAACTCATTCGTTAAAATAAATAAATAAATAAATAAATAAATAAATAAATAAATAAATGAAATTTCATTCTAAAGAATTTAATGTACCTGGAGGGCATAAATAATTTGAGATGTTCAGAGCCCTCTAATGAGGAATGTATTGGACGAATCGTAACAACATTCGCTGAACATACATGCTTAAACGTACAATTTCGATTTCTAAACAAGAAAAATACCAAAAGTCGCCAACAGGTGAAAATGTGGCGCTGTTGGCGCTCTAATTTGCATAACCGCGTTACCTGTAGATCATGATAAAAAGAAAGGTTTGGAGATTCACATCACTCGGCGACGTACTGCCTTTCGATGGCTCTTATCTTACGTGCCCGTGCTTTGTTAGTGAAGCTGTATTATCAGCGAACGAGAATGCCAGTGCTGCCCTTCGGGAATTTCGGCGGTTAAAGACGCTACGAAGAGGACCGATTAGCATAACAAATCTACGAAAAATGATTCAACGCTTTGAAACTTCTGGAACTCTAGCAGTGCAACCAGAATTGCGCCCTTGAGATGCGACCACCCGCATTGAGTTTGCATTAAGATTCTTAGCGCGCGTGGAAGTGAATGAAATTAAGTGATTCTTAGCGCGCGTCGTGGCGGATTTTATGGAGTGACGAAGCGCACTTTTATTTGAACGGTGATATTAACACCCACAACTGCCACATTTGGGCTGCGACTAATCCACACGTGGGTCTCCAGATGCCTATTCACTCGCCGAAAGTCACAGTGTGGTGCTGCTTTACATCATCGTTTATCATCGCTCCTTAGTTTTACGAGGAAACTCACCAGTAGTCTGTTCCGTCAGTGGACCAGTAATCTGTTCCGTCAACGCTACATGATATTTCGGTATGCTAAAGAACTTCGTGGTTCCACAACTGCAGCAAAGAGGATGTCTTGATTCGATCATCTTCATTCAGGATGGTACAACATCCCACATCGCATGTCAGGTATAGCGTGTGTTGCGGCAACATTTCTCTGACACCTGAATCATTAGTCGTGCATTTCCAACAGCATGGCCGTCGAGGTCCCCTGATCTCAAACCTTATGACTTTTGGCTGTGGGGATTTCTTGAAAGCATTGTATATCAAGGACATGTCCCCGATATCCCGATGTTGAAAGATCGAATTGCATTACAGTTGCTACAAATTCATTCCCAAATGCCAACTGCCAAGGAACATGTGGTGCACCGCATGCAGTTCGTGGAAGATCACAATGGTGGTCATTTGGAACCTTAATTGTAATTACCAATAAATTTTGTCTGTATTGTTACAAACCTTGATGTGTGCTGTCTCCTTTGGCAATTACTAATTACAATTACTAATTACTAAAATGTACACAACCTTTGCAGCGCCACATTTTCCTCTCTTGGCGACGTTTGGTACTATTTTTTTTTTTTTTTTTTTTAGAAATCGAAACCACATGCTCCACTTTGTATGTCCATCGAATGTTGTTACGATTCGTCCAATATATTCCTCGCTAGAGGGCTCTCATCACCTCATGTTATTTTATGCCCACCCGATACATAATTTTACCATTATTTCAATATTGTTCAATAAGATGTTTCGTAACTGTAGATACTTGTGAAGAGGTATTTGGTAAAAAAAAATAAAAAAAAATACTTTAGGTATTTGGTAATTCTCTTAAATTGTTATTTGGTGAAAAGGAATTTTTTTTTTGTTATTCAGATGTTCGTGAAGTAATGGGCTTCCTGTAGATTCACAAATGATTTTCTTACCTTGCAACACTGTGAAATAGCTTTGAGTAAATTTTTTTCTGAAAATATTAAATTTGAATCCATGATTTCATAACGTAAATTTAAAAAAATTATTAGAAACAGAAGAGAAACTTTATTAATCACTTCAGATATCTTTCAACAGCGAATCTTTTGTTGTTTCTTCAATGACCTTATAATCATTTGATTTTAATCTATGAATTGAAGCAAACAGTATTTTTATGAAAATTTCTATTTTAATTTGAAAAATTGTCTATTGGAATTTAGTTGTGGAGATGCTTTTTTAAGAAATAAAATATGTGCCAAATTTTAGAAAAATTCATCGTAATTTTGAAAAAAAACTTAAATAAATAAATTCTGCCGAAAAGTTAATAAGTTAAACTCTAAAAAACAAATGTGAAAGTTTATTTGTTTCTTGTTGTGTGCTTGTCTTGAAACAACTTCACCATTTCCCAACAGAATTTTATCCAAATTGGACTTAGTTTCACATGCGTCCCAGAATAATGTATGAACAACGAAAATCGACAAAACAAAGGATGTAAACGCGGAGAGTGGTAATTTTCTAGAATAGATATGAACATTATCTCCGAAACTCCTGGAGATAGAATCACGAAATTCGATCCGATTACCCTTTGTCAAAATCGTAAGGCTGCATAGACAATAAACTTTAAACATTCGCATGATAAGAGTGTAAACGGGGGGGGGGGGCTAAGGAGTTTATGGTTTACAAAAGAAAACTAAAACATTATTATATAATAGTATGTAATACTAACGTGATTTTATACCTACTGTGGAAGGTTTGTGGATAGGGAGGGTGGACAATAACAGAAAGGAGTGGAAACGTCTATGTTCTCCGATGTCGATATTGATTTGATTACTAAACCAATATTGAATTTGGTGATAGAGAATTCCTTTGTTCTTCAGATATTCATTAGATAATAAATTGAAGTAGATTCATGAATAATTTTGTTACCTTGCAACACTATGGAATGGCTAATGGTATCAATGAGTGTTTCAGGTTCTAATGTTATAATTCATAAGAAAAATTATGAAATTATCCAAACAAAACCATGAATAATATATGTAGTGTTGCTTATTTTTCCACTACAGATAGTTTAAATATTAAATCCTTTATATTTTAGTAAGAATACTCGCATTTGGATTCTTTGATTTCTTAAAATAAATTGAACTAAACAGTAATTTCGTTGATTACCATGTTTAAAGTTGTCTACTGAAGTTTGTTTCTCAAGATTTTTTATTTAAAGAAATATCTAAATGAAATAAGTACAATATTCGTAGGTAAATTAATTGTAATTTTGCACAACAAAGAAGTGGATATTTAAATATAATAAGAAACCAAACTTAAACTTTGTATTCGCTTTCTAGCTTTCGATCATAGATTTTCGATCATAGATTTTGATTCCATTATCTATATCAGAATTAAACTAACATTAAACTAAATTGTATTCACATCAATGTGTGGACTACAAAAACAATACAGCAGAGAAAATGGAGAATTTAAATTTGAATATAGGTTGTTTCAAAGAAACCTTCGTGTTTATTTTAGTACTACCATTAGTCAGCAGCTATCGACAAACATTTGAAAAAAGAAAACTCCGTTAAAACTTCATAATCTTTACAAAAATTCAAAAACTCTTGCTTCAAGTAAGTTGAAATCTGAAAGATATAACATAATAAAAACAGTGTTACTAATTTTGTGGTTGTTATATAAGTAACACGGATTAAAATTAATTGTTCAGTTCCCGTCTTCCCTAGATTATGATAATCCAAAGTATGATTTGATCTAGAAAATTGAAAGTGATAATAAATAAGAAATATATTATTGATTTGGAACAATTCGGCACAGTGTATAAACAAGTATGTGCGTAAAACTGTCAGTAGAAAATAATTAAACAATTTTTTTTTTTTTTTATAAACAGCTGCCCTTTTTAACAATGTTTTTTTCTTGATTCCATGGCTTTTAAAAAAGTTGTTACATCAACTAAATTTTCACATTTACATGATAGACTCTTTTACTTGGGAAAATAGATAACAACATGTATTCTGATAATATTGAAATTTCTATTTCACTACTCATACGAACACACAGCGATTCCGTTTGTTATTAAACGCTTTTGCAAAATAGATTTATTTTTTAAATTATACTTTGGAAATGGAAATTAAAAGATACATTGAAGTAATAATCTACATTTCCAATGTATAAACTTTAAAAAAATTCTATATATGTGCTGTTCTTTTTCTTTCTTGTTTTGTTTTGATTTTATTAATATATTCACAGCACGTTAAAATGTTTTATTTGGGTAATTACAATAGTGTGGGCCCGGTAGCCGAGTGGGTAAGGGCGCTTACCTCGATTCCCGGCCTCGGCGGAGGACGGGAATTTTTCCACGCTTCTTTCTCCTCCAAACGGGCCCTAGGGTCTACCCAGCCTTCTGTAGAATGGGTACCGGGTTTCTTTCTCGGGAGTTAAAGGCGGGCGAGCGACGGGCCGACCCCCCGTCCTCAACTTTGTCCCTTAGGTTCTGAACACTGGAGCCTATCCTCCAGCTGCATTGCGCGGTCCTCTGGGCCTGATCGCAACTTTAACTTTAACTTAATTACTGTAGTAACTTTGATAATTTATTGCAGAAGAAGGGATAGTGGGAACAACTTAATTTTTTTTTCTAAATATTACCCTAAGAATAATAGTATTTCATAAAAAATTTGATGCTGCTACCATCTATCCCTTTTAAGCAATGCACCTTTGTCTTACATCTATTTTCCCATTGACACGAATGTTAAATGGATGTAAATTAGGCTTAAAAGCATGTTTTGGAAAATTTACAACTTCTTAAATTTTTTCGTAAGCAAAAAAAAAATAAAAAATACGGGTCTCCTAAATTTGTTTCTAGAACTTGGAAAAAAATCAAACTCAAATTCTGAAATATGATAAAAAATTGGGCTGGTTGATTTGACAATGACCCAGGCTTGAGACGTGGTAACAATTTCATCATCAATTCTCATGTATTCACTTTCCCCTGCTATAGCACAGCCACGATTTCTGAATCTTGTATTAACACAGCTAATGGAATATCGTCTTCATCATCTTCATCTGTTATTTCAGTCACACTAGTTGAAGAAAATTGAAAACCAGCCTCGAAAGCAATTTGAAATGCATGTGTTTGGCACCAAGCTCCAACTTTTATAAATATAAAAAATTGCATTTAACACAGACACGTGAAATTTTTTTTTGTCATTAATTGCTGAAATCAAATCTTTCAGGAGGAGCTGTAGTTCAATTTCAGATTTTGAATGACTCTCTGATCCAAAGGTTGCAAAACACTGGTAACATTTGGGGGTAAGCAAACGAGCTCAATTGATTTTAACTGAGGTATGTTGATATGAGCAGTGCAATTGTCTGCGATGAAAACAACTTTTCTTTTATTTTTCAAAAAGTATCATTCGAAACGCCGCGCCGTATAGTTTTCTCAAATATGTTAGCATTCATCCATGCTTTTTTGTTTGCATCATTATCCAAAGGTAAAGACTTGTAACGCCTTGCCGTGGGTTGATGGCGTACATTGAATGAAAGGGTTGAGGGAGAGTTTGCGCAGTGGAATCCTTGATCTAAGTAATTAAGATCTTGTGCTGGTCCCTTTTACTTGAGAAATTAACCTTAGAAATCAGTGAAGGATTATAAAGGGGAAGTCGAGGCTTTCCTGTAAAACAACAAAGGAAGGGGTCTTTATTTGTAAACAGACCTGGCGCCACATGTCTCGCTGGCCCGGAACGATCTTGCCTTAGGGCACCTCGCGCACTTAAGAGTGAATTCTCCCTCCAATGTAAAACCAGTGCAACGGTCAGCTGCATGAATAAATATAAATGTACAGAAGGTGGGACAACTAGTTTAGAATAAAATAAGTGGATTTAATAAATGATATGGTATAGTTGGGATAGATAGTAAAGGGAAAATACGTAAATCTGAGTCTTACCCCGGGGTTTTCATGTGAAGTAAACTCGATAAGACATAAAATTGCAGACTTAAAATATCCAAAACGAGAGTCACTTAGTGTAAATAACGTTCACAAGTGGTGATACCGTTCATGTGAGTCCTTGTCGAAAGTTTGTGGCAGCTCACTCGGAAGGGAGGGGGGGGGTCCACAGTTCTGTTTGCACTCTTGATTTATTCGAAGAGCAATTGTGAAGCACTTGAATAGTTCAATATCTGCCGAAGACTGTGCTCCTTTCGTAACCTTTTCCCGGAGATACAAAGCCTTGGATTTGAAAGAACATACTTTGACGCAGTCAGTCCTCGGAATTGCTATCTTTAGGATTTGTAGATCTCAGTCAGCTACGAAGGGCTCTCATTGCGCATACCTGGAGATTGAAGAACGTTCTTCTTTTCAGACGCAACAAATCTCCAGACTGAAGAAATATATCTGGGCTCGGCTACGGCTCCAACGGTGGAGAGCTCCCAGTAGTGAGTAATTTTCGAAGGGCAGCAGGTTGGCTGGTTGCCTGCCCTTCGCGTTCGCTCCCTCACTCTATCTCCTTTTTTGTCGTATCCAAAACATGCTGTCCCCCGAGTGATGACGTCACCTGATCACAGAAGACGCTAGTCTGTCTAAAATACATCTGTGAACAGTCTGAAAGATGGAAGGAAAAGACAAAGGAGGCCATAAAGTAAAGATGAAACGGAAGCCAGATGGAAGCATTATAAGCATCTGGGAGCCAACTGCTTTTAAAAGACAAAGAAGCGTTTGGGGTAAGGATTGGAGAGATAAATAAATGAGTAGATACAGTCGAACCTCCGTATATCGAAGTAGGAAATTGCTGGAAAAAATTTCGATATATAGAAATTTCGATATATAGAATTTTATCCTAATTACTCCTAAAACATTAAAATTAAAGCTAATTTTCGTATACGAAACTCAATTTCTAATTTATATCCGAATCACATTAAATGAAAGTTAATATAGATAATTAAAAAAATACTTAATAGGAAAGATTTATTGAGTACTACATACCTTTTAAAAAAAACAATAATCCAGACAGCGGTTACAATGATCCCAGTTACATTTTTTTAAAAAAACTTCGAATATCTTGCTGAACAGCCAGTTTTGCGGAAAGTTCATCAAAGAAATGTTCGCTTTTATTCAGTCCACTAAAAACTTCATCAGGAACATTTTCCGTGAATTGAAGTCCACGACGCATTGTTTCAAACGCTTCTCGCATTTCTTTTTTCGATGGCTTGGAAATGTTTTCATATTTATTTACTTCCTCTGTTTCTTCGATTTCTTTTTCAGTTTCATGAAACGAACTCAGTATGTCTTCGTCTGTAGGATAATCAGCAACGGTATTCCGATTTTTATAATAGTCGACACTGTGCTTTCGGGATACCGAATTTAGCTGAAATGTCTCTTTTGCGCATTCCGCTCTCTACATTCTTCAACAATTCAACTTTCCACACTTTTATCCCAATAAGTCTTGAAAAAAAATTTCGATATATCGAGATTTTTTCGATATATGGAAACAGTTTTCTATGTAATGAACATGGAGAACGACCATTTATGTAATATAGGGTGGAAAGCAATTCAAATTGTACAAAATCTCTATACAAAAGATACAAGGAAGTCTATGACACTTTTTTCGTCCTTCAATTTGAAAAACTGCCTCTAAATATTTCCCGTCTTTTGTTACAAATATAACCTTTAGATCACCACTATCCAATAATAATTCCTCCGGAACTATCACTTGTACAGAGTTCGTTAACGTTTGTATGTGCTCTACCCCTAATTTTCGCAATATTACTGTACCGAATTGGGACACTGTTATAATTGGATCTGTATATTTTATAAAATCAGAGTCATCTTGAATTTCTACCTCATCTACACTTAATAAAGTTCGTGGTTTATGAACCGGCTTCAAAGTCAAGTTTGAACTTGTGAATTTAAATACACATTCATAATAATTTACAATTTTAAAAGTGTGACAATCATCATTATTTATTTTATGTACCAAATAAGATTGTGCACGTTTTAATTTACAATAACATTTTGATAAAGAATTGCAAGTAGCATAATAACAATATTGTAATGTTCCTGCACAATTTTCTTCAGAACAAGTACAAGGTAATTTATTTTCTACACAATCAAATGTATGATCATCTCCATCATCTGTTACATTTTGTTTGATATAAAAAATTGATGGTTTTACCGATTCACCATTTTCCAAAATTAAAACAGTTTTCAATGCTGTAAAACAGTTTGTACAATCAGTATTTACACAAGCTTTATCTGACAATTGAAAAGTTTCATTTATAATCATACAATTAACAGTTTTCGATTGCCAATTACATATTTCTATCTCATTTATATCCTGCGCTACTGTTCCAAGGATGCAAATCATCCATATGGACGTAAGAAACCTGAAAAGAAAATTAAAAGTACTGTCAACACTTATATGGATGAAACCGTATTTGGCATATTATCATCCTAAGTTTGAAGTAACTTTATTCTTTATGTTTTGCACTTTCCATTTTTATGAGCATTTTTAGAGACACTTGAATATTTATTACTATTCATGATTTCTCATAGCCTCAACTGTAGACAACCAATTATTCATTATTTGTAGAATTTGTGTTGGTAAATCTATTTGTTTAGGTTGTTCAACGAGAGAATCACGTTGTGAAATGTTTTCACAATCATTTAAGGGTTGATCAGTCCCTAAAGTATCATTAATTCCCAGTGAATTCATCTGGGTTTCTTCTTCTGCCGGCTGTGAAGAAACACTTGACCGCAGGGAAGGTTGGTCCAGTCGAATAGCCGCCACTGGTCCTTTGCTGCGTAGAGCATATGGGACCACCCGCGGTCCAGGTTGAGATTGGCCACTCCCACCTGAATTTCGTCCGAAACCATCATCCAAAATATACGGCATTAAAGTGTCTTCTTCCGTTTCAAATTCATCAGAAAAGTTCTGATTTTCATCAAATTCCTGAGTGTCTTTTTGCTCATTCTGTGGCAGAGGAATGTCAATATCTTGACCTTCCACAAATAGTTCTGCCGGTAATAGACCTGGCCAGTTTTCTCTTGGAATACATCGCTTAAGTCTGTCTACATGAACAACTTGAGTATCCCGAGGTTTTACAACATTTACAATTTTATAATTTAGTGGTGTAGTTTGTTCAACAACTCGATAGGGACCTTTAAATAAATGAGCTAATTTCTTTGTTGTGCCTGGTTTTACTTGAGGATTATAAAGAAAAACTAAGTCACCAACTTTAATTGATTTATCTTTAGCTATGTTTTCTCTCTGAATTTCTCTTTTTTCTGCTGCTTTCTCGGAATTTAATATAGCTGATTGATGTGCTTTCTGTAATTTAGATACTAATTGTGATTTATAATCATCTATTGCATAAGATTTGGTAATTGGTTGAGAAATTACACTGTAGGGAAGTAATACATCTCGACCAAATAATAAATAAAAGGGTGTTTCTAAAATCGAAGCATGAATAGTACTTCTATAGCTAAATAATAAATATGGCAAATATTCATCCCAGTCTTTTTGATTTGAATCTACAAAATTAGAAAGCATTCTTAATAATACAGAATTATAACGTTCTGTTAGTCCGTCCGCTTGGGGATGACCAGCAGAAGTAAATATTTTTTTAATACCTAATAATTTACAAATATCTTGGAAAAGTTTAGAAGTGAAATTAGATCCTCTATCGGTTAGAAAAATTTCACTGATTCCAAAACAGGACACCACTTGAGTTACATAAATATCTGCTACTGTTTCAGTTTTTTGATCACGAGTTGCAAAAGCCTCTGGATAACGGGTCAAATGATCATTAAAGACTATCACGAATTTATTTCCATTATTTGAAATCGGCAAAGGTACTAAAATGTCACAGGATATTATTTGAAATGGATATTGTGGAATAGGCATCATTGTTCCCAATGAAGCCATTCCTCTTGTGATGGAGCGTTTCTGACATGCTTGACAAGATTTTACATAATGAGAGACATCCCGCCTCATTGTTTCCCAATAAAATTGTTGTTTAACTATATCTAATGTTCTTTCAAACCCTAAATGCCCTGAAAAAGGCAAATCATGGTTTAAAAATAACACTGAAGGTATTTTTGCCTTTGGTACAACTAGCCTCAATTGAGTAGATTCATCACGATGAGATTTTATTATTTTCCAAAGAATTCCATCGTGATCTAAAAAATACTCCTGATGAATATCGGGAGTTATCTCGCCTGAATCAACAGGAAAACCTGATAGAGCTTGAATGAGCTTCTCCAATCTAGGATCATTTCTTTGATCCTGCGAAACCGTATCTTTGTTCCATTCCTTAAATGGTAAGGAAGGAGTTTGGATTGCATTCACACAATGATTTTCTTCAACCTCTAATCGTGACAATGCGTCTGCATTAGCCAAATTCTTTCCTGGATTATATTTAATGTCAAATGTGTAATTACCATAAGTCTTCTTAATTCTCCCTCTTCTAGACATTCTATCTATTGAAAAGTCTTCAAATCTTCAAAATAAAAACAAAATAAACGTATAAAACCATACATTTATTGAAATAAATATTTCTTAATTTTCGAAAAGACATGACTTCTTTTCTTTCTCAAAGCCTAAAAAACAACAACAATACGTTACAAACAAGTAGAGGAAAACGATACAGATATGAGACATTCATGAAATTGTATTGTTACAACAATACTTACAAATGCTATTCTCGCAATTCTTTAATTTTCACCTTATTTTTACAATTTGAAATACATATATTGTTAAACTCTTTGGCCATTTCCACAATAAATTTGTTTACATTAACACCTTCATTTCTATTAATATTTATCTTTTTGGTATTTCTAATTAGTAGACTTTCCATGGTTTTTCTCGTTTTACAATCTTTTTCAATACATACAATTTTGATTTCATTTTTTACACAATGATTTTTATTCATACAGTGTTCAGCCAATTCCGATTTCTCCTCTAATTTGTTTTTTATATATGAATTATGCTCCAATGCCCGTTCTTTTATTGTTCTTTTGGTTTCTCCAAGATAGAACGCATCACAAATCATGCATTCTATTTTGTAAATAGCCCCCATTTCCCCTTTTTTGTCACTTGTATTTATTTTATTACAAATAATATTTTTTATTTTATTATTGTAATAGAAACCTACATCAATGTTAAATTTCTTACAAATCCTTTGCAGTCCAATACTATTTTTATTTAGGTAAGGAATAAACACTTTTTTCCTTTCCTTATCCATATCCAATTCCTTTATTTTGAATGTGTTGAACTTTTGGATACTATTATCGATAAAAATTTCAGTATATCCATTTTTCATTAGAATTGTTTTCATTTTATCAATTTCTATTTTGTAATCTTCTTCACAGCTTGATGACCTATCAATCCTTCTTAAATAATTTTCAATGATGTTTCGTTTTATATGTAAACTATGTCCTGATGCAAAGTTTAATAAGTGGTCACTCTTGAATTCTTTTCTGTAATATTTTAAAACTATTTTATTGTCCTTATTTATTAAGCATAGGTCAAGGAGATTAAGTTCCTTATTTACTTCCTTCTCCATTTTGAACTTTATGTCTTTATTTCTTTTGTTTATATTTTTGAAGAAAATTTCAAATTGTCGATCAGTGCCAAACCAAATTATTAAAATATCATCCGCATAACGAAAATATTTTAGATTACATTTACATTCATTAAGAAATTTATATTCAAAATAGTTCATATAGATATTGCATAATGTACCTGATAATGGTGAACCCATTGGAAAACCTTTTATTTGTTTGAATATTTTTTCTTGGTGTTTAAAATAAGAATTTTGCGTTATCAGTTCCACTAATTCCATTAAATCTCTATTGTCCAAATTGTGTTTTAATAAAATTTCTTTGTTTTTGTAAGCCAAATCTTCTAGTATATTTAATGTTTCCTCAACAGGTATGTTTGTGTACATGTTCTCTACGTCTAATGAGTACAAATGAAATTTTCTGTTATTTTGAAACATTTGTTCAATTTTCTTAATTAAATCTTGTGAGTTTCTGATTATTAATTCTTCTCTGGGAAGCTTGAAGTTTTTTATTATACTATTGACATATCTTGCAATATTTTGAACAGGGCTTCCATAAGCATTGATAACAGGTCTAATGGGGTTACCTTCTTTGTGTGTTTTTATACGCCCTTCTAAAGTGGGTGTTTTGCATGCTTCTTTCATAATTTCATTCTTTTGTTTGAAATTTATTGATTTTTTATCTTTTAAATCCTTTACTATATTTTTTACTTTATTATATAATGGGAATGTAGGATTATTACTTATTTCAACATAATGTTCTTTATCATTAACTAATTCATCCATTTTCTTTATGTATTCATTCCTGTCCATGATAACTAAGTGGTTGCTTTTATCTGATTTTGAAATATATATTTCTTTATCTCTTCCTATATCTTTTAATATTTTAATTTCTTCTTTCTTAATATTAGTGATAGGATCCTTATACTCGTTCTTGAATTTCTTAATTTCTTCAAAAAAATTTTCTTTATCCTCTCCTAAACTTTCTGATATTTCATTTAGTTTAGCTAAAGTTCTAATATCAAAGCTTTCTTCTTTTTCTACTACAAAGTCTAAACCTTTGTTTAAAAGTTCTCTTTCTTTCTGACTGAATTTTCTCTTACTAAGGTTTATTATATAATTACTTTCTTCTCCTTTCTTTGCTTTATTTTCTTTCTTACCAAATTTTTTTATCTTTCTTTCCTTGGCCTTACGTTTGTATCCAATGTACTTTTTCCAATCCATAACTATCATATAATCTTCCTCACTAAGTCTTCTTTTTAATGTTTTGTTTATTCTTTCTTCTTCTTTCAGCAGTTTACTAATATAGTCGTTAATACCATATAATTGATCTTCTATTAATTTCCTTTCAGTTTTCTTCCTAATGTTCTCAGTGTTGGGAGTTTCAATTAATACTGGATTCCTAATCTGAATAGGAGTAGGAGTGATACCTTCTGTAATACATCTCTTTAGAAAGTTCTCGTGTTCCTCCCAATTTGCTAACTTAGTAACATATCTCTGATGTTTTAATATCATATTATAAGTGTATTTACCATAAGTCTTCTTAATTCTCCCTCTTCTAGAAAAGAAGTCATGTCTTTTCGAAAATTAAGAAATATTTATTTCAATAAATGTATGGTTTTATACGTTTATTTTGTTTTTATTTTGAAGATTTGAAGACTTTTCAATAGATCAAATGTGTAATCTTGCAATATTAGTAACCAACGCGAAACCATTGGATTACTATGTTTCAAATTTAAAATAGAAGATAAATTTTTATGATCCGTTTGTAGAGTAAATTTTCTACCAAACAGAAAATATTTGAAATGAGTAACAGCATATTTTATTGCTAATAACTCTCTCCAAATTGTTCCATATTTTACCTCAGCAGGACTCAATTTTCTACTTGTGTATGCTATTGGATGTAATCGATTATCAGGACCTATTTGTTCCAAGACTGCTTCTATTGCATATAAGGATGCATCTGTTGTTAAAACAAAATCTTTCTCAAAATCAGGTAATTGTAAAACAGGATGCGATATTAGTTTGTCTTTTAACGACTGAAATGCATTTTCGCATTCATCTGACCAAATGAAACGAGCTTTCTTTGTCAATAAAGCGGTTAAAGGAAGGGCGATTTTGCTAAAATTTTTAATAAAACGTCTGTAAAAATTACATAAACCTAAGAATGATTGCACTTGTTTTACATTTTTAGGTGTTTTAAAATTTTGAACGGTCAATATTTTCTCATTTCCCGGTGTTACATTTCCTTGAGAGAAAATATGCCCTAAAAAGGTTATAGACTTTTGCAGTAATTTACATTTTGACGGTTTTATTGACAAATTTGCTTCCTTAAGTCTTTGAAATATTAATTCTAGATGATGCAAATGTTCCGATAGTGTTTTAGAATAAATTATAATATCATTTATGTAAGCAATACAAAATTTATCCTTATAGCCTCTTAAAACATAATCTAATAATCTCATTATAGCCGAAGGGCTAGTTTTGAGACCCATTGGAAGTCTATTAAAACAATAAGTTCCTGACCTTTCTCCTGAAATTTGAAAAGCAGTATATATTCTATCAGACTTTCGCAAAGGAATGTGATAAAATCCTGAAATCAAGTCCAGTGTGGTAAAATAATTTGCATTTGTCAAATTAGAAATAATTGTTGATATGTCCGGGATTGGATATCGATCTGGTACAATTTTTTGATTTAATCGACGATAATCAACAATCAACCTATAGGTAGAATCAGATTTTTTCACTAATAACGCAGGACTAGAATATGGGCTTAATGCATGCACTATTATCCCAGCAGCTAATAAGTTATCAATCTGCTTTGTCATTTCCTTTTGCAAAGCAAATGGTATAGGATATGGCCTCAAAGCAATTGGTTCATTATCTATCAGATTAATGGCTGCAGACACCAAATTTGTACATTTCATTTGCAATTCAGTTTTTGCAATTCAGTTTTTGCAAATGTATGATATTTGTCTATTAATTGTTTAAGCATCAGCTTTTCAGATGTTGTTAATTCTAACAACGGAAAATCATCCAACGTTACTTCAGGCATATTATCTGAATTTATTTCAGCTACACTAATTAATTGTTCCAAAGAACCATGATGTTCTGTTACTTTAATATTGTACTTTTTTACTTTTACTAATTTTTGTTGTTGTCAGATAAGTTGTTCAGTTCCCGTCTTGTCTAGATTAGAATAATCCAAATGATGTGTTCTAGAAAATTGAAAGAAATAATAATGGCTTTTGCAGTAGGCCTAAATAAGAAATATATTGATTGATTTTGCAACAATTCGGGATAGTGTATAAATAACTATTTGCGTAAAATTGTCAATACAAAATAATTAAACTATTTCTTTTTAAAAAGTTGTCCTTTTTTTACCAAGGTTTCGTTTTTGCTTTCTATGCTTTGAAAAAAGTAGACCTACTTATATGAACTAAATTTTAATAAATAATTTTTTGAAATTACTTCATACTTTTTTTTCATTAAAATTTATTTTCTTATGTTCATACCTAAATGTCTTTAAATTAGTGAATTATTAAAAAGTATAATACCTCCTATAAATTTAGAGTTTCTTTTATAGAAATGAACTACTACGGTTTTTTAGTAGCGTTTGGTGAAAACTTCTCGGCTACAATATAAAGAAAATGTTTACAATACAAAGATAGATAGGATAAATTATGTAATGTAATCAAGCTTCTTTCAGGGGCTCAAAAGTCAGTTTAAAAATGGATTCAAATTTATATTATAGAGAAAGTGTTTTACTTGGGAAAATAGATAACAACATGTACTCAGATAATATTGAAATTTCTGTTTCACTTCTCACACGAACATACAGCGATTCTGTTTATAATAAAAGGCTCTTTCAAAATATATATATTTTTTAATTTTACATATTAGAAATCGAAATTAAAAGATACATTGAAGTAATATCTCTCTAATTTAAATGTATAATTAAAAAAGTTATATTTTGGAAAATCGTTTAAATCTACAGTATCAATTATAGTTAAACATTAAGAAACTGACTTTCAGCCTAAAGTATTCTCATATATTTAAGAAAAAGGCAACAGACTTCTTGTACAAATGATAAAAAAGAAACAAGTAAGATTGAACTTAATTTTCAGCTTTAATCTACTTTCTGCGAAAATTAAGGTCCATCAAATGAGACAGTCTATAATGTATAATAACATTTGAACTTCTGAATGATCTTCTTTAGGATCTTAAGATCCTCTTTAAACTAGGTGTGCATATTTCAGGGATAGACACAATCGATCTTTTGTATTTCAAATTTTTCTTTGTTGATGATGCACGAAAAATATGAACCAGAAAAATCTCGTACGACAAAAATTCTCATAGAAAACACTGGATTAAAAAAGATGAATTTTCATACTATTTCTGTTCTTTATTGTTCTGTTTTTTTCATTGTTTTAACTTTTATAATTATTAAGCTTGACTTGATTAAAATAAGTGGATTTCAATACTTAAGTAAGTAAAGCAAATTGAATGTTTTTCTTTTATCCCAAAAAATGCAAAATTATTTTTGTTTTTTCATCAGAGTTTAGATTTAAAAATAAAGATAGGCTCTTCGGTTTTGTCGTTTTCAATACAAAAACAGGAATGAATATTTCAATCGTTTCATAAACGAAATTTCATTCTAAAGCATTTAACATACATAATTTTAGTATTATTTGAATAGAGTATTATAAAACTGTAGATCGCTGTCGCCAGGTATTTGCTAATCATCCTATTAATAGGCAAAAATTCTAGGGTTTTCTGTGTTTTGTCATCCCTAAAGCGCTACAGTAAGAAATAAATAATTAGTTGGCGCCACCAACATTTCTCTTTATTCACTAGGGAAACAGTATTTACGCAGAAACAAAATAAAAGGTGGCGCTATCAGCATTTCTGTGACATCCCAACAGCCCCACAGAAACACTATTGATGCAACAACAAAATACAAGATGGTGCCACCAACATTTCCATGTCCTCCCAACAGAGCTATACAAAAAGTAGGTATGCAGAAATAGAATACAAGGTGGCGCAACCAACATTTCTTTGTCTGGATGACATTATTTTAGGGCAGGAGGTTAACTTATCATGAAAGAGCATAGCGCTGGCGCCTGCGAAACTGGTAAATCACTTTTATATTTATAAATAATTGCAATTGTTAGTATATATATGTATGTATATATATATATACCATGATCAAAATACTTGTTTTATTACTTAGTCATCATTCAAATTATAAGTGGGCTGTTATCGACGTCATGGCTTTTAAAAAAGGAGCTTAGAATATCGTTTTCAAACTTGTGGTTTTGAAAAATGTCACGATATTTCAAAAAAGTGGAATCTGTTTTACTTCCGTGATATTTCACGGGTTGCCACTAGTTCTTCTAAATAGTAATTTGGTGAGAAGCAGAACTCTTCTTTGTTATTCAAATATTCTTAAGGTAATGAATTTACTGTAGATTCATTTATAATTTTGTTATCTTTCAACACTACGGAATCCTTTCTGATGAAAATATGATCTCAAAATGTTTCAACTTGATCACATATTTCATAAGACAAATTAAAAAATTATTTGACACCATCTCCTGAAGATGACTTGTTGGCATTTCAATTATCTTTTAATAGTGAATCTGTTGTTGTTTCTTCAGACTATTGACCTTATATTTCTATCATTTCAATCTATTAATTGAACCAAAAGAGTATTTTCATGGAAACTTCTAAAAGAAATTTCAAATTATCTACTGCAATTTAATTGTGGAGATTCTTTTATCAAATATAATATCGTAATTGAAATGAGTGCCAAAAATGACAAAAATCCATTGTAATTTTGCCAAAAAAAAATAAGTTAAAATCTACATAATAATCGCGAAAGTTTGTTTGTCTTGTCTGGTGTTTTTCTTGAAACAACGTCGCCATTTCTCAACGGATCTTTATCCAAATTTGCCACTGAGTTTTACAGAATAATCCCAAAATATAACAATTTGGCGTCCCAGAATAATATGTGAACAACGAAAACCCGGATTCGGACAAAGGGTGTAAACGCGGAAGGAGAGCAATTTTCCTGAATAGATAAGAACTTTATCTCCGAAACCCCTTGAGGTAGAAACACGAAGTTTGCTCTTAGTATTCTTCGTCGTAATCGGGGAACAACTTTTTTTGGT
This sequence comes from Thereuonema tuberculata, assembly GCA_023159025.1. Taxonomy (NCBI): domain Eukaryota; kingdom Metazoa; phylum Arthropoda; class Chilopoda; order Scutigeromorpha; family Scutigeridae; genus Thereuonema; species Thereuonema tuberculata. Next base: position 58,084,551 of record JAFIDM010005346.1, on the reverse strand, counting down.
GTTTATGGTTTACAAAAGATAAAGAAAACATAAATTTGCAAAAGTCACGTAATTTTATACCAACTGGGAAAGGTTGGTGGATACTGATGTGGAAATGGTTTGCTTATCAATCATTGCAGAGAAAATGTCACAAATCACTACTGAATAAAATTAAATAGAGGAGTTCAATAAAGAAATCTCGAACTTAAGGGGATAAGAGATAGTGTAGTAATTAGTTTACTTCAGTAATTAGTTTTGTGAAGTAATTAATTTGTTATTTTTCGGCCATAGTTCTTATTCTATTGTTCGTCTTTTAACAAAAGCAACATATTCTAAATATGTCAGTTTAGACATAGAAAATATGTCAAATGTGTATCAAATTCCTCCTCAACGAAAGTATATGCAATTCCAAGCGAAAAATCAACATTGGATTCTGGCTTTTCTTTGTAATTATGAATACCCAAATAGGAAAGAAAAGCCATAAGTCCCGCCAAGGAAACAATAACAAATACTTTTCGTCATGAAATGCTATCTTACCAAATTACTTTAAGGACGTTATCTTAAGGATTTAATAAGTTTAAAATATAATTGATGAAGATCTACTCTCATCCGGTTTTGACATTTGAAATTATCAAGTATAAGATTTTTTTTGATTTTTTCTTACTTTATTTATAAAACCCTTACTTCGATAGTTTGATTTCTAATTTAATGTAGTTCTGAGTGTTTATTATTCGTCTATACGTAAACACCAACAAATATTCGTGAACACAAGACCTACTAATAAAAATAAAGTTTAATGTAATCAATAATTATATTCTTTAGAAGAATCCAAATCATTTATAAATGTTATGATGTTGTAGATCAAATAATTTTTGCATTCTCTTGATCAGCGAAGGACGAGCAATGAACAATTGTTTTTATTCGTGAGTTTATTATCTGCTAGATACAACATTAGAGCTAATATACTTGTTTAATTTTAAAAATATTATTACGAGTATAAATTATTTTCTTTAAAATATCGGCATAATTCAAGGTAAAGCTTTATAATTACAAATATTATGCATTAAATTGTTTTTAATTTTTTGTCACTGGTTTCCCACTCTCCTATTTATTTCCATCCTGTAAATATCAAAATCCATTGGAACATTCAGTCTACTATGTTATCCTTAACCACAAAAGGTACTATTTTCAAGGTTGTTTGTGTAATTTTTTTAGTGAAGAGAGACAGGACGACTGATATGAGTATTTCGACTTGAAATTCCTATTTTATAGTTCATTCTAAATCTGGTTTACGGTGAAGAGATTTTTAGATAAGAACAAACATTTCACAGCACTTGCTATACCAAAAATGTAAAAGCAGAATAAATTTTTCTATGAATTTGGCAATTTTTTCAACTTATAAGGAGGCGTTTTTTCAACTTTTCAACTTTCAAATGGGAGTGCACTTTTGTGAAATGAAAGTACACATGAAGTACTTCAAAAATATAGGCTAGGTTTGTTTGAGGTCAATACGGGATGGGATGTATTTTTTCTTTTAATTTCATTTCTTTCTTTCTTTTCTTTTTCTTTTTTTCTATTTTTTTTATTTTATTCTGTTTTTCCTTCTTTTATTATAATAATGAATGTTTTTTCCGTTTATTGATATGAATATTACAAAGAAAACCAATTTAAGATGAGAAGTAAATAATAATATTCTCGTTAACTTTGGTTTTTAATTAAAAGTACTTTGATTCAGAAAAATAAACTGTATATAATTACTTTCGTAACTAATTTTCTTTAATATGCTAATACTCATTTTTTTAAGAAAAAGAAAAAAAAAAGAAAGTTATTTTTTTAAGATATGTTTTGCTTTGCAGTGATCTGATAGTGTTCATCATTATTTAGGTCTTAAGAGTGAATATATAATACAGTCGGACCTCTATTTAACGAACCTCTATTTTGCGAATTTCTCTATTTTGCGAACTTTTCTTTGGAACCAAGAACATTTTACTAACTTCTTCGTAAAATAACCTCCAGATAGCGAAGTGCATTTTCTATTTAACGAACTTTTTCGTGGTATCTATTTTTTTTTCTCCTTGAAATTTTTTAATATTAATATTCCCTTAGAGGAAATGAAAGAAAAGTGGATACAGCAGAGGGAAAAAGAAGAAATTAACGATGATGTGCTGATTGATGATTATTAACTTTCACTTGATTTTGAAGTTGAGACCTCGAAAACACCAACTGAATCGGATATTTTGGACAGTATGAAAAATAAAAAACAATACAGCTACGAATTGCGATGAAGACGATGATGATGAAAATGGAAATGATCATGATGCAGAAATAAAAAAAAAAAAACCTTCATCTGATGAAATGCTAAAATCATTTGAAACAATCCGACGCGGATTACAATTTGAAGAAAATACTGAAGGGGTTTTCAGTGCATTGCAAAGATGCGAGACGTACTATGAGCGAAAACACTTTTTCAAAAAAAAAAAATTAACAGGCTTTATTGATAAAATTTAAATGAGATAATGTATGCTTTATGTCATTAAAATTATTGCTTTTTTTTAATAATATTTATTGTTTATGTATTTTAAATCTAAATTTTATGTAGTTTAAAGTAATTTTAAAAGGTGATTCTCTATTTAACGAATTTTCCTTATAACGAACTTTTTTTCGGGATTTAGCGACTTCGTTAAATAGAGGTCCGACTGTAACTCTTCTTGCTTTATCTTTCCCAAAGCTGTTAAATAATTACAACTTTCACATAGCACCAAGAGAATAAGATTGCTATGTCAGAGCACTCATATTCGTTTGGTGTTTTGGTAATTTTGTTAATATTTGAATCATTGGTATTGTAAGCCTATTCATTTATAATTAAATAAATATTTAAATATTTAAATAGCTATTTAAATAGTTATATAAGTGTAGTATGGATTAAATTGAGAATTTTGAAAGAAATACACGTTTGCAATAATGATAAACAAATGCGATTGTTAACTGATTAAATTCATAACAGTTCCATATATGTTGCATTTTTTAGAATAAAAATGTTGCATATGTGTTGGATAAACTGATAGCAAACTAAACAGTACATTGAGATAAAGATCCCTTGCTTCAAGTATGAAAGAAAATTGTAATTACTGAAAAATGACTTTCCAGCTTTGAGAAAGGAAAAGCAAGAAGAGGTATTACATATTAACTCCTAATTAAATCCATATAATGATCGACACAGTCAGAAAGCTGCCAAGCAAAACATTTCTTAAAAAAATACCTTTTCTGTTTTTTTTCTTTTTCTTTTATAATATGAGTATAATAAAAAAAGTTAATTATTTAAGTAATTATATACAGTATATTACAGGCATGGGCATACATGAGGTCAACGAGAGCCATATTGTGGATTTTCATAAATGTAAATAGCCACACCATAGTCACGTTCCATAGTATTAAACACACAAATTCAAATTTAATTACATTTCTAGATAAATCTTAATTGCTATATAAAGTATAAAAAAATAGATTGCCGGACAGTGATCTGTGATTTGAAAATTCCAATATCAAAAAAACAAATCCCTGCTTTCGAAATGCCAATCAAAAAACAAATCTCTGTTTCCATGGAGATATAATCTAATTATCACCACTTCATCAGCCGTGAAATTTGGAAATAATTTAGAAACTAAAACGCAATATTATCAAGACCTTGCTCTTTCAAAATTTAAAATTAAATTTAAAATATAAAATTTATCTAAATATTAATATTAAAAATGAAATTTTAAACATTAAAGATTTCATCTTAACTATCTAAAATTTAAAATATAAATTAACTAATATAAAAATGACTAAATATAAAATGAAGTAATAAAGAGTGATGCTCTTCTCTATTACTTATTGAAATTAACCAAATTATCTAACTCTAAATCTAAAATTAAAATTAAACTACCCAATCTTCTTTCAATTCTAATGACTGTAATTCCGCAGCTCCTCTTTCAGCAAGTATTAGTAACTCAGGCAATGGAAAGTCATTTTCAAAAATATCAAAAATAAATAGGTTTACAATATATGCAAATGTAGGTTTCAAACTTTTAAAATATTCAAACCTATGTTTGAAGTCTATTTGTAATTCCTTTAATTTTTGTTTATATTCTTTCAACTTTTCTTCTTTAACATTAATCCTATTTTCTTTCACTCGCAGAAAATTATTTAATGTCATGAACAAAAAGCAGCAGTTTTGCTTCAAAACTAATTATAGTTTCTGACAATTCTATGATATTTTTATCTTTTCCTTGTAATGACAAATTTAGTTTTTGCAAATGTTCCAACATATCTATGTGGAACATTAAATCAGAAAGCCACGTTTTGTTTTCTAGTTCAGGAAATGTCTTTCCTTTTTCTTTTGCAAATGCTATGATAGGATTTAAGAGTTCCACAAAACGGCTCGAAACTTTGTAGGTTGAAAGCCATCTCACCAAAGCGATAAGTCATTGGGCATTTCGAGAGTATCTTCATTCATTTGTAACTCTTTCATGAGATATGTATAATGGGAAAAGAAAATACCTATATTTTTATCAAGAGATATTGGGAGCCGCACTTAACTCAACGAAGAGCCGCATTTGCCCTCGTGTGGTACAATATATAGTTTAGTATAATTATATGCTTTTTGATTAAGTCATTCCCATTCCAGGCTAATAATTTTTAACTTTTTCCTCATTAGGATTCTTTTTCTTTTTTCCATTCAGTAGTTGGTATTTATTTACTTTCCCTTCACTATTGTAATTTGTTATCATTCTTCAATTCTATCCTTTGTAATTTCATCTTCATTCTTTTGAAGCCTAAACTATTGATATCCTGCTAAGCTTTCTTCACAATTGGTTAATTATGAACTAATATTTTACGTGTAATGCGTATCGTTACACACATTACTGAAGCCATACACCTGATTATTTAAAAATATTTTATAAATACAATAAATATATACAATACCGACAGTTTCGCTGACGAGAGGCAGCCTTTTCAAGTAAAAAGTGAAACTTGAAAAGGCTGCCTCTCGTCAGCGAAATTGTCGTTATTGAATATATTTATTGTGTGTATAAAATTTTTTTATATAATCAAGTGTATTATTGAGTGGTTAATTATAATTCCTCGTTTTTTTTTAATCTTTTCTATCACTATTCTTCATGGCTCTTTCATTTATCCTTCCCTTTTCATCTGATTTGGCTTTTCTCATCCATTCTTCATACGACCATATTTTATCATTTACCTT
>JAFIDM010005346.1:58058677-58071459 GCA_023159025.1 Thereuonema tuberculata | reverse complement strand
TAGATACTGTCAACTTTCTGTAACATGCTGTTTCATACTTTGATATATACATTTTGATATACAAAATGGCATGTTCCAAACAACAAGTTATACGAATTAGAGTGATGTAATTTAATTTAGCAGTTCAAAATTCATTATTGTTTACATTTGAAACATAGGAACCTTTTTGGTCGAGCATTATTTGACAACTTCTGGCAATTTTAATGATACCGCAACTTACATTTAATACACTGGATCCAACTTTCTCCCCGAAAATCATCAAGAATTCCTCCACCACATTTACCACAGGTAGTGTTATCATTCTCATCATTTTCACTGTCATCACTTTCAGAGCTTTCGCTCGAATTAAAGTTGTCAGTAAGATAACAGATATAATACATTAAATTCATAAATCTTTCTATAAATACGATTTATGTGCTAAAAATCATATTAATTAAAGATATTATTTGTTCGATCTTCTGTACCACAATTTGGCATAATCCGGTTCAGTTGCTGTTTAAAATATATATAGAATTATAATTTTTCAATAAAAGTTTTCAACGTTTATTGTACGAGGGTGATTCAGAAAGGTATGGTGATACATTCCAAGGTGATACATTCATTTGTGTGTGACAGATAGCACTGATACAGGCATCAGTGGAAAGCTTGCAATGTCAGCTACAAATGATGGCATCATTTTTTAACATAGTCCCCATTATGGGCAAAATACTTGTGCCAACGTGAAACACGGTTTTGCATGCCGTCGGCGAAGAATTCTGATGGCTGCTGGCGACACCACTGCCGAACTAGTGCTTCCACCTCCGCGTCACAACTTTAGCGTTGTCACTTAAGGTGCTCCGTAAGTTTGGGGAAGAGCAAAAAGGCGCAGAAGACTAAACTACAGTCAGATGGCGATGAATGTTGTTGGGCGCACAACCTTCCGCAGTCAGCAATTCAATGACAGCCCGTTTCATTGAAATTGCATTGTTTCAACAGAATTGTTGTCAACCGAATTGTTGAAAACCGAACTGTTTTAACCGTACGTCACCACTGGATGTCAAGGATTGCTCCATTACTCTGGAACGAGAAGGGATAGAAATGTGCGACAAGTGATATTCTATAGCCTAAACATCAGTGCATCAATGATAAAAAATTCAGATTGTTTGGAGTACTATTGGCCAAGATTTTCATGAGTCATTGATTCCTGACATATTTTCGCATTGGAATGGCTACACTGAAAGACTGGATGGTACGACAGTAGGACGAATGAGATGACTTGTCGTCTCAGAGAAATCCCATCTTTGCATACGCGCACGAGAAAATTGGAGGTAACATAGTATCTTCTCCGTTCTTTGCAATTGGATGTTTGATTACATACAGGAGGTGAAAATCCATCAATTTCGGAACTTTGTCGAGAGCGAAGAAGTGATTTTGAAATCTTTTTCTATTCTTATTTTCAAAAGAAAACTAAACTTATTTTCGCAAGAAGACATCCAATTTCTTTAATATCGAAGCAGTTGATTAATGAGTAGTGCAAAAATATATAATTAACCTATTTTAAAGTCATTGTATGCAAACAAAAAGGATGAATTAAATAAACAAAAGAACAAAGCAAGCGCCAAGAATTGCAATTAAAGAAAAAACAATATGCCGAAGATTCGAAACCAAGATTTAAAGATTTATTGTTATTATTTTAGATTTATATGCTTGAAAAATTGTTGAAAATGGCTCATCTAGTAGCAGCTATTAACATATTCAAACTTGAAACTCAGTAGCACTTTCAGATTGTTTTTTGATGCTGTTGTAGCTATAGAAAAGAAAACAAAAATTACAATAACATCGATTTATTTAAGTATGAAAAGTGTTACATGAGGTTTATCACATCAATACAAAAATAATATATTTTTAAATATTGCACATTAATAAGATACATCATATATTTTATAATTTTAAAGTTTGAATATAAAATGTTATATTTGAATATAATATATATTAGTACTATCATCGCACAACGTCGTCTATATCTGACTGGCCATGTGTTTCGTATGGACAATGCTCGCATCCCGAAACAGGCATTTCAGTGGGTTCCACCCACCGGTCAACGGGGCCGTGGACGATCACGGTTAACCTGGCGCCGAACGTTCATCACTGACATCAAAGCCCTTAACATCACTTGGGATGCGGCCAAAGACCTTGCCTCGGATCGTGCTCGCTGGAAAGCCTTGGTCGCCCAATATGCTCAATAGCTTTAATGGAATTGAAGAAGAAAAGAAGAATATAAAATTACTTAGAGACGAAGACACCGACGCACAAATGTGGATTAAAAACTATTATAGCATATTAAAAATACACAACAGGTTTCGGTTCCTTGACAAACCTTTAACAAGTGATTACTAATACAATAAGAATGCGTTATATAACATTAAGCGGAAATGCAATTTGAATATGCAAATTAACAAAGAGTGGGACCAATCGAAAACTGTAAGGTAGAAGGATGATGGGTGATGACTATTGAAGCACGAAACCAGTGGTGAGTCTTTAGGTCTGTGATGAGTGCGAATGGTTTAAAGGAAATGTCGTAACCCGGAGACAGTGTAGATGCCGCTTAAGAAACAGATATCAAAAGCAGATGACGGATGTAAAATCTGATAAAAAGGGAAAGGAAGGCGAAGATGGACCACTTGAGGTTTACGCCCCTATCGACGTCACGTATGACGTGTATCCCACATGCGGCGAGAGCTTGTGGAATAACCAAACATATAACTTTGTGTGAATTACTTAAAAAATCGTCAATTTTTGATATTTCAAGACGGATGGTTCAGTAGTGTGCAGATCCTTATTGTAATAATTCTGTAAAAACGCTTGGAATATCTTTCTTTAATATAATATTTCCTCTATATCTACACCGGTTAAAAGAAAGCACATGGCTTTGTTTATCCCACATGCAAAGCAGTAGCCTGGTGGGATATGTTGTAACTACGAAGCCCCGCCTATCCTCAAGTGATCCTTCTTCGAAAATATATTGCTGTCTTCTTCAATAGGCGATAATCAACGCTACATCCAATCTGAAAATTTTGGAAGGCTTACAATCGTTGCATCCAAATCAAATCTTTTAGTTCAGCCTCTACTAGGGTTAAAACGAAGCACATGGCTTTGTTTATCCCACAAGCCAAAAAGTAGACTGGTGGGATATTTTGGAACTACGCAGCCCCGCCTATCCTCAAGTGGTCCATTGGAAGTAAAGAAATTTTTTTTATTTATTATAAAGAAGCCATTCTAAATTACTTAATTTCATGTAATTTAATTTAATCCAGATACATGTTTCGGATATGATTTACATCCAATTTGAAATTTGGCGAACACAAACTTAAATTTGAATGCAATAAATAATGAATACATATATATTTCCAATAAAGTTAAAAACATTATATTTTATAATAATTGAATATTCAACAAATTTATAACAACTGAATATTCAACAAATTAAAAAAAAATGAATAGTCAACAAGTTTGTTACATCTGGAATCTTTTTTTCTAATAATTAATTGTTTCCTATGCTTTTGAATTAACTCTTTTAATTTTCTCTTTTATTTTCAATCTGTAATAGTTAGCATCTTTTGAAAATAAAAGAGGCATTGTTAATTCAAAAATATAGGAAACAATTAATGAATAGAAAACATGAGATTCCAGATGTAACAAATTGTTGAATATTATGTGCATATTTTATAACTTAATTGGAAATATATGATATCTATTAAATGCTTATTGTATTCAGATTTAAATTTGTGTTCGCCAGATTTGAAAATGGATGTAAATCACATCCGAAACATTTATCTGGATTATACTAAATTATATGAAATTATGTTTATAACCCATCTTTTGAATTATTTTCAGAATTACTTAATATAAATATCTTAAAAGCTACAAAAAAAATCCAATTTACAGAGATAAGTTATTAAAACAAAAATAAAAAAATAATGTTTTTTGAAAGTAATGGAAAGTGTTAAATTCACTAATAGTGTACCTAATTCACTGGTTTTTAACTTTCTAAATTCGTAAATTTGAAGTGCTTTGCTTTCCTTCTACCTTGTTGTATGAATTCCCTGCTTGCAAACTTGAGAGTGCAATGTATTCTTACTTTTACAAATGTCTTCAGCACTAAAAACTGCCCTTCATCACAACGCCCATCAACAACTTTCACCTTAAATTGATGGTTCATTAATTGATTTCCAAAAATGGTGGCGTGGTTGATTTTTGGAATTTGTTCCATTACAATTCCCTCACACTATGAAAAAAAACTCTTCTAATATTTCAGAACAGTTTTGATTAACGATTTTTTTATTCATAATCTGATTCATAATCCCATAATCTCAAAATGTGTACGCATATCCGGCAATATTTTTGCAGATATACGTCGAAAATTTACAACCCATTTTTTACTTTTGCAATTTGTAAAACAAGACCCTTTTAGGATTTGCTTATAATTTAAATTATATCTCAAACTTAGACATCTTATATAACTTTCCGGATCCTTACGGAAAGTGAACATGCTTAATTCGGGATTCCTTTCTCTGTTGTTACTGCAATTTATGGCAGAACAGTAAGATTCTTTCTACACTGTATTTGCAAATTTGAGAAAAAAAATTCAAGCCTTTGGTTACACTATCTCACTTGTAGTTATGGTTAGTGACCGCTTGGCTCGCTACATGTATGCGCGTGCATGTCCGTCTAGCAGACAACTAGGATGAGTTACGCTACTGTATACTTATACTGTGGTAGTATCTTCAATTTTGATTCCGTCGGAAGCCAATTTTTTTTTAAAAAAAACATATGTTTATTTTATGTCATAATATCTGATGTTAGAAACAGTACAAAGTTTACAGAATAAATCGGTATTTTTTACATATATTGTCTAAATCCGATTAATTTTAGACGTGTTAATATCCGATATCGAAAAAAACCCAGGATAAATGTATTCCTAATAACCTCTTCTACCACAGCATCACCTGTTCCGATTTAATAACAGAAATAAATAATAAGACCACCACCCATTTTCCTGTAGCTCCCTGTGACATTTTAATTAATAATACACTGAGTGGCCGTATTATTAGGGACACTATATTTAAAAATATATTTGAAATGTTCAAGAAAATAGCTATTATGTATATTTAAGAAGCAATAAAGAACAGATTACTCAATTAGACCCATGATGTATCAAGCAAATTACTTCATCATCCACACAGGTCATAGGCAGGTAACACAAAGTTGTAACTTTTCATAAAAGGATACATTCCTCAATAAATGAATTCAGTAATAACAGGAATTAAATCAATAATGCACTATCATGCAAATGTTCCATTTGTATCGATTTCATAATTATCGTCTATCTAGAATTCTGGTATATAATGTCTTTTAACTTGCATGGTATTCAATATTAACGCTTCACAAGTAACGTCATAAAAGTTCCATTTATGTTGATTTACTATTCACAATGATATGAATTTCACCTGCTAAAAATTTAGATTACATTTAATCTGAACAACTATTGCACATTCAAAGCATCCATAAGTTCGCTGCTATCATGCATGTTACCTTTGATTATTAAATTCAGATTAAACACTTTCACTATAAAGTTCTGCAAAAATATTTCAATAACTTGATACTGCTGTTTTATCTATTGAAATTTAAGATGTCTTCATAAAGTCAAAGTTTTTGTTAAACACTTTTCATAAGTTAACATTCGTTGATCTTTAGTTATTATGTAACCTAGCGTTGTTCCCTGATGGGAATTCCTTTACAATTCCAAATAAGTAAGTGAATTTCTATTTATAATATTTGACGACGCTACGTAGTATTGTCAATCTGATGCAATTGAATCTTTATTCTCTAATCCCTGTTTGGTATTCGAACAACTCTCGTCTAGATAAGCCTCACTTCCCTACGACGCACAATGGGCCCGATTCAGTATTCATGGTGTAAAAAATCCTCCTGCCCCTATTATTGGAAGTACTAGCCTGAAATTTGGTTTACAGGGGTTTTGGAGGTAGCTAATTTCGAATCTGACATCCTTTGTCAAAAATTCAAAATGTCGGATCCAATATGGCGGTCGAATTTTGGTAATTTTCTACTAATTACTTGAAATTTGGTATTTATATATACTTTTGAAATTACTGTTGAATGTTTTCTGTTATTGATTTCTTGATTTTATGTTTGATTTAAAAAACTCGGATTCTCTGCTTACCTTGCATATTTTAATATAACAAAAGATTAATAATTTGAGATGTGAATCGTTGACTATTGAATTGTGGGCAGAGTATCTAGCTATGGTAGCCCTCACACGTAAAATTGTTCAAGCAGATAGATTAGGCTCTTGGTCTTTCCACCTAAAGGCTATTCGTGAATGTTTACCTTTGTTTGCAGCAGCAGGTCACTTTAATTACTTGAAATCAGTTTTCCTTTACTTGCAAACCATGAAATAACTTCCTGAAAAGAATCCAATTTATATGCGAAATTTCAAAAGGGATTTCATGTTGTTCACAGGTCGGACACACCTTGCACAGGCTTAGGGTGTGACCTGGTAATAGAACAAGTTTTGATGCGTTCCATTAAAAGTAATGGAGGTCTGACAAGAGGCAGTGGACTCTCACAAAATGTGCGAGCTCAGTGAGTTCTATCTATGCCTGCCGCCTGTGAGTACAATTTAGCTATGCAGACTTGAACCAGAACTGCATATATGACAAGTGAGCAGCACAAAGAAACGCATCGTTCTAGACAAATGCAAGATGGAGAGGATGGCACCAAAATTCTCGAATTCCTTCAGCAATTCTCGCGTTTTACTTCAGATCCAACTTTAAGAAACATAGTGACAGGACTCACTTCTGATCCTGATGTTGTAAATGCACAAAAGTCATTTACTATTGGGGAAGCAATGGTCACAAATCTAATTGCAAAAGACGTCTTCACTGTTTTCTGCAGGAGGAAAGATTGTATACAGACATTAACATCAGCAAAAGTGAAAATGAGTCGTAATGATGAAATATCTTTTGATCCAGTACTTCTATTCCAGCATTCTAACTATCGCAGCAAGCAATAGAGGTGGAAGCATTGAAGATGTACTGGATTACGATCTCAGTCCCTACCCTTCATCGCTGTTTGAGACAATAAACTTGCTACGAAAATCTCAGAAATCCCCACTTGATACAGTAATTGCAGAATACATGATGAAGTCATATTCCCAGGAACAAACACATGAGCATAATGTCATTGACCCACAAGGAGACACCACTTATTATGTATTAGATGGCGCTTCTCCATACAGTCCCGTAGCAACAAGATATCACTTTTGATGCAATCGCTGCGTTTTATGCTTATTTTACATGTAAAAAGTACGAAGAGTGTCAGTTGTGTTTGATGGATACATTAAGCCCTCAATGAAAACAGCGAGCATCGTAGGCGGGGTTTTAATACAAAATTTATACTAACAATACTTTTCATCCCTGAAACAACTTTCATAGGCAAGAAGGAGAAATTCCTTCTTAATGCTGAAAACAAGTCTAAAATGATAAATCTCATAGGTCACCACCTACAGAAAAATAGTTTTAAAGTTACTTTCTGTAGATCGTTAAAGAAGCAGTTGAGAGCTCGCATCATTGTAATACAGCTGTTGTTGTTCTGATTTTATTGCAGTACCACGCTACTGACAACGGATTTTTGCTGCATTTCCGAAGTGATGTTGGACACAGAACTTAAGACAGGACTACATACAATATTTTATCTCTTATAAAAGCCCTTGGGGAGGAAATGTGCAGACATTTACTTTCCTTCATGCCTTTACCGGCTGTGACTCAACGTCCTTTATATATGGCATTGGTAAACCATTAGCTTTCCAAAAGCTTGTCAACAGCAAAACTTGAAAAGAAGCTCCTCAGACCTTTTCCGAATCAAATAAGAGCCACACGGAAATTGAAGTTGCTGGAAGGAAAGCCATGTTGTGGTTGTTTGGAGGGAGGAGGGATGAAAGTCTCCAAGAACTGAGCCATCGTATCTTTAAGGAAAAGGCTGCCTCATCTAAAATTTTTGTCAAACCACAAATGCTTTCACCAACAGAAACAGCTCTAAAATATCATTCTTTGCGCTGCTACTTCCAAATACTGCAGCGGAATGCTGAGAAGTATCCTCAGGACGCTTGTTCATGGGAATGGTTCCTCAAGGACACTTTCTCCCAGAAAATTAGTAATAAAATAAATGATGTCTTTTATTTGAACTTGTTTCATGATGGAATAATTCAAAAACATACTGAATATACAATACAACAGTATTACTTGAAATGTTTTGGAAGCTCTGCTACCAAACTAGCTGTGGAATTGGCAGCCATCTTGAAATTTCCATTTTTGACAAACTTCCCATGGTGGGATTGCGTCATAACAGACATAGTTCCGTTTCAAACTGTGCAAAAATTACTTCTGTTGCAATTTGTTCGAGGTTCGGCCTATTTTTTGGTATTTTCAGTAGACTATATTCGTGGTTGTTCTCTAAAACAATACACATTACATATCATCTTTCAACAATCTGATCAAGCCTCGCGATAAGCATATCATTGAATTGGTTATTGTCATCGTTTGTTATGTGCCACCAATTCACATTGGTTGAGAGGGAAATAAAAATAAAACAAAAATAAATTGTTTCACTATGAAGAAAAATATTTTCACTCTTACTTGATAATCACAGACACCATACTAATAACGAGTTGATCCTCCTCTTGCTTTGATGACACCCTTAATTCTTCTAGGCATAGGTTTGCAAGGTGTTGGAACGGTTCGGCAGGAATATTGCCTCATGCTACAAAAGAGCAGGCCTTAATTGGTGCACATTGAATGTTCTTGTTTCTAGGTAACAAATGGATTTTTCCACCTCGTCCCACAAAAGCTCGATGGGGTTGAGATCAGGTGACTGAGCCGGCCAATGAAGCAAATGGAAATCAGAATCATTTTCACTGAACCAATTGGACACGGTGAAAGGTGCGTTGTCCTGTTGAAAGTGACCCTCTTCTTTTGAGAACACTGTAGCCGTAAACGGATGCATCTGGTAGGCAACAATGTTGATGGTAGCACGTGGCATTAAGAGATATTTCTAGATGTTTTAAATGTACTTTCCCCCGACCATTATTCCATCGGCACTCTCAAAATGTAAGGTTGTCAGTTTGCAATACGGTTCCATGGATTCTCCTTCTGCCATCAACATGGTGGAGAAGGAACGAGATTTGTCAGACCAAGCGACCTTTTTCTGGTCCTGGGCCCACAGCAGGCGCACTTTCCTGTTTTTCCCTTGCACCCTTAATATTTCGATTTCAAATATTTACTGGCCCAAGCCCATAGTTCTAAAGTGGTTATGTTTTGCTTTCTGATATAGTCATACATTTTCTAGTCGAATTAAGTCTATTTCTTGTGATGATCTATTTTCTCGAGGAAAAGATATTACTTTATTTCGTATTCTCTATCTTTTATTAAAGTTTCTTTCAATTTAGCATAAAATTTGAAATCCCACTAAGCTTGGAGCAATTGTGAACCTGGCTACGATAATATCTGTTGATCTAATGTTACATACACTGGCCTTCCATTTTTCTTCCCTTCAATTCTTTTCTATCGTGACACGATTTTCAATCTGTTGTAGCCCAGGGTGCTTTATTGAACTTTGTCATAAAGCACTGAGTTTCATATACAAGTATAGATATTTTTAAGATAATTGGATGAGTTATTTAGTCAACATGATTATGTTAAGGAGGGGAGAAATGGCTCGTGCGTTTCGAGTTATTTTGAATTACTGTATACATTGGCGCAGCTTAGCCGCAGCTGCTTTTGCGCCATAAAACACCAACCAACCAACCAACCACTATATATATGCTTCATGCCGGATGAGCCTTCGATAGGCACGGTGGTCATCTATAGTATACGACCCCATACAATATGTATAGGAGCCACTACAATTCCTGGTACATTCTATTCGATGAATATGTGTAATTACTTTGGAAAACCTATATTTCGATTTTTTTTTATCGTATTTGCAGCTCCCTGACCTAAGATTAACTGATTATTGGCCAGAAGACCCAGTGATGAGATCACGGATTTTCTCTTCACATTGAGGAATCCATGTCATCCTAATTGGATCAACGTAACACGATAGAATTTTCTAGAGCTTTCCAGTTACAACTTCAGGCTTAAGTCGCTGTATCGTCACTTAGGTTTGCTTGAATTTCAAAAACGAATCTGCCAATTTCCAACAAAAATAGACATTTTCTTTTTCTTATTTATTGGCCAATTAGAAAAGAATTAATGCAAACACAGTTTTCATTGAAGATTACATAAATGGCAATATTTTTAAAAAAACTTTTGGTTTCGGTTTGATAAATTTAGTTTTGAGATGTCTCTGTGTATACTGTCAGGTTTTTTTTGTCATTAAGAACATTTTCTTTAAATAAGGATAAAATTTGTTAAAGGATAATAAAAAATATCCTAAATTTCTGGGAATTTTTACTTCTGTTTTTTTTTTGTATACACTAACTAATTGCAAACGAATTCAAGAAATGAATATAAAATTCAGAAAATCTCACTTAAAAAAAATTTTTTTGGGATTATTTGTAACTTTATTTAAATTTTTAAAGCTTTTTCAAGATGATAGTGTGTCAATAATGAATTTCAAAAATTCAATTTAATCCTTACTGAGTAACCTTATTGTATTTTTATTCTTCTCATCTTAATTTTCTGCCTGTTGCCTGTTTCCATGAAAAATTTAATTTGTTTTTAAAATTGTCAAAAGATTTTGCTTATAATTATTAATATAATTACCTCTAACTGTCGTTAAGAAAATAAGAAATACATTAGAAAATATGAAAATACTTATTGTAAAATTTCATTAATTACAGCTGAATCTTAGCTACAAAATTTATGAATAATAAAATTTTAATTTGAAAGATCATTGTTGTCTTTGCACAAGTGAATTAATTCAAATTAATTCAAAGTGACCACAACATATATTGTTGTTTATACTGTTTTTAACGTGCTGAATATTCAATTTACAAATCCTAAAATTACAAAAAGGGCCTTAGAGAAACGCCTAAATGAGCATGTAGGGGCCGTCAATCAACGTAATATGGCCTATCATACAGCCCAGCATTGTTTAAAGAAGTCCCATGAATTGGACACGGCGCACCCGATTGTCTTTGGACAATTTAAGGATGAATATCTACGCCGCTTTTATGAATCGGCCATGATAAAACTTCAAGGTAGTTATAACCAGGATTTGTCTACCCGTAACATTTTGGAATATGGCATTTAACTGCGCACGTACAATATAATATAACACAATATAATACAACACAACACACACACACAAAAAAAAAAAAAAAGACAAGCAGACGACGCACCACTTTGGTTTAAACATTTTTTCCTCAACAGAGGGCAGTCCATCATCCACTCAGTTAATCCTCACCACAATTCATTTACACGACGACTTCCAGAGGGAAGGAACGGTTTTTAAAGGGGGTTAAGAACTTGAAAAAGGATCTAGAAGTAAGAGGAGCCGAATACGTACGTTGTTTTATTATTATGTTTTAACGTTTTAATCTTTGTAATTCTGTGCTTGTTCATTGGATTTGTAAATTTATTGTTGTTGTTTTTCGTTGTTCGGAGGCCACTGCCAGGTGTGACGGTGGCCTTCAGATAAGATCTTGCCTTTCTGGGTCTTTTATCGGGAAGGCGGAGATCGGCTGATGAGTCCCAAGTAGGAAGAAACGGCCGTTTCCAATTCCTGCCCGATAATCGAATCAGAAAGGCAATTTATTTAAGCTTGTGCTGTTCTTATTTCTCATTTTTGCTTTTGTTATAAATTAATTCTATTAGTGAAAATGCAAGGCCTAGTGAAGGTTATACTGTTGAACTTTAAATTTTCTTTTTTCAATTTTAGTGGAACTTAAGTAAGGTACAAATCTTTTGTGTTCAAGCTAAACTTTTCAAGCTGTTCAGAAGAATTAGGTTACTGTAGCTATTCTGTAGAATCTTTACGACAACAGATGATTTGTTTAAGAACTGCGATTTTCTTGGTTTTTCTTCAGTTCTTTGTATTTTCAAGCTAAACTTTCTTGTTGTAAAAAAATAAGTTAGTGTAGCTATCCAGTACAATCTTTAGGAAAACAAATGATTTGTTAAAGAAATGCGATTTTTATGGTTTTTCATCAGTTTTTCTTTGTATTTTCAAGCTAAACTTTCTTGTTTAAAAGAATGAAGCTGCTGTAGCTATTCTGTAGATCCTTTACGAAAACAGATATTTTGTTAAAGAAATTCATTATTTTTTAGTAGTTCTTCAGTTCTATGTATTTTTCAAGGTAAATTTCCTTGTTGAAAAGAATAAAGCTAGTATTGCTTATTCTGTTGAATCTTTACGAATACGTATGATTTGGTAAAGATATGGAATTTTGATGGTTTTTCTTTAGTTCTTTGTATTTTCAAGCTAAACTTTCTTCTTGAAAAGAATTAAGTTAGAGTAGCTATTCTGTAGAATCTTTACGAAAACAGATGTTTTGTTAAAGAAATGTGATTTTTATAGTTTTTCTTCAGTTCTTTCTGTTTTAGAGCTAAACTTTCTTGTTGAGAAGAATTAAGTTAGTGTAGCTATTCTCTATAATCTTTACGAAAATAGATGATTTGTGAAAGAAATTCATTATTTTTTGATAGTTGTTCTATGTATTTTTCAAGGTAAATTTCTTTGTTTAGAAGAATTAAGTTAGTATCGCTATTCTGTAGAATTTTTAT
>JAFIDM010005346.1:58031603-58058577 GCA_023159025.1 Thereuonema tuberculata | reverse complement strand
AGAAGAATTAAGTTAGTGTAGCTATTCTGTAGAATCTTTACGAAAACAGATGATTTGTAACAGAAATGCGTTTTTTATGGTTTTTCTTCAGTTCTTTGTATTTTCAAGCTAATCTTTCTTGTTGAGAAGAATTAAGTTAGAATAGCTATTCTGTAGAATCTTTACGAAAATAGAAGATTTGTGAAAGAAATCCGATTTTTATGGTTTTTCTTCAGTTCTTTAAAATTTTCAAGCTAAACTTTCGAGTTGAAAAGAATGAAGTTACTGTAGCTATTCTGTAGAATCTTTACGAAAACAGATGATTTCTTACAGAAATGCGATTTTCATGGTTTTTCTTCCGTTCTTTGTATTTTCAAGCTAAACTTTCTTGTTGAAAAACATTAAGTTATTGTATCTATTCTGTAGATTATTTATGAAAACAGATGTTTTGTTAAAGATGCGATTTTATGGTATTTCCTCAATTTTGTGTATTTTCATGCTAAACATTAGTGTTGAGAAGAATTAAGTAAGTCTAGCTATTCTTTGGACTCTTTACGAAAACTCATGATTTGTGAAAGAAATGCAATTTTGATTTTTTTTTCTTCGCTTCTTTGTATTTTCAAGCTAAACTTTCTTGTTGAAAGGAATTAAGTTATTGTATCTATTCTGTAGATCATTTTTGAAAATAGAAGATTTGTGAAAGAAATGCGATTTTTATGGTTTATCTTCAGTTCTTTGTATTTTAAAGCTAAACTTTCTTGTTGAAAAGAATGAAGCTAGTGTAGCTATTCTGTAGATCCTTTACGAAAACAGATGTTTTGTTAAAGAAATTTATTATTTTTAATGAATGTAACAGAAATGCGTTTTTTTGGTTTTTCATCCGTTCTTTGTATTTTTAAGCTAACCTTTCTTGTTGAGCAGAATTAAGTTAGAGTAGCTCTTCTGTAGTTCCCGTAAACCAGGGTCACTTTGTGACTAGTGGGGTGACTTTGTGACGCGTGGTCAATTTTTCTTATTTATAATCTCGCGCCTGGAACCTACGGAGAAGCAGGCAATGGGCACCGCCATGAGTTGGTGTCATGTGTGCTGGCGCCTAACAATCGACTGTCAAACTCTTTGCGCCTCGATCCGGTGAGCCAGAAGCATTGTTGCCAAAGAGCACTTTTGAAGAATTGTTGTGTTTACCGTCAACTTTGATTTGCACAGCGAAATACAGAAGAGGATATCGTTTAAAAGGTAATTATTATTGAACATTAATATATTATGTACAACATATTGTAAAATGATATTTATTGGTCGAGTTTTGTATGAGTTATTTACCATTATGTAAAAAATCGCGATTGTTTCACTTTATTTTAACCTATATATTTTGTCTTGCACTGTACATAACGATATTTTAAAATGCCGAGGACTCAAGTTTAGACTTCTACGAAGAGTTTTCAGATGATGAGATTCCTATCCGAGCTTCACCCACTCCGCCCACGGAAACAGAATAGGATCAAGGAGATCACATAGTTGTCAACTTTGAAGGAGAGCTTTTCTGAGAAAAGGTGATACAGAAGAGACTGACTGGACAGTGTAATTGTCAGCGCAATGGAAAAGAGTGAAAACAATTGGAAGGTATCTACAGAATAGCTACATAAGTTAGTTCTTCTCAATAACGAAGTTCAGTGTGAAAATACAAAGAACTGAAACCTGGCTCAATTTTGTATAAAAAAGGAGTTTTGTTTCGTATTGATCCTCCCAAAATAATTAATAATAGAGGACCTTTTAAAGTTGTTCAATTAGACTAATTTAAGATGTAAAAATTCAGACAGTTTTGCTTAAGAAGTAGAAAAAAGTGTTCATATTTCACGTTATATCCAGTTTGCTTTTCCCAACCTAAATGTATAATTTGCTCTGTTTAAATCTTTTAATCCTTTCATTTAAAACAGTAAAAATGGTTTTAAATACACAGTATGTGGTTTGAGTTTGTGATATTGTTACCTTCTGTTTTGGACACTCCCCCGCAGTCGAAATCGCCTCGTCCAACCCGGCTTCCCTATTCGAAGTTGACCAGTCCGGAGTTTGGAACGAGGCAGCCAGCGGCCTTAAAACCAATAGCAGAGCCGTGGAGAGTCAGTTGGACGGGTGGCAAGGGCCACAACACAATATCCAGTCTCGGAGAAAAGAGGAATTCATCTGACAGTTGGACGGGTGGCAAAGGCCACAACACAATCTCCAGTCCCGGAGAAAAGAGGAATTCGTCCGAGAGTTGGTCAGGTGGCAAAGGCCACAGAACAATCTCCAGTCCCGGAGATAAGGAGAGTACGTTTGGACGTTGGACGGGTGGCAGCAGCCACAATAATAGAGTCTCCAGCTACGGAGATAAGAGGAAATCGTTTTGAAGGTGAGCCAGTCGCAATTGAGAAGTTCACTCAAAAGTGAAGGACAGTTAGCCCGAGAGGCTAAGAAGCGTTTTGGTTGGACGAAGGACCACACCGTTCTCCCCAACTAATAGAAGATTCTTCAGCCAGGAAGGAGAGGGATATCTACGTTATGAAGAAGCCATTCGTTCCCGCAGAAAATGCACCAGAGTCCGCAGCCTTACCGAGTCGACCAGGCCTAAAGAGTCCGGTTACGAAGAAGTCATTCTTGCCGCAGAAAGTGCACCGGAGCCCGCAGCCTTATCGAGTCGACCAGGCCTAAAGAGTACGGTTACGAAGAAGCCATTCGTTGCCGCAGAAAGTGCACCGGAGTCCGCAGCATTACCGAGGCAACCGAACCCAGGAAGACGCGACTACGGGAGAAGCAGTTCCCTAGCCGCATCAGAGTCACCTTTCGCCGCCAAGACCCTGCGACCGGGCGTGTACAGGAAAGTGAACTACAGCCGTGAAGTTCTGCAATCAACGTGCAGTGTGAAGAGGGGAACCCTGAGCCGAAGAGAAGGACAAAATGAACTTTGTGCCGCATTTAAGTTGACCAATAAAGAAATAAAATTTGATTTAACCCCATTCTGTTCTCCATTTCACACAGGTGAAGCCATAGTCTCGATCATCGCAGTAAATCCCCCCTAGCCGCCGGCAGTGAATTGAAGTACATCCCCGAGCCCCACATGCCGGTAGCATTTATTGGCACCCGAATGGGGATACGATACTCCACATTAGCATTTATTGGCACCCGAATGGGGATGCGACAACCAATCGAGACCGAGAGCAGCCAAAATCAGTGATCATGCAGGACAGATATGGTGACATGGAAGTGCCGGTGAATCCCGTGCAACCAGTGGGACAGTTTTACTCCTTTGCACCAGATTGAGGTATAGTGGATCTCAAGGTGAAAACCTATCGCAATTTTTGTTTGAAGTTAATGAAATAAGGGAGACAAATAATTGGTCTCAAAGGAGAGCCATTGTATATTTAAATGATTGCCTAGTTGGCACAGCTAAAGCAAGGCATAATTATTTTCGGTTTGAAAATCAGCTAGCTACATGGAGCCAACATATTGAAGCCATTAAGGCTGAATTTGCAATTGGATGTTCCTTAGAACAAGCTCTGGCTAGACGACAAAAAAAAGGAAGAGCCTGTCTTTAAATATTTCTATGAGAAAGTCGGACCAACTTGCCATAAAAGGATTTACTCAGTTAATGAGAGGAAAAGAGTATATAGTAACATATAAAGCTAGAAATAAAGTTCTTAAAGGTTATTTAAATAACAGAATATTTCCTGCAAAAGTTAAAGTAATGCAACCTGAGCATAAAAGTTTTGTGAAAGCTGAAATCAATCGAGATATTCTCTGGCACGAAAGATTAGTATACATTTCCTATCAAAAATTAAATTACATTGTTACGGAAAAGCACTACGTGGAATTGATATTAAATCAGTAAATGCAAACTCTGTTTGCGAACCATGCAAACTAGGGAAAATGACTGACTCCCCTCATAGAAAATTAAACTACATCAGGACCAATGATGCAATGGAACTGATTCACACTCATGTGTGTGGACCAATAAATATTAATCACCATTACGGAGCTCAATATATATTAACGTTTATTGATGACTTATCGAGAAGAGGTTTTATTTATTTACTAAAATCAATAGCTGAAGTTACTCAGAAGACTAAAGATTTCATAGAATTCACTGAAAATCAGATGAACAAGAAGATAAAGCGATTGATATCAGACCAAGGCCGTGAATATATAAATGAAGATCTACAATCATATTTGAAGAGTAAAAGTATTCAACATTGCTTATCAACAGCATACACTCACCAAAACAACAGAATAGCGGAACGCTACAACCGAACTTTATTGGATACTTCACGGACTTTGCTAATTGCGTCTAAATTACCATTTAGCTACTGGGTTTTCGCTGTAGAATGCGCAAACTACCTGATCGTACTCCATGCAAAGCTCTTCAGAATAAAATTCCCTTGAAAATTTGGAACAACAATAGATACGATCCGAACGTTAAACACCTTAGGAAATTTGGAAGTGTAGTTTATATAAGGATTCCAAAAGTTCATCGAACCTCTAAATTTCAAGAAAGAGCAATACGAGGAATTCTAGTAGAATACTCGCCCAAAGTACGAGGCTATAAAGTCTGGATTCCTGATAAACGAAAAATTGAAGAGACAAGTAACGTTAATGTAAAGGAAAATTTGCTAGGAGCTGATTTCATCAAATCAAAAGAAATAACCGAAGAATACAACAATGCTTTTTCATTGAGAAATTCTTATGATGCGAATCAAGTGATTCAGATGAATTAGAAAATGATCCTGAAGAAATCATACAATCCGAAGAAGAATCTGATCATGAAGAAGAAAGTGAAGATGAAAGTATAAAGTTGAGATCCGGAACCATCACCAGATCTAAATCAACGAGTGTAAAAGCATTTAATATTCAAGTGAATGAACCAAAGAATTATAGAGAAGCTATATCAAGCGACGAAAGGGAAAAATGGAAAGAGGCCATTAATGAAGAGCTGAAGAGCATCAGTCAGCATGATACATGAAAGAAAGTGAAGATTCCGAAGTATGCAACACCGTTGTCAACGACGGTGTTGCATACTTCGGAATCTTCACTTTCTTTCGTGTAAAGCATCACCAAAATGGAGAAACAGATCGATATAAAGCTCGATTGGTGGTAAATGGATTCACACAACGAAGATACTTGGATTACGATCAAACTTATGCTCCAACCCCAAGTATGACCAATCTAAGGTTATTATTAGCCGTTGCTACTGATCAGTGTTGGCACATCGAACAATGCGACATACATGCAGCATATTTATATGGAAGAAGAAATTTACCATGCTATGCCAGAGGGAGTAACTTGTAATAAAGAAAAATATGATGGCGTGCGACTTATAAAAGCACTATATGGACTCAAACTGGCAGGACGGCAGTGGTACAAAGAATTAAAGGATAAACTGAGCCAAATTGGATATAAACCAATAAAGTCTGACCCGTGCATTTATATGAATACAAGTAGATCATCAAAAATCATATTAATTATATATATAGATGATATTTGGGTACTAGAAAAGAACAAAGAAGATATTGACAATACGTTTAGTAAATTAGAGTCAATGTATAAAATTAAAAGAATGGGGAACATTCATGAATTTTTAGGCATGAATATTGATTGCAATCGTCGGGAAGGAAAATTAGAGATAAGTCAATGCAAATTTATATCAGATTTACTAAATTTAAGTAACATGCAAGATTGCAAAGGAATATCAACACCCATATGAAAAAAAAAGAAAGATATCAACTGGAGTAAACAAAACTTTAAGTCAACAGGAACAGACGAATTAACGAAGCATTACCGGAAGTTTAAATTATTTGAATAATACTAGCAGGCCGACATAAGTTATTTCCATTTTTAAGTCATAACCATTTTTCCAGGAATTTAGTTAACCCCACTGAACAAGATAAGACATACATGAAACGTGTGCTTAGATATTTGCAAGACTCCAAACATCTAAAATTAATTTATTCAAGATCCGAAAAACAGTTGAAGACGTATTGTGACGCATCATGGGCAGATGATTTATCCGAAAGAAAATCAACATCAGGGTGTGTGATGACTCTATGCAATGGAGCAATTCATTGGTTGACTAGAAAGCAACAAGTGATCAACACAGGAATCCAAAAATGTAAAATTTCCATGCTTTTTTAGTAGATCTTTCCTTCCAAAGCCTCTACTATTAAATATTCTAAACATCTCACCAAATTTAAACAACGAGATACAAATTTTATATATTGAAAGAGACACCAAAATAAGAAAGATAATAGAAAGCATGTGTATCCGGAACACAAAAAGAAAAAACATGAATAGGAATGATGGTATGGAAATAGAGAAATTTTTCACAAGATTAGCTAAAAGCTTTGTAGATAAAATATGCACAAAATGTAACAATAAGGTTACAATCAAGGAACTAAATTGTTAAGCCCCATCGTATATTATTGTTAAAGAAACAAAGATTGGAACTAAATGGTATTATTTTCATATATTATTTATATTTTCTCGAGGAATTTTATGTAATTTAGAGTATTGTTCTTCAAATTATTTTTATTTTAGGCTTGAGAAAGAAAAGACGCAATCTTTTCGAAAATTTGCTTTTTGTATTAAATGTAGGAATCCAAATATATTTCTTTAGCATTAACTGTAAATGAGTTTAGATCAATTCGGAACGTCCTAGTAGAAATTCAAGAGAATAAATATATAGTGAGTCCAAGTCTAATATATTGTGATAATCAAGCTGCCATTAAACTAGCATCGAACAGTGTCAATAAGAATAGAAGCCGTCATATAGATATTAAATATCATATCATTAAAGAAGCAGTAGAAAACAAGGAATTATTGTTGCAGTATATTATATCTACAAGAAATATTGCAGATGGTTTGACCAAGCCACTAGGAGCATCAAAATTAAATAACTTCATTAAGTTATTAGGAATGAGTTGAGAAAGTTAAAATACATTTAAAGCAGAGGGAGTTTTGTAGGAGATTTTATTTTATTTTATATAAAATAAATAAATATTATTATTTCTCGAAAGCTTAAAATATATTTAAGTTAATTAATGAGTATAATGAGAATAATATTTAACGTATAGTGTTTACGTCAGCAATAGGAATGTGTAATAGATAGCAATGATCAGTAAAATTAGAGTTGCGTTGATTAGAGGTCAGAGGACGCTGCGTGCGAATGAGAGATTCTGACGTGGAGAAACGAATCGATGATGCGTTTGACGTCACCACTAGTTGAAGCACGGCCCTCTGAAATACAGGCCTCACAACTGGTTTCGTGACGTCACGGAAGTGGGGTAACTGTTCCAACACTGAGATTTTAACTTTTTCATTCTAGATGCGTTTTACAATAAAAATTTACAATTTAATGCACTTTACTCAGGAATGTTCCCTTTACCCGACCAATTTAATAAAATGGATAGTAGCCTAAATTAATAAAATGCCAACGGACAATTTTTTTAGTTTATAAAAGTTAAAAATAATTAAAATAAAATAAAATTTTTATTTTGAAATTGTGGGTTGGCATTTTTTTAATTTAATCATTTTATTTTCTCACGTCAAAAAAAATAAAAATTATAATAATTAACAAATTAGATACTAACATTTTTATATAATTTTGTTTTTAAATTTTTCTTCTGCACTGACGTTTTGCAAAATTTTACATAATTTTTTTTTAAATAATAATGAATAAATTAGATGCTAACATTTTTATATAATTTTGTTCTTCAATTTTTCTTGTATTCTGACTTTTTGCAAAATTTCACATAATTTTTAAAAAAAATAATAATGAATAAATTAGATGCTAACATTTTTATATAGTTTTGTTCTTCAATTTTTCTTATGTTCTGACTTCTTGCAAAATTTTGTATAAATTTCTTGTAAGTGAATATAAGTAATTCTTTTCATTCTGTATTTATTTAAATCGAATTTAGAAAAGTATAAATTTTCTTCTATTAACAATTTGAATTATCAGTTCTTTAAAGCAACTCGTATTTAGAAAATTTTATGAAAAAGAAAAATAACCACTTCATTTCTTTTGTAAATATCAATTTATTGAATCACTTAAAATCTATTACAAAACTTAATTCCTAATGTAACAAAATGACAATGAAATAATACCAAATGTTTAAAATGAGTGAAGTACAAAAGTAATATATAATATTGCATTGAATCTAATTGTTAAATTTTGTCAATTTTCTTTTTGTTTTTGTTAAAGATGGAAATACCTGATTTTAATTTTTTACATAATTGTTTAATAATATTTTGCCAATTATTACAAAAATCATTTTTGTCCTTTCTTCTTTTGAGCAAATATGAGAAATCCAATCATTTGCATTATTGAACAAATGAAGGTGTTTTGGTGAAATATCAACAATAATAGCCAACTGATTTTTATTTTGAATAAAATTTGTTTCATTTTCACAAGAGTTTAAACATTCAAATACTTGAAAGCATAAATAAGTAACAACAACTGACCATAATGTTGGCTTTTTTAAACCACCTCTATTTACTTCATCAATTAATCTAATCTAAGATGAGAATTCATATTCGAAAATCCTCATCATGAATCATGTTAGTTTTACAAAAAGAATAATTTATTCTTTTGATCACCTTATGAACAGCATATCCAGATATATAAATTAATATTGGTGCAATGTCAACAGGTAAATGGGAATCAACATCCACGTTTATTTGGAAACTATCATACATAAAATTATTTAAATTTATTTTTTCTCATTATTTTCCTCATCTACAAGGATATGTTTTTTTAGATTTTTATTTTTTTACTATCAATGTAAATTTCAAAACTTAGGTCAGAATTAATTAATTTTGGGCATCCGTCTAATGATATTTTACATAAAATGACTTTATCAGGAATTATATATAACAAAATATTGTTTGGCAAAGGATTCTTTGAAATATATTGATTTATATCATTCAAACATTTAATTGAATTTCGAACTGTTTCTCCATGAAATGTTGCCAAAATTGATTCCAATGCTGTTGAAAGTTGCTCCTTCTGTCTTTCGTTCCAAGTTCTCATTTTTTTGGCAATATTTCGATTAGATGTGGAGCAATAGGTTCTTTAATTTTATATGATATGATCGCGCTTAACAGAAATGACATTACCTGAAGAGTCCGTAAAAGTGTCCTCTCTCACGACGAAATCTTCGTTGAAATGTTTTATGCACACTCCAGAATTTTTTGTTGGAACAAAGTTTTCTCTGTGTATTTTCACAATCCGACGCTGCAAAAGATCTTCTTCTTTTGGAAAAGAAAAAACAGGAACATAACTTCCTGTATTTTTTTAGTTCGACTTGCAGCCACGAGAACATGTCTTCGGCAGGATGAATGTTAGGCCTAACGTCCCCTCAGTTGTTTTCCACAATAAAAAAACAGTGTAATCAAATAAAATACTTTGAAATAACTGTTTAAGATATTGGAAAACTGTAAATTAATTTCAGGCACTCACTAATCCAAAAAAAGTTGAACAAAATAGCAACCAAATATCCAACGTTCACGGAGACAGATTTTCCGCTCACACACACAATGAAATACTACGGGGTCGCCCAAAAGCCAAAAGTTACCCTTCTTTCACTACGTCAGAGATAAGATGATGACGTAGTTGGGAGGCCTGTATTTCAGAGGGCTGTGGTTGAAGACAGTGAAAGCTCTGGATGGGGGAGCTACTTCAAGAAAAGACGTTACAAAGGTGTGAGCTAATTTCTGGCGGTTCGTTCAAAATCGGCTTCGCAGATAAACTACGAGCCATTGTGAAGTTAATTAACAATGCACACAAAAACTGTACGTAGAAAACTTAATTCAAGAACACCCATTGAATGTTATATCATGAAATTGGATTTAAGTTTGGCGAGAAGCATTCGCAAACACAAGAAGTCACGAGTTGTCGTAAATCACAAGACTTTTAGGAATAATTGAATTGTGAAGAAAATTTAATTAACTATAGAGTTTAAAAGAAATTCCGGAAAGAATTATTTTGGTTATTTTAATTGAAAAATAATACAAAGCTTTATTTTACTTAAGTCAAGTAATCGGAACAATTAGAGAATTTTCATTATTCTTCCGCAAGTTGCGAGAAATTAATCAAATTGGTATTTGTGATTCAAGTAAAGCGAAAGAGTCAAATCGTGAGTGGTGAATTATTACAGTGCAAGGAAATAATAGTGAAAGGTTACTATTAGTAATTATTGTGCATTGAGGATTTTAATATCAGGTATTACGTCAGTGCTCAGTGACGAAATAACAGACAGTTATATCGAGAGATATTAGTCAATAATGTATAGATTGAATAAGTCACGCAATGTGAAAAGCCAAATTGAATATTTTCCACATGGTGAAAAGCCTTATTAAATATTTCACACAATAGTGAAAAGCCATTTTAATTAATTCACACAAAATGAAAATAAATTACCTACGTTAATTAATACCAAGTGTATTGTAGAGATACAGGGAAGACATATTAAATAGAAGCAAGGTATTGCTTATCCGAGAAGATATTAAAGACTCCGTCAATTTTAATATTTTATTCAGATGACAGAACTTATTAAGCTGATGGAACTTTTAAAATTATCCGAACTATTGTCAACGGAAATTTTTGCATCAGTACTGTAAGTGCTATAAAGAAACATAAAAAAACCAACTCTCGACCCTTTTTATTTTCTCAAACATTAGTAGTAGATAGCATTCAATTACAAATAAACTACAAATAATAGTATATGTTGATAAACAAGTAAGAAATGTGAACCAACTAATAGACATGATATGGTATACTTTTACAATATTAAATTATTACAATTATTAAATGACAAACAATCAAAAAATATTATTGTCTGAAATCATTGTCTCAATCAAATCAAAAATATTTTAATTTATTAAAAGAAGTAATGAATTCAGAACAAATTTAACCAAATTTAATAAAATTTAAACGGATCCCGATTTCTTTCCGGTAATCGAACTAGAAAGGCAATTTTGTTAAATTTGTGCTGAATTCATAACTTGTTTTATTTAATTTAAATTATTTTGCTGCACATTAAACTCTTTTAAATCAAAAATATTTTAAGCTTTTTCTGTTTTTTTTCTTATTTTTTTAAAATCCTAAGTGAAACTAAAAGTTTTGTCCTTATTAAAGCATTTATTTGAGTTTGTATAGCATGATTCAATAAGTAGCCTATCTAATATATTAATGCGTCTGTAAACTACTTTTGCAATGTGGTCTGGGTTATGATTGAATTTTAGTGCAAGAAATGCCCAATCTGATAAATTCGGTTGTTTGTTCTTGAAAGCTCTAATGTGTTGTGACAAGCGCTCTTTTAGTGTTCTTTCAGAAGTTTCGTAGTAAATTCCATCAAAATCTCTACATTGCAATTGACAAATGATACCCATGTTCAGAAGATCATCATTTGATGTTTTCTTATTTGACTTAATGAGTCTAATAACTTTAAAATGAATAATTTTTATTTTATTATCAATACATAATTCTTTAATTTCTTTACTGATTTTTAATCCAAACCGGAGGTATAGTTAAAAACGTAAAAAAATACAATTGATTCAAATGTAACGTTCTGTATGTCAGTTTTTTTTCGCCTAAAATTTTTTATTCTTTACAAAAATACAAAACAAAAACAAGAGCCTGACAGACATATAATCTGATTGGACAACACAAATTTACAAAAAAACATACAAATACATACATAAATTTTCAGTTTCTTTACACATTTTATTGAAGGTTATTGTCTTACAAAAGATTACATCCTTCTTTACACAATCAATACCAGTTTTACAGTTTACACAAAAAGTTCAGTTTTTTTTTTACACTGCAGTTGTCACACGTTTCCTGGAACCAAGCTTTGCATTCCAAACACTATATCCAGTTTTTTGTTTAGATCGTTTGTCATAATAATAACCGCTGCAGTCACCACAGTAGAGATCTTTTTCTTCCTTATTTGACAATGATCTTTTATTTTGTTGGACGAAATTTGGATTTGATGTTGATGGAGCATCATGTTTGAAAAGCTTAGCCAAATAATAAAATGTAACGTTAGTGAACGTCGTTGGCTGCAAATGAGATGGCGGTAATACCTGCACTCGTCATGTCGTTATTTCCTGCAATCGCCATCTTGAATTTTTCCACAAATTTCTTCAAACGGTGCGTAAATGAACAAGTATTTAAGCAAGAAAGATTGTAAAAACATAGCTAATAATTACAGTCAAAGCGATTTCAGTCAATATTTTATAATTGAAAAGTTATGTATACTTGCTTTGGCTAGCAATGAATATTCCGATGAATCCAACAGCAGTTGATTCTCGTTCGCAATTAACTTCAAGTTTCAACTCGAACTGAAACATTTCAGGTGGGAACTGGCCTTGATAATAGTTCCCTCGGGTAACTCTCGTGACAACAAAACCACTGACAAGTGCTGCTGCCTCCCGGATATTGAACAAACTAACCTGTTCAAAATAGATGGCATTATTACCATCAGTTATCCTAGCCTATATTGATTTCAGTAAAGCATTTGATAGTATCAATTTCAATGTACTATAAAATAAAATAAAAAAACTACAGCATTAGAGGCGATCTCTACAATTTAATAAATAATTATCTTAGAAATACGAAATTTAAAATTAAAATAAAGAATTATATCGGTAAAATTTATAATATCATGTGCTTAACCAAATTTAGGACCTTTACTTTTTATTTTATACATAAATTCTGTTTTTAATTCTATAAAATATTGTTCTATATATATTTATGCAGATAATGCACTACTTCTTAGTAGCGATCAAAATCAATATCGGGCTTATATGAATCTTCAGCAAGATCTAAATAATATTTCTATTTGGGCATTCGAAAACAAAATGAGAATTAATCATAAGAAAACAAAATTATGATAGTTAAAACTAAAAATAAGGAAATAAACTTTAATTTACCTTTTAAATTACATAAATATTTTTGCATTAACTCAACTAGCAACATTAACAATTTATCAAGAAATTGTGATTTTACATCTATTGATTTTGTAAATAATTATAAATATCTAGGTATTTACTTTGATGATAATTATACTTGGAACACACATTGTAATTACATCACAAACAGAATACATAACATAACATAAAATGGGAGGTACTATAAAGTCCCTAACACTGCGGCCTCAAAAGGCCTATTGTGTATCCCAATGTCCTTAATTCTGCATAAGTCCTAGGATTTTACCAATCTGTAGTGTTTTATGCAGGGGTATAGTCATATAGTTTGAGGGATTGGGAAAGCCTGTACCTATCAACTTGTGTCTAGTGCTCGCAAGCGCTTCACACTCACATAGTATGTGTGCTGCTGTTTCATCAGCTTTTCCACATCGTCTGCAAGTAGGATTTGAAACTATTTTTATATTAAAAAGGTGTTTCATTAAGTGACAGTGACCTGTAAAGAGTCCTGTTAAGATTCTAGTATGGTTCTTATCTAAGCTAATAACTTCCCTGGCTCTTTTCCTCAAAGGCTCTTTAATAAAGAGCTTTGAGTGTTTCTGCCCTGGAAGATTACTCCAATTGGTCTTTTGCTGTTTCCTTGCCCAGTCCCGAATTGCAGTTTTAGTGGTTTCAAAGGAGATCCCACAAACTGGTTCAGGTCCAATTAACGAGGTTTCAGCAAAGAACGTAAATAGAAAAGAAATCAAACTCCCCTTAGTCATGTTTCACTGCAAACATGTTTCACTCCAGAGGTGTAGGCGGTGGCGCATGGAACTATGTATGTATGTATGTATGTATGTTTATAGGGATATGCTTTAAAACGCACTTCCTGTTCATACAGGATACCCTAAGGATTTATTAGAGTTTCTCTCTTAATCCAAGCAAGTTTTAAGAAGTTTTTAATTTTATTCAGATCTAATTTTCCCTTGAATCCTAATATGTGATCCAGTAATTCATCCTCCTCCCAGTTATTTGGGTTTATGTTAATATTTTTTAAGAGTTCGGTTCTCTCTTTTCCGAAGCATGGACATCTTAAGATGAAATGATTTAGAGATTCCTCTTCATTTTTATCGCAATTTAAACATATTGGCCCCTTTTCAGACCATTTTTCTGTTCTTTTATTTAGCGCCAATGATCCCGTTCTGCACTGGAAAAGTAAAGAACTTCCATAGGAATTATCATAAATATCCTGATATAGCGGAGCCCTTTTATTTTTAAACCCTAATGGTAAAGTTTTGTATTTATTAATAGAATCAACGAATAGTTCTAATTCTGTACTTTTTACACATTTATTAATAAGATGGTGCCATTTTTTTTCCGATTCAATGTTTATTCTAATTTCTTCTGTTTCATAATATTCTGCTAAATATTCTAATTTATCTATCAATTTGCTTTTTTCTGTTGTATTTTCAAACACCTTTCTAGACCATCTATTTTTATTCATGAAAGTCAACCTCCCCAGATATTTTAATTTGCTTGAAGCTTCTCTGCTAAAGAACGATGACCACCCCATTTCACTTTGAACTGCCGTAGTAGGTGTCAAATTGTTCCCTCCTATTAGTTTTCTTCCAAATGTGTTTTGGATATTTGTCAATTTTTGAAGTTCGGTTTCTGTATTAATTATAGTTTCGTTACCATATGTTAGAACAGGCACAGCCAATGATTTCCATAATATTCTACCTAGTTCTACTTTATTGTAGCTTTTATTACATATGCTCCTTATCCATCCACTTAGTTTATTTGCTTTAGCTATTGTGTTGTTTGTATGTTTTTTAAAGATTTGTCCCTCATTTGTTATTAATATTCCTAGGTATTGGTATTCATTGGTTTCTTTAATTTCCCGATTATTAATTTGCCAGTAGTTTTTCTCAACTACATTAAAATTTATTACTTCGCTTTTGTTGCAATTGAATTCCATTTGAAAATCTTTTGCAAAGCTTCCTGCCGTATTTAGTAGGCTCTGTAAATCCTTTTTATTATCTGAGAATAGAACAATGTCATCCGCAAACAATAAGCCTGGCAGGGTTTCATTCCCAACTGGGATACCCAAGTTGCTCTTTTCGAGTCTAAACGTTAATTCACTCATTATTATGTTGAATAGTTTTGGTGACAAAGTACACCCTTGTTTCATTCCTATTTCCGATTGTATCCAATTTGATTCCCAATTATGGAGCTTGTATTTCAACTTGCTGTCTTTATAAATATTTTGAATCAATCTGATAAACTAAATCCGGAAATGGCTGATTGCGCATGCTCGTTGCTTTATCGATCTCAGCCCGATGTCAGCCATTTGTGTTGTAATGGATCTGTATTTATTTATCAGAGACAGTTTTTTATCGTTTAAGAAATAATACTTCACTATTTCCTGTCATCATTACTTTTCTCATGAAGAATAAACCACCAAGATCTGTTTGAATGGAAGAATCGGCGAAAACGCAGCAGATTTGAGCGGGTAAGTCAAATTTCTGTTAATACGTTCACTAATCGTTTGTTCCTGATTAATGAAATAGTAAAAATCATTTTTTTAAAATAAAAACATTGTTAGCTCTGTTAACTGGATTTGATAATTCGTCGAATATAAAATCTTTATAATTATTAGATAATCAAATCACACAGTTTAGTCATAGGTTACTTATTATAAAAATGTAAACAAATCAATGTACTATAGGCCTATTTGCATTAAAGTGCAGTTAAGCCAAAGAACATAAAAAAATACTACTTATACGTTATTTGGTTATTTAGCTTCTCATTACAGAAAGGCTCTTTTTCACAGTGAATCGAAGATCTTTAAAAATTAGAGATTATTTTTCTGTTATAAAACATTAATCGAGAATTAATCAAATTTTATAAAACAGTTTCATATGTAATCAAGGAACCCAAAAGATTCTAAATTTAAATACTAAAGGCTAAATTAAAGGCATACAAATTTGTTTGGATAAAAAATTATAATATAATAACAAGAAAAAACGAAAATCCCAAAATAATATATATTCAAAGTGAGGAGGATATTAAAAAAATGTAGTCTTCAATTCTAAAAAAAAAAAAAAAAAAAATAATGACAGAAATATATAAAAGCGAGGATCACAAACCTATTGAAAGAGGCCAATTAAATATTATTGATAATTTAAATTCATGGACCCCAAAAAATCAAGCAAATAACATTGTTTTCTTAAATATAAGAAGTATTAAAACTAATTTTGTGTATCTAATGGCTAATATAGACTCAAAAATTAATTTTATCGATCTTATTATTCTGGTTGAAGTTAATATAAAAAATGAAGAAATCTCTCTGTATAATATTCCTGTCTTCAATAAGATCTATAATTTAAGAACAAGCTCTAGGGGTGGTGGTATTATAATTTTCTATAAGGATTCATATACAATTACTAATATAAACTCCAATACTACAACTTAAGAAAGTATTATTTGTAAAATTGATAATAAATCCCCACTAAATCTTTAAATAAAATTAAAGAGTTAGTAATTTTTGCAATTTACAAACCACCTCACACTAACAAAATTGTTTTTAATAATGAATTAAAAAAAAGTTTATCTGAAATAGAAAAGAATAATTTGTACAATGTGATTTATTTAGGTGATTCGAATATCGATATAGGAAAAACTAGTTTAAATAAAATAACCTGCAAATACCTACTGTTACGGTCTTTTTAATTTTCCTTATTTTATTTTTCTTCTCCTACTTTTATATGACGCAATTTTGTGTGGTTAAGGCAAAGTGACCTTTGCCTTGTTTATCTCTTTTCGCAGGATCCGCCATGTTTTTTTATCTCTTCTTTCTGTTTTCTAATTGATCGTGAAACGGCGGGTTTTTCACATTAAAACTTTTTATTTATCATTTTTTTTAATATTTATTCTTGAACCCTACCACCTTATGTAACCTTTATAATTGTTATCTATAAATGATGATATAGATTATTATATGTAATTTTGCTTTATTTGGAACGAAAGTTTTGTGCTGTGAAAAGGTGCGGCCATTTTTGTTTCTATACGGGGCTTATTATGATGTCATTTGGAGTTTCAAGACACTCTTTATTTCTTGAAGGGCCATTGGTAAAACGTTGTTTACGTCACCATCCCTATGAGATGCATTCTTGAAACTTCAGAGTCACTTCTCACGATGTAGCCGGACGAGACACACGTATTTTTCTTCCGTCTTGGAAGGGCGGAGAAGCTGTTAGGAGAAAAACAGCTTTGTTCTTCTTTTCTACCTATACTCGGTTAATGGCAAGACTTGTATCTCATCCTGTGGTGCACAGATCTCTGGATACTTTTGAGATATGTGCTTCTTGATATGAAGTCGGCTTATTGGATATCTGTGAGGTATTAAGAAAGGCCATATACCCTCAGGATAGTTCAGTTGTAGTGAGCAGCCATCGTTATTAAGAAACGTTCGTGTAGTGCAAAAGAATGTGTTGTGTGCCATTTGTGTTTACGCGGATACTTTGACATGAACAGTGAATTTTGTCGGAGCTATCCTATATTTTGTGACAATGTAAACAGGACAGAGCGTCGAACTGTGAGTATATTTTCTTTGGCGAAATTAAGTCCGGGAGTGAACTCTTCAGACATACTCTATGGTCAAAAAGTCTGTTTCATAAACAATTTTCGATCAGACTCTGTTTATAAAGTGACTCAAACTATTTGTGAGAATATGTCTTAAGTTTATACTTTTGTTAAATTGCATTGATAAGATTATTGTGAATTACTATTTGATAATTACCAACTTGAATAATTTCGATTTAATTTGTAATCTGTTGGAATTGCCGAATTTATGAACAAAGCAGTGTGTGTTATTATTATATATATTTTTGTAATTTCTATTGCATTAGTCTTGATTTGTTGTGTGTGATTGTATTATATTAAGCTCATTTCAAATACATTTTGTTGTTTGATATACCTGAGTTGTTTATTATTTCTTTAATTCTCTTTTGGTATAATATTTATCGGGCTT
The DNA here is from genome assembly GCA_023159025.1 of Thereuonema tuberculata. Taxonomy (NCBI): domain Eukaryota; kingdom Metazoa; phylum Arthropoda; class Chilopoda; order Scutigeromorpha; family Scutigeridae; genus Thereuonema; species Thereuonema tuberculata. Next base: position 58,040,627 of record JAFIDM010005346.1, on the reverse strand, counting down.
TAGCTGTGGAATTTTCCTTGGGCCCAGCGGTTCCATAAGCTAAGTTTTATTTTCATCACCTATCTTTATGGGTGTAGGCTTCCGATTGCATTAATTATTTCTCTATTTTGCGTATCATCTCTGAGATACAGGGTGATCTGTAACACTACAAACATTCTACAATATAGGTTTCACCAATCATATTTATGAAACTACAAGAAAAGCCACTACAAAAATTTCCTCCACTAATACTTGTATCGATCATTGCTTCTCTAACATGAGAAATAACGAAATTACTTCTAATATCAAAGAATGGGATATCTCAGACCATTATAGTATATTAATTGAAATTACTAAAAAAAGCCAGTGCAATAATTTGAAAAAGAAAAACCCTATGGATGAGGAATACTTTATCAATAAAATAAATCTTTTAACCAAGTGCTGAAATCAAAAATAACTATAATCAAGATCCTAATAAATATGTTAATAAATTCTACAAAATAATAAAGAAAGCTTGTTTCATCACTAAAAATAAAAATAAATTAGAAAACACACAATAATTCTGGGAATTTTAATAATAATACATACAAACATCCCTGGATGACTCAGGAAATCAAGAAACACATAGAGGATAAAAATAAGTTATTTAAAAAATTTAAAGGGAATAGAACTAATAAAAAGTATGATGTATATATATACAAATTTCAGCAATTTACCCAATTTGGAAAAAAAGAAGATAAGGAAAAAATTTAAAATACTTACCATTAAAGAAAATTTATCTTTAAAATAATTATGAATAACATTTACAATGTCTCACATGGAAAAAAATAATAAAAATAATGAAAAAATAACTAGATACAATTGGTTAACAATCTTTCAAATCAATAAAATAAATAATTTGGTCTAAGATTGGAAAACTATATAAAATATAAATTATTCAGTCAAATTAATTGGGAGAAATATAATTCTAAAACACTGAAAAGTATTAAAAATGTAAAAACTTTATTAATCGCTGATGTAATTGATGAGAATATCTAAATTTTTAACTATTAACTTTTGTTAAGTTTCTTTTCGTTTGTATTAGATTATTAACAAAGTTAATTAATCTACTGTAATAATTACATATTAATTTATCAGCACCTATATTTACAGGTATTCTTTATTTTTGAATACCTTGTAGGACTGGCAAACATTAGAAGAACAAAAAATACAATACTTTGTTTTAATTTTTGAATATCACATTAGCATGAAAGTTGAAGTTTACCATATATTTTAACCAAAGAATACACACTTTAGTCTACATGCCTTTTAGAACATTGAAAACATACTGTTTAAAAAAAATCTCAATAATAAAGAATTTGAAATTTTAAAATTAAGTTGTATTTTGTTCTGGAAAGATTAACAGAATCTATATATCTTTTGATTATTTTTTTTTTCAGTGCAGTAAAAAAATACTCCAGTGCAGTAAAGAAGTACTCAAACAAATGTGTTTGTGGAGCCAATTCTGTTTCCCATCCGGATCGGAAATTCTTTGGAAGTCCCAGAAATTCAGAATAAATATTTAAGATGTGTAATATGTAAATTTTTTGTTTTGTTTTGTTTTGTTTTGTTTGTTCTTATTCAGTGAAGAATAATGTACTGTTTCACTTGTTTATCAATAATTTTTGTTACTTATGCCTAGCTTCATTTCATGTTGTAAAATATATATTTTATTTTTCATTTTATTTAAGTAAATAAAAAAAATTGAATTGTTAATATTGGCTTTTTCTTATTTTTTCATAAAATTCATTTAACTGCTTTTAAAAAAAATAACAGGAAAAAAGAACATTTTTTTTGAAAATTTGGAAGACTTTTTTTCTAAGAATAATAATTAAATAAAGTTTTATTTGTGTAATTTAAATTGCAAAAATGGTCAATTTTTGGTTTATTTTGAATAAATCTTAAAATGAAAATAATAATTATAAAATTTTTTAATAAAGTATTTATATTGTAAAAAATTAATTAACATTTTTGAATAATTTAGTTTTGTTTCAATACAATATTAATTTTTATTAAATAATTAATTTTAATAAATTATTTAATTTAATAAATAAAGTCATTATAAGAAACTTTAGTGAAAAACCTAGGAAAAATATATAAATTAAAGAATTGAAACTACTAGGAATTATTTTTATCAAAGTAAATGAACCCAACAGTGGTCCTTCTATTGTCGCTGCCCCTGAAGGGAAGAATGGGCTTCACTGCAGTACCTGCAGGAACTCCAGAGTTTGGGGGAGCCACCTTCGCCTATTCTACATTGAATCTGTGGAAGTTTACTTTCTTCTCTATTTACGTTCTTTGGTTTCAGCTCCGTTTCTTGCTAGCTTGTCTGCTAGCTCATTTCCTTCAATCCCTTTGTGCACCCATATTAGATTTACCCAATTATGTTTAGCAAGACTATTAAGGGTTTGTTTGCATTCCCATACTAATTTAGAATTGGTGTTGGGAGAATTCAGGGCTTTAAGAGCTGCCTGACTATCTGTAAATATATAGATATTTCTATTTCTATATTTACGTTTTATATTTTCATAGGCACATTGTAAAATGGCATATGTTTCCGCTTGGAATACTGTTGAGTAGATCCCTAGGCTTAGGCTTATGTCCATCCTTGGTTTCATTCTTCGGATTCCAGCTCCGGTTTTCCCATTATGTTTAGATCCTTCTGTATACCAGATTATTCCATTGACATTAGTGGGTTTGTTGTCATTATTCCATTCATCTTGGCAAGGAATGATAATGCGGTAAAGTTTTGTAAAAGATATTCCAGGTATCATTTTATCAGAATTCATTTGTAAGAATGGTTCTTTCGAATTGTCCCTAGTTAGGACTGCATGTCTCACATTACAATAATGTGGTTTCCACAGATTATTAATTTTAAGTCTATGTATGGTCGCTCTTGCCTCTGCTTCAAGTGCCAAGTGAAGAGGAGGTAGATCAAGAAGGACCTCCATACTGGCAGTAGGGGTTGTTCTCATAGCCCCAGTAATGCCCATACATGCTAGTCTTTGTAAGGTGTTCAGTTTGTTCCTGGTTGTAATCAGTTTACCTTTAGTCCACCAAACTATGGCTGCATATAATATAATGGGTTGAATAACCATTGTGTAAATCCAATAGATTACATTAGGTTTTAATCCCCATGTTTTTCCAATAGCATTTCTACATGACCAGAAGGCCATGTATGCTTTATTGATAGTTTTATTTATATGGGAATTCCAGTTTAGTTTTGAATCTAGGGTAATCCCCAGATATTTAACTTCCTTGGATAGTTTAATGTTCTTGTTATATAGGATAGGTTCTGTAAGACCTACCAACTTCCTTTTCTTTGTAAAAGGGACAAGAACCGTTTTATTGGGATTTACTGATAATTTAATATTATCACACCAATTTTCTACAGTACTTAGTGCATTTTGCATAAGACCTGAAATCACGTTAGGAAATTTATCCCTTACAATGATCACAATGTCGTCCGCAAATCCCTGAGTATAAAAACCTTTCTTCATTAGTCCCTCAATAAGCTCGTCAACCACCAGGCTCCACAATAGAGGTGAAAGAACCCCTCCCTGCGGACATCCCCTGGTCACCGAGACTTTTAAGGTATGTTCATAAATGGAAGTATGAATAGTTCTGTTTTTCAACATAGCATTTATCCAATCACATGTGGTCGGGTCAATACCATGTTTTTGTGCTGCCCTATCTATAGAAAGGAAGGATGTATTATCAAATGCTCCTTCAATGTCAAGAAAGGCTGCAAGAGCTATTTCTTTATTTTCAAGTGTGGTTTCGACAATAGAGACAAGGCTATGAAGAGCCGCCTCAGTTGATTTCCCAACTTGATAGGCATATTCGTTTGGGTGTATTGGATAGGTCCTAAGTACACCCTCCTTAATATATTTATCAATTAGCTTTTCCATAGTTTTCAGAAGAAAGGATGTTAAGCTAATTGGTCTGAAGGCTTTGGCATCGACATAAGAGGATCGACCCGGCTTGGGAATAAACACAACCTTGACTGGTCTCCATTGAGACGGAATATAACCCAGTGCTAGGCTTGCTCTAAAAATATTACAAAGAGGTGTGGCTAGAAAGCTTATTCCTTTTTGTATAAGGGCTGGAAAGATCTGATCTAATCCAGCTGATTTATAAGGTTTGAAAGTAGATACTGCCCATTCTACCTTTGATCGATTAATGGCCAGTCGCGCAGTCCGCCAATTTAATCTTCAAAATCTAAGATTAGGTTCTTTTGTTAAAATTTTATAGAGTCTAGAACTGTTAGGAACATCAGGGATTTCCTCACAGTACTTCCTCCATGATTTACGTTTAGCTTTTTTCAAAACTCTATTATATTCAGTGAGTGATTGTTTATAAACATCCCATTCACCGTTCCTCTTAGCTGTATTAAACAGCCTCCTAGTGCGTGTTCTGAGATTTGTCAGCTCTTGATCCCACCAGGAAACTCGTCTAGGTAGTTTGAGCTTTATCTCAGGGCAGTTCGCATTATATGAAGAGATAATAGAATGTTGTATATAATCAACAGTTATCTCTGTATCTTCAACAGATTTAATCCATTGTGGGCAAAACCTAATACTATTTTTAAGGTCATCTTTGTAAGATTCCCAGTTAGTATTTTTAGGATTTCTGTAGAGATTAGTTATAGAATAACTTGATTCTAAGGTGAAGCTAATGTATTTATGATCTGAAAAGGTCATCTCATTAGATACATGCCAATTTTTCACTTTGGTAATGTCGATAACTTCCTCTCTAATTTTATTAAAAAACGTAGGAGTGTTACCATTATTAAGAATTTGTAAATCTGAAGTGATTATAAATTCTATAAGTTTTTCACCTCTGATATTAATGTCTTTACTCCCCCATATAATGTGGTGTGCGTTGGCATCAATACCAGTGATGAGTTGTTCCTTTTTGTCTCTCACCATGTTAATAAGTTTAACAAACTCTTCAGCAGGTGGAGGTTCAGGTGAATCATAAGGAAAGTAAGCAGAGGTAAATATAATATCCCTCTGTTTTTCCTTATCATTAAACATAACTTTAATTGCTACCAAATCAGTGGTGCAATATTCAGTTAGAGTAAAATACTTAATATTCTTATATTCTTTTTGATAAATATACATGTACGTGGTTTATTGTTAGAACATGCAATGATTGTTCCTCCAATATTTCCCAATCCTCTTACCTTATCTTTGTAACACATGGTTCTTGGATAAGGACGATGTCTACAGCTTCTTCTAAAATGAACTTGCATAGTGTAGCAGTTGCTGCCTTGCTGTGCTGTAGATTTACTTGAATAATCTTCATTGCCTAAAAGAAAAAGAAAAAAAAAAGGGGGGGGGGGGTGAGGCTTTATTCAAGGTTTGGAGGAGGTACCAAGTGTTGGATTGTCAAGGTCCATCCCTGTATTCTCCTCAATGTTTGCCTCTTTATCCTTCTTCCCCAGGATATTAACAGTAACCCTGGTTAAGTTTAGGTGAGGCTTGTATTGTAACTCTGCTAATTTCTTAGCAGATGTTTCATCTATGCCAAAGACCAATTTTTGTCCTTTGGCTTCGACTCTACGACTAATGAGCCTCCATTCCCTTGGATTTAGTCCCTGGTTCTGTATCTCAAGTCGTTTTATGATAGTTTGGACCTCTATCATCTACCTGCGGTGAGCCCGGGATCCAAACTAAGATCTTTATTGGTTTTGGGAGATCTTTTACTTCCATAACCTTGTATTTATTAGAGTCTTTATAAAGACTTTCTAACCATTCCTTAGTAGATTTACTAGTACATGTTATTCTTAGATAACTCCCTAGAAATCTACTTTCCTCAAGCTGAGGATTAGCCTTCCCTGGTGTGATTTTATCAATCTCCCCGAGAATGTCATTTTCAATGACATTGGCTTCTTCCTCTGTTAGTTTTGAGTCAGGAAAATTTACAGGGACAATTGCCATTTTAATGGCAGATGCTATGTCCTTGTATGTTACAGGGTTTGAAGGACCCTTTGATATTTTAGCAGGTTTGCCCCTTGGAGAGGGGTTGCTATCCTCAGAGATGGGCCTTTTACCGGTCCCACTCTTGGTAGCTACCTGCTTTGAAGAAGCATTACCCAGTACTTCAGAGTCCCCGGTTTTAGCTTCTAGCTGTCTAAGTTTTTTCAGTTTTTACGCTGAGCCCCGGAAAGCTTTCGCTTTTCCAGGTTCATGCGTTGAAAACCTGAGGTGATGTGTTTTTCCTGAGAGTCTCTACTAGTAGTTGCCTCTTCTGTTTGTTTGGTTTCCAAGGTCGCATTGCTCCCTTGTGAATCATTACCGTTCGAGTTCCTCTGAGGGTCCTCGAACGTGGGTTTTTTTTTCATTTTCAATTTTATCCATAAGTTTTATTTATTTGGGGAAAATAAAGAGTCACCAGGCAGACATCCCCATATTTGCCTGGAAGGCACTGCCAAGGCAGCTTAAATACTCTGGGTGTCGCCAGGCAACTTACAGGGATCGTTCATGACACTAATTTACCCCGTAGTGCCATACATCCATCGGCACGATGCCTTACACCTAGATTCGGGGACCAGAGCCTCGTTAGCCATCTATAGTTATCTATCTAGAGCTATCTAAAGTCTATCTAGAACCTATGATGTTGCCCGCCACCCACGACGAGGACGTGAGGTTGACTTTTTGGGTGGCAAATACAGAATACATACTTTTACATACATATTTTATTATCTAAGAAATAAGTATGACTTTAAAGTAAAACTTATTACATTCAAATCTCTGATATATTCTGCTCTAAATTATGGAGTACAATGTTGTTGTTTTTTTTTTTGACAAAACAACAATTATATAATATAAATAATTTAATGTACAAATTTTTTGATAATATTTATATTAGTTATAAACACCAGATTATAGAAAATAAATTCAAACTAAGAATTAAATATAACATTTTCAATAATGATGAAAAGTTTATGTATAAGATGATTTTTAGCCATTTTTATAAACATAAAAAATTAAAGAAAATTATAATTCCAATAGTTTAACAAGATTTGGTTGGCAAAATTCCACAGCTAAACTTACATCAATGGAGAAAAGAAAGAAGAAACAAGTTGGGTAGATTTAGTAACCAGATGTATTCAATCATAAAATCAACTCAATACAATAACATACAATAATAGCAAACAAGATATAGTCTTGCATAATTACATATCAATATAAATTTAACAAATATAAGAATAACTGCACAAAACTTGTTGATAGATGCAATAGCCAAAACAAATGAAATATAAAAAATATTCAAAAATTTTTTAATTAAGAGCAGCAATTTATATTAACGTTGAACAACCAAAATTAATGAATTATATAAACTTAATATATTGTCTCACAATAGTTAATGTCTATGTAATAAGAGGAGTCCAAAAGAAAACGTTTTAAGAAGCAGACTTCCCAGCCATTGAGCCTTTCTCAAAGTTCACACCTGATTTAACCCTCCAAAGAAAATACTACGCACAAGTCCTGACTTGGTCACACTAGAACGAAGTATGGATAGCTCCACCGAAAGTCAGCCAGTTGCTCATGTCGAAGTATTCGCATAAGAACAAATGAAGCACAACACTGATTTCCTTCACTTTGCTAAATATTAAGAATAGCCATATACCCCAAGAAGGCTCGGGATATGTTGAGCAGCCGTTGGTTGACGTATGAAACATTCGCAGATATCTTAAAAAGCCAACTCTACGCCGAGAAGAAAATGTCTCAAAATATCCAGAGACATTCGACATACAGGAAGAAATAGCCAGGCTTTCTACTAGACTGGGTGCAGAAAAACGGAGAAATGATGCGTCACATCCAACAAACTCATTGCTCCTCCACGAAGGAAATCCCCAACATCTGTTATGCTGGGCGAACACGTAGCAATTTCAGGCAATATTGTGGGACAATAATGCCCAATTTTATTGCTGACAACCGTTTGCCGCAATAAAAATGAACAATATTGCCCCAATTTTATTGTCGGTACAAAAGGAACAATATTGCTGGAGCAATATTGTCGAGAAATATTGCTGGTTCGCGAGCGAATCACATGAACGGATGAAATCACTTGACAATGGTGACGTCGAAGGAAGGCGGGACTTGGAAATCGGAAACTAACTCGCTCACGCCGACCATGTTTTTTGAGAGAGAAGACTTAAAATCAGCGAAATGGGTCGGCCCAAAAAAGATAATTCAAACAACAACATTTTGTCAATTGATAATGAAAGAATCTGAATTGATTTCTACCGCGGTAAGGCGTTTAATACTAGATCGATTCTGTACGTTCGTAACAAGTTAGGCTTAACCGCCAGTACGCTTACACTCGATCGCTCCCATTTTATTCGCAAATAAATTGAATAAATAAAACCGATTTCGTACAATTGCTGGGAATATTGTTCCCAGTGCATTTATGCTCTGCTCGTGTGGTGTGTTTATAAGGCGTTCTCACTGAGTGTGCAATGACTAGGGCTCCCTAGTGAAACACGAAGCGCCGTAACCATCAATATTCAGGTCAATATTCGTTCAAGAAAAACTCTTGTGTTCGCGCTTGATAACGGTTGTCAGCAATAAAATTGGGCAATTTTGGCCAACAATATTGCCTCATATTGCTACATGTTCGCCCAGCTTTACCTTGAATCATGGGCAGACTAAATCAAAAGATTCACTTAAAGCATTTATAGGTGCTGTGACGTGGTCAAAACTGCACCAATGACCCTTCTAGACATCAATAGAGCTCCGACTATTCAAGGGACATCATATTAACCTCGTCATGAAAACAAGAAGGCAAAACCCTCCCGGTAGCATGCATAAGATAAGTTTACATAAAATAATCAATAAAATCATTCACAGATAACAATCAGAAATTTAACACAAGAGGGTCGGAAGTAAGAATATAAAAAAAAAATATGATAAATAAAGATTTTTAAGATAGAAAACTTCCAATTTCCAGTTGAGAAGGAAATCTGAGAGCAGAAGAGAAAAATTAAACATGGCG
>JAFIDM010005346.1:57995428-58019187 GCA_023159025.1 Thereuonema tuberculata | reverse complement strand
ACTATCACATTCCAAAATGCTGACCTTTCCTGCTGGGACATGCTGTATATGTTATACATCACTACTACTTATAAAGCATATTTTAAATTACTTGCTAGTTCGATTCTTTTTTTAAATTTCTACTACTCATTGTATTTGCCAATGGTATTTATCAACCATTGTTTGATGTTGTTGTTCGTGTCATTAGTACTTTTTAGATAAGGTTTGGTAAAGGGTTGTGAAGATTAGATCGCGTTGGTTTTGTCATGTAAAATGCATATTGTTATTTTCGAAAACGGGAAAAAGTATTACCGATTTTTGAGTTTTCTTAATCGGTTTGATCCTGCGCTCGTGTTATGTTTCCAGTCTTTCTTTTATTTACTTTGAATAAATATTTCCTAAATTAGAAATGTTTACTTTTTCTCGTTTTATATCCATCAGTGGAATTTAAGCTTTTTATTGAAAACTTCTGAAAGATAGTACTGAAAAAAGATAGTACCAATAATTACATTACACCATGAAAACCTTTTGCTATACAGATCGTAGAACCATAGACAGCATCAGCAGAGAGCATTATATAATAGATTGTCTAATTTTCAACAAACACGATTCATATATGGCTGCATTTTTAAAAGTTGTGTCCATCTGGAAGGAATTGAATTCTCGGGAACACAAAAGGTAATTGATCTATTATTTCTTCTACTTTATCGTTAATTCTTTTGCAATTCACTACTTAACTACTCAATCATGTCTTTATAAAGGTCTTCGTTTGCTGGCTTCGCTACCTATGTACATTATGAGCTATCGTAATTTGCGAAATTTTTGTTTTCACAAAGTTGAAAAAGAATATTTTGAAGAAGAAACAAGAAATCTATAAAGAATTTAAATTGTAATTTGAAAAGTATAAATTTAAACGGTAAATAGTGTTTTCCATAAATATGTACGCGAACATGTAGGGATAATAATGATGCAGAGCTAATTTTTTTTCTTCTTATTATTATGAGGAATAAAAACTATTTACAAACTGAACTTCTCCTTACTGGCGTTAATGAAATGGAATGAGATGTTAGTTCAAATGTAATGTTCAAACAAAACTTATACTCAGTTCTTATAATAATAATAATGAAATCATAAGTAATAAGAGTCATTTCTATAATAACTAATCTCTGACGCACTGAATTCACTCTTTATTAGTTCCCCGTGATTCACAGTAACAATCTGCACCGGTAGGAATAAAATATTTCCTATAGTAAATATTTCCTTTAATCTGTGTTGCACTTATAATTCCGAAGCACAAAAATAAAGTATCACATTTAAATTATTTTATTCGATGCACTAATGTTCACTTGAATAAATAATAAAGTTACTCTGTAGATTGATACACTCTTTGAATCTAAATATATATTCACAAATAAACTTTTGAGTTTCTTTACTTAAGAAATTTAATTATTGTAGTAAGCTTTAAATTAATTTCTTCACTTTAGAAATTAATATTTCACATTTATATTTAACTCTCCTCACGGGATTCACTTTCTTGACAAACATTACTTTGAAACTGAAATATTCCTTTTTCCGTTGTCTTCAAATTCCACTAAACCTAAATATATAATATAATAATTTTACTCACAGGTCGTAGTGGACTTTCTATCGGTAACTTTCGTCAATGAAGCTTCACTTGGTTTCAATGCTAACTCGAACGTCCCTTTCACATAATGGTTCCGCCTTCGGATTTTCTTGTAGAAAACGTTCTGAAGTGGCTGTCAGTATTTGTCTAGTTAGCGGAAACTATGGTTTTTCGTAATTCACTTCTTCTTTCTTCCTTCAACTTGATAACTTCTGTCTTCACTATAATTATTTCTTTTCGTTGAAGCTTAATTCTTATAGCAATGTGCCGTCACACCCCTTTCAGTCTTCGTTTGATGAACCAACTTCAATTTCCCAGTCCACATGCATTCTCGCTGTGTCTCGTTATCGTCAAATCCCATGCTGTTTTGCGTCTTAGTCCATCTCTTACTCTGGATCACATTCTATATCAGACTCTGTCAAACTCACTCTGTATCATGCTCCCAAAACGAGGCGCTAGCACGCTCTTAAATACTTTTCGTCATCTGACGTAATATTAAATATAAATTCATTATTTCACTTTTGAAATTACTATTTAAATTATGTTTTAAAGACTTTTAAAACAAATACTAACATTTTAAATATAAAATTATCAACAGAACATTTATTAAGATTCATTCACGATCAGAAACATTCCCACTTATTTTTATTACTCGCAAAGGAAGTGAAGGTCCTATATTAAAGAATAGGCGTTCTTCATAAAGTATTTATGTTCATAATCTGATATAATATTCTATTCATATGAAGTTATATGAAAGATTACAGAATCCTATATTGATATAAAAATAATTAAAATTATAACTATCTAATTTCTTCTCACTATTATTTCGCAATGAGAACAAAAAAATATTACATCTACATTCTCATCGAAATCGGATTTTGAATCGAAACTACTCCACTACCATATGATGAATCTGTTTTTTAATTTCTCATAGAATAACATTCAGGTTAAGAAAGAGCAATATCTACAAACATATTCCCAGAGAAAGAAATTCCCTTTGCTGATAATGAGATATCAATTATTTAATTTATTGAACCAGACTTTGATAGACTACTATGAATATTTAAATTCTTAAGAGCTCATTTCCTAGAGTTCAAAAATAGTGAAGAATTTTTAAATGTTTAGCTGTTAATGGAAAGAATTATAAATAACCACTATATCGAAAGATAGCGTTAATATATTTTTTCATTGTTAGATTTTTTTGACCATTAAACGTATACAAAATTTATTCTCTATAAAATATAAAATGTTAATATGTAAATCATTTATTGATTCATTAATAAATTTATGGATTGTGTTCCTGGATACATTTAAGCAATACCGATTTAACAAATAGAATGTTAAGTAAAATAAAGAACTATATCATAAAAGAATATTCTACATTAACAAAAAATGAAAAAATAAATATAAGGATAAAATATAAAATTCTAATGCCAAGGTAAAAATTAATTTATTCTTTAAAAGTAAAAATTTTTTACAAAATAAGAGAACAATATAGAAATTATAACTTGAAAGATAATTCTCGGAATAAGTTAATGAAGATTCTTTATTATAAAAATCCAAAAATAACTTTGGACTGAGAAATGAAAATAGAATATTATTAAAACTTCTTACACAAATAGAAGACAAATTACAGCAAAATGAACTTAAAAAAATGAGTATACTAAAAAATGAAATATTACAAAAAATAATATATGGAAAAATAAACTGTAACATTTGAAAACAAAATTGAATTAATACTTTATATTAGGTTTGTTGAGTTAAAATTTTTTTTTTTGAATTAATACATCGTATTAGGTTTGTTACTTAAAAAAAAGTTTTATATTAATGTCATCAACTACTTTGTTTGGATATTGTCTGTAAATCTGTAATCTGTAACTAAATGTATATATTTTACAGAACCTACAAACACATCCTATAGGTATAGGTATCTCGTAGGACTGAATTTGTAATTTAATATTATTAAATAAATAAAATAAAAAATAAATAAATTTACAAATCAGCTTGTCAGAGAATTTAGTGAGAGAAATTCTACTTACTTGGAAACAAACATCTATATTTGTTTACAGCATTCTGTTAAGATTTGAAGTTGGTAAGAGTGCAACGGAGTGGCATTGATTTATGGGACCTGAATTGGTAAATTTTTGGTGTCATGCTACTGCTTGGAAATTGGTCATTATGATAAATGACTGGAAGACCAGCTGTTGCTGAATTGCTTTCAAACAAAACCTGTTGATACAGCGAGTAATTCATGACTGGCATTTAATCATCACAACATTGCGTTTCCTCAGATACCAAAAGCATTTTTTTAGTACTTGTTAACAAAAAATCGAACCCAATAAGAAACATCTAAACTTGACTTTAAAATTGTGAAGACTGAGATTTAATTGCGTTAAAAGATGCAATAAAATTTTATGCTAGAATCTTTCATTTGCCCTCACATCCAAGAAAACAAAGAAATGGAGAAATAAACATTCTTTTTCAAGGACAAATCTAATGGAAAAGGAAATAGTCAAGCGGGAAATTAATCTTTAAGCTTTAAAAGCCTTCTTTTTTCTTAACACTTTTTTTTTGTCATCTTCTTTATGTAAATATCAATATTCCGAGTTAATTTTTTTAAAAAAGATACGATATCTTGATCTCAAACTGATTGAATCAGTTAATAAATATTAATTAGTGTTTTCATGAAAATTGATTGTAAATCTTAGTCACTTTCGTTAAATAAAATGTCAGCTTTTCTCTGCTTTGAAATTTAAAGCATTAAATTATATCTTTAAATAGAGATAAATAAATTATTCGATGTTCCTTAATTCACTGACAACAAATCATCGGTGAATTAATGAAACTTTTACTACTTACTTAATCTTGTATTTATGTTGTTCTGTAAGCAATCGAATATTCCTTACTAACGGAGTAACGAAAACTTTAATGTTAGTTTTTTAATTTTTTTTTCATCTCGCAGCTTAGTTTTGTTGTCTATGGAAGCTGCCAATGGTGTTGCTAGAGCGTCGCACGTTTCATCTATGAGATATTCGGATTCTAATGGAATTGTATGAACTTCAATTAGCACTATATTCTTATATTACTTTGTTTGATTGTTTGTTTTTTATTGCTTGGGGGCATTGTTTCTTGTTGTTAGGTTGTATAGAAAAGTGTACTTGAACTTATTCGATAACTTTTTAAAATAAATTTTCCCTATTTTTATTCAAAAATTATGACGGTTACTTTCTAAATAAGTTTTTTTTTAAACCTGAAGATATATTATTAGATTACTGATGCAGCATATTTCATTCTCATCTTTAATTAATTGTTGGATATTGTTTTACGAACTGCAGATCTAAATAAGCCTCCCGAACAAAAAATTATGAAACGGTGAAAAAAAAAAGCTGTATAAGTATAATGATGAGGATGTGACAATCGTGCAGATAGTGATAAGTATCATATTGGATGATAACTGGTAATGTCTGAAGTGCGTGTACAATGCAAAAGTGTTAATGTATTGTTTGTTTCCGATGTTGAACTATGGATCGTAAACATGTCGTGACTGTTTGGCAAAGAGTCATCGTATTTGGCCGAGTGCACGGCCATAGTCTGCAAGAGGTGGCGGCGTTTGTTGGAATATCGACGTTTAGCAGTATCATATACTGTGGAAGAAGTTGGACACAATCAATCTCAGCGGAGAAACAGTGGCAGAAAGTCGACCACAATAAATAGAGACAGGCGTTTCTGGCGCTTGGTAACCACTAATTGTTTCCAAACACCAAAGAAACTGCTTAAATAATAGAATCACGCATCCAGTCAAACATATCAGGACGCATGCCCCGAAAACTCCATGCTCTCATTAAAGCTGATGGTGATGCCCTATTAAAGAATTATGTGGGAATTCCATAAATTTTTTGTCCGGGATGCTTTTGATACCGAACTTGATCTTTAAAAAGTAGGCTGTAATTAAGTCATGTTTTACTGATTTGTATTGTTCATTTACTCTATTTATTTTACCGGAGTTATGTAGAGATAAGACAATGAAAGGAGTATGATGATTTCTTTTTCAAAGTTTGGTAAATCCCCGAAGCTGTACTTTGTCGTTCAATATAAATTACTTGACTTAATTCGAAATTCTTTGTCGAACATTCTGGAATGCGGTTGCTTAATGTTTCTTCAGACCACTAGAAATCTTAGATAATCGTAGATACAAAAGGAATAAAAGAGCGTTTTGTAACACTTAAACACCTCTAACATCATGCATAAAATGTTTACGAAAATCTTTCACCACATTAACTTCATTATATCTTATAATCTTGTTTCATTACTTCTTTAAATTCTAGAAAGTTTTGTACTGCCATATTTAATCAATTACAGCTTAGATTTATAAAAACTCACATCCTATGTAATTTCAACCTGCGTGCAATTTATTTAACGTACATGCTAAACACAAATTTGGGGAATAATAATTTTATCTCACACTTTTTCATCCTTACACTTTATGTTATGTACATATGACAAAAAGACACTAACTTGTAAGAGTCTTAATAATGCTTTTTCATTAATCGAGTTCCAAACATAATCCAAATTCAACAAAAGGTTGAAAAATTTTCAAGAACGTACAGGATGGTCCAAAAGATTGAACAAATATTGGTATATACATAAACACGGGCCCTACACACTATGTGGTGTTGATGATTTTAAAGAGTTTTCAGTAAATTTAAAGACTTTTAATGCATCAATCTTCTATTATGAGAGATAACTCTTTTTAATAATATTCACAATACTTTTCTTCTGCTATTCTTCTTTTTATTTAAAAGATTTTTTTTTCATTTATTTATTTTCAAATAATTTTATATTTCAGTCCTAAGAGATTTTAAATAAAATTTGTCTGTTGGTGCTGTGGATACAGTTATAATGGATATAGTTATTTCCATTTGAGGTATATAACTGCTACAAAGATATAAATGGTTTAATAATTAAACCAATTTATATCTTTGAATTAAATAAAATTAAATTAATTAAAGATTACAATTTTATATGCATAATAAAGTAATTTTCTATAGTGTATTTCAAAGAAATAACAATAACAAAAATATAAGTAAATAGATAATTACGATAAATAAATATGAATAAAATAATAATTACGCTTTTATATACGTAATGAAACAATTTGTTTTTAATATCTACCATAAAATATATAAAGCAATATCTTTTTTTTTTAATTTATACAGTTTATTTTACCTTTGATATTTTTTTCATATAAAATAGATTTTAAAGTGGATATATTTTTTATTTTATACATGTCTTCATCAATTTTATCAAATTGCAATTTATAAATCTATTTTTTAATTTCGACCGTATTATTTCCGATCTTCTTTGGATATTACAAATCCTTTATTTTGAAATTTACAATAGGATTTCAATGCAGGGTGTTTCCGAATTTATATTACAGAATAATATGGTAGATAGAGACTATGAAAACAAACATTTTCTTTAAGCAATGTGTGTCCGGTCTTGCAGCAATACGACGCTATAGTCGTTGTAATTTTGTGACAATCATTCATGAAGTACCATAGCCTGTTTGGAGTGTTGTGCATTAGAGAAGATGTTGATAGTGACGCACATCTTTTTCTATACAATAGTGACATCGCCGGAGCATTGACTGCCGCCCTCTTTCAAAAATGCCAGATGTGGAACAGATAGTGTTGAAAGTTTCGACAATTCTGTGAGGCAGTTCATAGACAATCTCTTTATTCGGCCAACAGAGAAAGGCAATGGGATTAAGATCCGGCGATCGTGCAGATGATGGGACGGTACCTCGATTATCTCCTGCGTATGGCCAACAATCACAACACTAAAACAAATTAATTTAATGAAATTAATATTATATCTAAATTGTTGATAAACAATATATTTAATTTGTTGATAATCATTACTTTATATTTAATTTTTGTTTAATCAGTTTTTTATTATGGAAATCATTTTTTTTATGTAGTAAAAGTTGATGAAAATCATAAGAATATAAAAAATAATACAGATCTAGCATAAAATATGAATACTACGAGAAAACATAAGAGTACTCATATATTAAATTTAAATCTGAGCATACGAGGCGTGTTTTTTAAGTAAGTACGTTTTGCAATAAAACCAAAACTAGTAAAGATAGTGTCAACATTTTTTTTTTATTTTATTCCTGAAACATTAAGCTATGTTTCAACATAATTTTCGTGTTTGTTTAAATAATTATCACAGTGTTCTATCAGTTTTTGTACGTCGATGTCATAGCAATCAGCCGCCGGCTGTGAACTACGGTCTGTGATTCGATTTTTGACACCAAGGAACATGTCAGCAGCGGACATTCATCGCAAAATATATGAAGTGTAAGGCCCTTATGCAATGAGTGACAGCAAAGTGCGTAAATGCGTGAGATTGTTCTAAGACTGGCGTGACAGGGTTCTTGATGAAACATGGTCAGGGCGACCTTCTGTAATCACAGACGATTTGGTATGCGCAGTCAGTGGCGTATATAGAAAATATTTTCGGGGGGGCCCAAGATTAATATAATTAAGTAGACAGCCCATGGAAATCTATCTGCTCAACCAAAAAAAAAACGTTGGGAGGACATACCTTCATTATTTCGGGGGGGGGGGGGGGGAAAAAAAATCTATTCAACCAAAAAAAAAAACAATGAAAACCTATCTCTTCCACCAAAAAAAAACAAAAAAAAAACCAAAAAAAAACGTTGGGAGGACATATCTTCATTATTTCGGGGGGGAGGGGGGCGAGCCCCCACCCCACCCCTTATATACGCCCCTATGCGCAGTTAATGTCAAAATTCCTGCAGACAGGCGATGCAAGATTTCCATTTGTCATTGGAAGTTCCACAAATGTGCTTCATGAAAGAGTTTCTCGGTGATAAATGGTTTGAAACAGACGAAGAAGGGAAAACAACGGTTGAATCCTGGTTGTCTTCAACAGCGGCTGATTGCTATGACATCGGCATACAAAAACTGATATAACACTGTTATACGTGTTTAAACAAACAAGGAAATTATGTTGAAAAATAGCTTAATGTTTCAGGAATAAAATAAAAAAAAAAAATTTGTCACTATCTTTATTAGTTTTGGTTTTATTGCAAAACGGTACTTACTTAAAAAACATGCCACGTAGTAAGACAGTGAAACGTGCAATTATTAAGAATTATAGAGACAAGTGATAGAAATGTATGGAATGCAATAATAAATAAGATGAGAACTAAACTGGCAATGAATGAATATTATAAAAGATCTGTAAATAGCAAATTATTTTGATAATAAAAAACTGAGGAGTAAACAAATTGTAGTAAAAGATGATTAAAATTATAAGAATATCATAAAAGTTTCACAATATATAAAAGATCTATTAATGAAATATGTAAAATAAAAACATCACAATAATAAGAACTAATGAAAAAAGATTAATTTCATAAAATAAAGGTAAATAATTAATTAAAAAAATATTTTTTTAATATACTATGTTTTTATGACTGACTAAAAAATGTAAAATAATTAGTATAAAAAGTATAAAAAGTGTAACGAAAAACGTGAAGCGCATGCAGTAGATAATTGAGATTGTATGAATGGAGTGTATATTATCTTGCTCCCCACGTTTTTTGTTATACTTTTTATACTAATTATTTTATACTTTTTAGTCCGTCTTAAAAACGTGGTATATTAAAAAAAAAATTTCTAAATAATTATTTTCTGCTTTTTAGTCGTGTGTGCATGAAAGTTTTCAATCGATTTTAAGCATTGAACACGAATTAAATTTTAAACACGATAAAAAACGTTAATGTTAAAAGAAAAAAAAGCCGATGCCTTGCAATGCAAAATGCTACCTTGCTTTGCACGGTAACTCATCGCCATGCAGCTATTTGCAGAAACATTGACAGTAGACCACGCGTTCGGCACCGACCTGTTATCCGAAGAATTCTGGTTCCCTACGAACAGACATACAAGAAAGCGAGTTAGTATTGTATTGTCATCTAGTTCTTAGCTATATTTAAAGTTTATTGTATTGTCATCTAGTTCTTAGCTATATTTAAAGTTTCAAGTGGCTAGCTCATCGGCAAATTAGTTTAAAATCGATTGCATTTTGTACGGAAAAAACAGACATCGAAGAAAGCGAGCTAATAAAAACGAGATAAAAAAGCCGTTCCAGCATGGCCGAGCGGTCTAGATGGCGCGGCGGTATGCAGTGCGGACGTTGCGTCGGAACCTGGGTTCGAATCCTGGTGTAGGCATGAATGTCTCTTTCCTCTTCTATCGTTTTAATATAGATATCCACTTTTTCTATATTATGACAATTTTTTCTATATGATACTTACGTTGTTTTTATAGCTTTTGTCACAAACTTTCAGAGGTTTAATCACAAATAAGTAACAAAAAGTCGAAACCAGTTTTTAGGGGGCGGGCTTTAGTAGTGGGACACGACCTCAAATTTGTGACAGATAACTGACTAAAGTTTTCGGATTTTATGGATAAAAGCTGTTCGTGTCGGCATGGCCGAGCGGTCTAGACGGCGGTCTGCTGTGAGGCCGTGTGCCAGCATCTGGGTTCGATTCCCGGACGAAGACTTGGCTGTTTCAATTTCCTTTCCTGTGTTTGTCAGCCTCTTCTTCGCTTTCTCTTCGGTCTGACATCATTCTTTAATGGCGTCCTTGGGGCAGGCAACGGAAACCACCACAGTTTCTGTTCCCTAGTAGTGGGCGGCTCTCTGGTTGGGGTGCGCCTAACGACAAGCCGTTGGTCTTTAGAAACAAAAAAAAAGTAAAAATTATGGAGAACTTTCAAGTAAAAAGCAAATAAATAATGAATAGGCGGATGGCTTATCTTTTTGATTACAAAATTATGTAGGACCCATTAATTAAATCCGTGTTTAGGTAACCCCAAAAACACTTTTCCTAAAAGGTTGCAACTATGCCAACTAACCCCGGGTGCGGGGTTAGTTGGCATACCCTCAGGAGTGAGTTGGCATAACGTGATATGGATAGGAGTACTTGAGCAGAACACAGCAATTTTTGAGAAAAACATTTTATTTTATCAAAAATTTTATTTTAATAATACTTGAACAAAAAAAAACAACAATTGTATGACAAATTGAATTAAATGTATGAATAAACAATGAATTCTTAGCTATCTATAGGTATTGTTTGATATCAAACACAAATGAAGGAGTTATTTGAACAAATGGTTTCAATTTTCGCAGAACTTTAGTTTGGTCGTACCTCTGGCCATCTCCAGTTTTTCCCCTTTTTTACCATTTGTCATAGCTATTCCAACTGACCCCTACCTAACTATGCTAACTAGCCCCACAGGGATTTCCAAAACAAAATGGATACCACACAATCCCAAACATCACAAACAAAAGATTATGATACATGCATCCAACCACAGTTATCCACTCTTTCGAAAACCGTCATCTGCAGTACCTTAATTCGATCTGCATGTTCACCGGAACAAAAAAATTTACGATGAAACAAATTACTCACCAGTCAGAAAAACGATTAAACAGGGATCACTTCCTTCGTTACGCTTCCAAGCAAAATAAAGTCACAGTGGATGGAGCACCTTTACATACACTTTCCACTACCAAGATGTCAGCGCTCTAGCTACGTGGTGGCAGGAAATAGAAGCTGTGTGCCAACTAGCCCCTTACGCCAACTGAACCCGGTCCCCTCTACTTAACTATTGATATTTAAGATTTTATGGGTATTTTGAGATTTCAATAAAAATATATTTAGGTTTTAAAAGATATCTGTTCAGATTTACTTTCAGTTCTCCCTTTCTTTTCATTCTCGCATTTCCAAAATGAATTCGTTTGATCAAATTCATCGCAAGCAGAAGTGTGTCAATGCCGTTGTGGAATTCTCCTTTCTCGTTTCTTACGTAAATCTCGTGCAACTCTAGGATAACCTTTTCCCAGTCGTCTTATCCACAGTGGAGTTATTGCAGAGAAAAGAATGATCTCAGGCCATAAAACATAGATTTATTGCTGTTAATCTCTACTATTACTCTCTGTCCCTCGAAAGAGATGTCTCAATTATCTAGAAAAAAAAATCGATAAAAAGTTACTTTTGAAAGCATTCAACCCAAAAAGATGATAGAACTCGTAGGGTTAAAATTTGTAAGTTAGGTTTTTTTTTCGAATATCTTGAATGTAACGTTGTACAATATATTTCTTCAAGAAAGATCTTCCTGGCAATGGCAACAAAAAGATTTTTAGCCGATATTTATGGAAATCCGATTAATTTATTTGGATTTATTTGAAATCCGAGTTGAGGTTTTGAATTTTCTTCAAATTAAAGTAAAAACATTTTAAACACTAATTAAATACTATATATATATTTATATATATATAATACGCATACATATAACTAATGTATGAAAATAATATAAATCTTTATTATTTAATTATTTTATTTTAAGTCGTGGGGAAGGGGATTCATAATTTCTAATATGTTTTTTTTTTTTTTTTGTAGATCCTTTTAAAGTTGCTTATCGGAATAGATAGTGAATCGAAATGTTTTTAGAAAAAACTTCTAAATGTATAAATTATGTTGATAATATTGACGAGTCATTATGGATTTTTTATAAAAGTGTTGAAACTTCAATGATCTTGTATATATCATTACACATGCATTGCCGTAAATATCATTAATTAAAAATTAAAATAAAACAAATAATTAATCTTGTATTTCATGGATATTTTTAAAATGCAATAATAAAAACACACTATATACATCTAAAAATTTGTATTTAAAATTATTTAAAAATTGCTGTATACATTACGTTGTCGGTTGCAGAGAGCTTTCGGACCCTTTAGGCAGCGGTTCCTTTTCAATCTTACAATTACATTAAGAGAATCTCTATTTATATACAATTGAGACAATCAAGATTTAAAAATTCCAAAACATGTGATCTTTAAAAAGCACTTCCTTTCTTCTGTAGTCCCTCTGTCGGAGAAAGTTTCAAGGAGATGAAAGGGTCTGAAAGCTCTCTGCAACCAACAATGTAATGTATACAGCAATTTTTAAATAATTTTAAATACAAATTTTTAGATGTATATAGTGTGTTTTTATTATTGCATTTTAAAAATATAATTTAAGATACAACGCACGTAAAATTGTTTTTAAAGTATTTCGTGGATGAAACGTCTTTTTTTAAATATATTCTAATATTATTTTCGTTAGTGAAAGTGATATCTCAATTAATCATTCACGAAGAGTGTTTGAAGATGCTAATGCTTCTGTCTCATCACTACTACAAAATGGAATCAGTGGATTTCATTTAAATACCAGTAAAGAAACTGAAACATTGAAGTGATGGTTGCCACGTATCGACTCGAATGTCATGATTTTCGTTGATAGCGAGTTGAAATTAAATTCAGGATTAAATCGAACTTAAGATTAAAAAATCGTTATTAACTTCGACTTTTATTATTTGAAGTTGATAAGTGAAATTTAAATCCTTAAAAAAAGTTTCTGAATTTATTAAATTTAGGTTTGTTTATTCCTCTTGAATTCACTGATTCTTCCATGACACAGATGGTTCTACGACATATTAGGACGGAAAGTAGAGGAATACTTTCTAGTTCCGTTTTTGATAGTCGAATTGTCAAGATACTAGCTGTCAAATTGGTGATAGATGTGAAGTTAAGTTCGAATCCAGAAGTTGGCTTGGATTTTTTTTCTTCTATTGCACACTGAAACCGCTGTGTAAACAATATAGTCTGGATAGAAAAAAAACTAAAATTTTTACTTTTTGACAATTAATGTAAACTAACTGAAATTCGACTGTTACTGTAACTACATTCGCGAATCGAGTTGAAACCGTTCAACACCTGAGACCTACACAATATATCGATAGGAATTTTGAACTATATTCAGACAATTCGACAAAATTTTAAGAACATATTAGGTCATCCTAAAAAATTAAAAGCTAATTTAAAATTAAAAAGTATATTTTTATGCTTGTAATCTTCTTTCTATTCAGTAAAATGAAGAATAATTTTTATTAGATATTGTACTTTAATAATAGAATAGAAATTAAAAGTGAAGTAGCAACATTTTTAGAAACGTCTTAGATGAATGAATAATTCCTTGGTTATTAAATTTTATTTAATCTAATTATTATCAGGAGACACCTGCTCACTGTGGGGCATTAGACCAGTACATCCTCCAGACATGGAGGAGGTTTTCCCCTAGCAGTGGACCGAAATTGCTAATAAAAAAAAGTATCAGGAATTATTCTACAACAGTTTAGTTTGTTTGCTTGTTTATTTTTCGTAATTACTTATGAAGAAAAGTTCTTATCATTTTCTAGCCTGATGGCTCAGATATTTTTGTTCAAGTATTTAACTTCTTTGGAATTCATTTTCCCTGTAACTGGAAATCTCCATTCGGTGATCGGTTTCATTAGGTGGCTGGAAAAACGATAGAAGCTAAAGGAAAGTCGTTTCCAGTAACCGCGTAGTCTGTTATAGAAAATCCCTTTGTTTAGCTGTCTCATGGTGTTCAGTTAGCTAATTGCTAAACAAAAGACAGGGATTGAGGTCTTGCCCGTTAATTTATCATCTTATCTAAATTTTTGACAATTGATATTTAATTAATTTAAAGGTTTTTTTTTAAATAAAACAGGAAATTATGCTTTAATGATTTCTGGAATTTTATTGAGTTTTCATATAGTATGTGACAATAATAGATGAACAAGAAATTGAAACATTTTTGAAATCCTTTTAACAAATGATTTATATAATATCGAATAGATAGTTTCCTTCGTTTGGAGTTTGCTTGTAACAATCTTCATAATGACATTATGAGTTTTAAATAAGATTCTTTTATGTATCCATGAAAAATTAAAGTAAGGAGAAAATAAAAAGTGATGACAAACTTCTTTATAAAGTTCGTCGATAAAAGATAGTGAGAGACGTTATATTTAATATTTAAACCAATTGCATAGATCATTTACCCAGATGAAAAGGTTCTGTTACGAATTACGTTTATACAAGATTATGAATTTAAATGTTTTATAAGATTCAAAAAAGAAACGCACTTTAGAAATACGTTGAATAGGAAATTCTAATTATTGCTACTCTTTTTTTATATTATTAACTTTGATGAAGTATTTTGAAAACTATGAGGTTGTAGTTTTCTTTTAATTATTCCTTCCTAATTGAAACATTCAAAAATTGCTTGAGTGAACTTCTACTGTAAAGTCTTTACTGGAGTTTACTAAAAAATGAAGCAATTAAGCAAAATAGTTTTATTCAGATAGTACTCTTTAATTTTTTTCATAATAAATTTTTATCAATAAATTTTCTAAATTGATAAATTTCTTTAAGAAGTTGCTTTTAACTTTGCAATGCACGGAAAATAGTTTGGAGATTATGACAGAATTCTTGAAACTATCCATAATTAAACCCCCTATTCGGAGTCGTCTGTTGTTCGAACTAACAACCAAAATGTCAACGTATTCGGTATGAAGACTATTCATGTAGTAAAGTAGGATTTCGCCAAACGTACTTCTCTTCAAATACATGCCGATATGGGAAAATATCGCGCTGTTATAGTCCAAGCAGCAGGTAATTTGCAGAAAACAAAGCTGAATAAAAGAAAAAACACCAGAATGATGTAGATGACAGGAATTACAGCAGTACAGTAACCATATGCATTTTAAGCGAATGATGTGAAAAGGAATGTAGATTACCTTATCAGTAGTGATTTATCTTATCTGATAAGCGAAACAAGAACTATATTTGACAAGCTGATCTCATACATATGAGAGTGCTCAGAATATTTTTATTTACTTCTGAAATAGGCGCAAATTGATAACATAAAGCAAAATAGTCAAACTGTCAATAGATGTAGAAATGTGTAGATCAAACAGGTTATTTGATCTGTGTTCGTAATGTTCTTGATTTGTTTCATTGCTTTAATTTAGATTAAATTTAGAAAGAAAAAAGTAAACCTGCTGCAGACAAGAAAGTAGCAAAACCACAGCAAAAGCAAATGCCGCAGCTACGGATGCTCCGACACCATCTCTTCACGGATGATCAAAATTCGGAAATCTTTATCAGTTCCAAGCCCATCTGTCATGGATCAGCGCCAACAAAAAAAAATGGCTTTGACAACTGTAGCCTAGCTTTTAAGCCATACAATGCCGTGCAATGCTCGATGTGTGATAAAAAGTTTCATTTGTGTTGCATTCCATAAAAAACATGAAATATATATCCCGAATAATTCATTTATTTGTCTCTAGTGTTTTATTTTACTTCAGTTTAAAGTACAGCCTGGACACAAGCACAAAACATGTATTAAAAACACAAGAATGTCCAAAACTTTCACCTTAATGCTATGAGGCTTTTAAAAATATCCACCGAGGAAGCCTCGTCGCATTCAGATGAAAGCTTTGGACATTCTTGTGTTTTTAATATATGTTTTTATGCTTGTGTGCAGGCTATACTTTAAATCATCATATGCAGCACACGTACATGTTTTATTTTAGATGATGAAACTGTGATAGTGAAGACAATAACTGCTAAAGCCACAAATTCTTCAATGCATTCGATTTCAGCATTACCTAACAGAGAAAAAAATGAGTGCCAATAACTGGCATCTAAACTGCCAATAACTATGAAAACCATACCAATAACTGTAGCTTTTTACATTTTTTAATTAAAATCCAAGTAACTCAATAAATTGTTAATATTGATTCTTAAAATTAGTGTATACTTAAAGTAAACATATTATAGATTTCAATGATAACCAGTTTATTAGCTTTTGTTGGCGTATTGCAGTTGAGGTTTATAAACTGCCATGTTCTTAAAGTACCAATAACTGTATGGGTTACTCCAATTGGCGGGAAGAATTTCTGTATTGCTTACATTTCACTAATTTCTTATTATTAATGCTATTTATTTTTTCTATCAATTACTATTTTTGAAGATTGTATTGATTTACTAAATTAAAGGGAATTTTAAAATAGTTTTTCATCAACAGACAAAATTGGTGGCGGTAGAGAATAAGCTACTTTGGATCCGATAGACTCTAAATGTCAAAACTAATTTGCACACGTTTTGAAGAACTTTATAATGTAGTTGGATACATTAAACAAAATAAAAAATTAAATGAAGAGAAACAATTGATCCTTTTTAAAGCATAAATTCCCTAAAGAAGTATATATACAATAAACCACAGAAGTTTCAAAGTATTTATAAAATATTTGGAGCCTGGAATGGATCACTTGAGGTCCTGGAATGGACCTATCGACGTCACGTATGATAAACAAACAGAATATTGTGTGAATTACTTAAAAAATCGTCGATTTTTGATATTTCAACACGGATGGTTCAATACTGTGCAGATCTTTATTGTTGTAATTCTGTAAAAACGCTTGGAATATCCTTCTTTAATATAATATTTCTTCTATATCAAAACCGGTTAAAACAAAGCACATGGCTTTGTTTATCCCACATGTGAAGCAGTAGCCTGGCGGGATATATTATAACTACGAAGCCCCGCCTATCCTCAAGTGGTCCATTACATTATATCCTTTTTTGAAAATATATTGCTGTCGTCTTCTTCAATAGGCGATAATCAACTCTACATCCAATCTGAAAATTTTGGAAAGCTTACAATCGTTGCATCCAAATCAAATC
Source organism: Thereuonema tuberculata (assembly GCA_023159025.1). Classification (NCBI taxonomy): domain Eukaryota; kingdom Metazoa; phylum Arthropoda; class Chilopoda; order Scutigeromorpha; family Scutigeridae; genus Thereuonema; species Thereuonema tuberculata. The sequence continues at coordinate 58,001,903 of JAFIDM010005346.1, read as the reverse complement.
TTTTAGTTCAGCCTCTATATCTACTAGGGTTAAAACGAAGCACATGGCTTTGTTTATCCCACAAGCCAAAAAGCAGACTGGTGGGATATTTTGGAACTACGAAGCTCCGCCTATCCTGAAGTGGTCCATTATGTAAGATTTAGGGCTTGTTATAGGAGAGGGAACTACAATGTAGAAGACAATGTTTCTGGAACATTGCTATGGCATTAGGTAGCTCCTAGACAAATTCAAACAAACGACAGAAACGTGTTTGGCATATCTGGCGTACTGGATTCCATCATTAACGAGAATACATTTTAAAGGAAGGAAGATTTAAGATTTGTGTTCTAAACAGTATATTGCAAACATATGTTTCACAAGCAGCATTTATCACTTCCACATAATGATGTTTTTATGTTCTATCACCATAAGACCATGTCGGCGTAGTCGTGTAGTCTACGGCAGTGGTCTGCCGTGAGACCGGGGTGCCGGTACCCGGGTTAAAATCCCAGTCGGGAGCACGGATGTTTCAACTTTCCTTTCTTGTGTTTGTTAGCCTCTTCTTCACTTTCTCTTCGGGTCTGACGTCATTCCATAATGGCGTCCTGAGGAAGGCCAACGGGAAACCACCTCAGTATCTTTCCCTTGAAATTCTCGGGATTCTGCTAGGGGTTCGCCATCTTGCGGACACTAGCGCTCCCTGGAACACGGATGTTTCATTTCCGAAACTGGCACTTCGGTTCGTACCGTACCAATTAATTAATTAATCACCATAAGACGATTGAGTATTGAATTATGAAGAAAATTAATTATATTTGCAGAATTTTAAATAATATTATACACTGTTATATATAAGCTTATGAAAGGTATATAGATAAGTAATTATTTTTTGTTTTATATTTTTTTAAATTGGTTTAATAACTATCCTTTTGTAAATACTTGTAAATAATTTTTTTTGCAATTTTATGATAAGTTAATCACAAGATACTTTAATTACACAGGATGTATCTGAAATGTGCTGCCAAACTTAAAGGTTGTATTCAATCATGCAAAACAAAGAATAAATGTCATATAAACATGGGTCTGGAAATGCTTTTTTTCCAAGATATGAACGATGCAACAATAAACAGATATTGGCCGTACAGTCGCTCAGTTCCTCAAAAAATGCTCGAAATGTCCTCCACCGGCTGCAATGCATGCAACACAACGTCTTTCCATCGACTGCCGTTCACGGTCGAAGATGCCAGGTGCACGTCGAATTGTGTTGCACCCATCCATTATGCGATCATGCAGTGCGTGGCGTCAGAAACCGGTGTGGTGTACACTAATGCTTTAAGATAACCCCATACGAAAAAGTCCAAAGGTTTTAAATCAGGGGAACGAACTGGCCATGTCACGATTACTGAGGAGCAATTTAATGACTCGACGATACGACGTAAAGGCCGACACCTCATTTCATCGTTCATATCTTAGAAATAACGCATTTCCATCCCCATGTTTATATGACATTTATTCGTTCTTTTGCATGATTGAAAACAACCTTTAAGTTTGGCAGCACATTTCAGGTACACAATATTATCAACATATTTAGCTTTAAAATAGTTTTTCGTAAACAGTAAAAATTAGCAATAAAGTAAAATGTAATAACGCAATTCATATAGACTTGTCTAATATCCTTTCAGCCCCACTGTTGCTTTAATGTACTAGAAAAATTGAAATATTTTCTTTAAACCTATTTATTAATATGTATATGTAATGAAGAGACACCAAAAAAAGTTCGCAACCAAAAATAATTTGGTATAAGTTTAATGAAATATTTAATTGTATTTTATCTTACTTTCTTTCCTTCCTCTTTCCTGAAAACATTATCAGCAACAAAAAGCTTATTAAAATCTTCTTACATTTCTTTTTCTTTCATTTCAGGCAATTTTCAATTTAAAACTTCGTTAATTTATTTTGTAGTTTCAACTTTAATCTTTTAAAAAGAAAGAATGGAGGAAACCTTCCTTTATTATTTTTTTAATAAGCGTTTGTCGAAAATTCTTCATCGTCCTCTCATTTTAATTAAAGAAAATATTAAAGGAAAGAAGAAATTACCGGAGTCTGAAAGCATTGTCTTGCTGTCAATGAATGAATTCGAGTTTTTGAGTATTCACAAGATAGAAATGAAATGAATGAATATCGTTCTTTATTTTCTTATAGCTTTTTAAGAGACATGTAAAAAGAAGAAATATTCCAGAAAAAAATTAAAAATTAAATATTTTTTTAATCCTAATGATATTTCAAATTACTTCCTAACAAAATAAAATCTTAAGCAAGGAAGGCGTTAAAATCTTTATTATTAAGTGTTTTTCAGTTACATGCATTCAGGCTATTAAGTACTATATTTCTTAAGCTGCTAACAACATTTTCCTTAAGGCTGTGCTGCCACTTTCAATTTGTTCTCATCAAATTAATAGCATTTAGTTATTCAAAGCAGATTTAGCATTCAAAACTAACAAAATCTTCCTTTGTTAATAGTTTACTTATGCAAGAATAGCAACAGAGTTATATTATTAATTAAAGTCCCTTAACGGACAAGAATGTCAGATTCCACATTGGAGGATGACACTTTCTGTAAGAATACGAAGCAGTTCTGAGACGCTAAACTTTGCTTGAATGTGTTTTCCTCAATTTTCATTAGCGTAAATAAATGAAATTAATGTCATATTTCCTTTCTTTTCTCCTTAGAAATTCTTAGACAATTTCGGGTGTGGTTTCACCAGTTTTCTCTACATCATTAATTTTCTTTTTATTTCAGCGTCCGCTTTGGAAATTCCTAGCAGCCTCTTTCTTCGTTAAAGAAATTTAGTAAGGAAAAATGAAACAAAAGAAAAAAAAATGACAAATTTTATTTTTCACAGTAAATAAAATGTATTTGTTCTGTCCTCATTTTGTCAGGATTATCAGAACAATGTTCTCATATATAACTTAATCACATTTAATTTTTCGTTTGTTTTTCTTGGATGTTAATTTTTTTTTTAATTCTGTTATTATTATTGTAGTTTTGTTCAATATAAATGTCCGTTGCACTTTCCATCGACATAAATTCGAAACAAATAGAAATTGATGAGTATCACATGTGCGGCTCTTAAAGATCTGAGTTTAAAATAATATTTTGAAATTACAAACAATAGTGCCGTGCTGGCGTGGCCGTGCGGTCTAGACGGCAGGTCTGCCGTTGCGGCCAGTGTGCCAGTTCCCGGGTTCGAATCCCGGTCGTGGCATGGATGTTTCTTTCTCCTTCTGTCCGTTCCCGTTTCTTTACCCTGGCAGTTAGGGTTAAAATGCATCTCCCAACCCGCAGTCGAAAGTCAGCGTGGGAGATTAGACTTTCATCCCCCCAGACAGTGAGCTGTCTGAGGGAGGCCTTCGTCCAGCAGTGGACTGCTAAAGGCTGTTAGATAGATAGATAGAAACAATAGTAAAAAGAAGTAAATCAGAGATAACTTTGAACCTTTTTTCCGAGTTTATTATTTCTTTAATATGTTGTGTTTCTTTATATATTCAAATTACCTTAAAGCTTTTCTATATCTTATGATTTCTCCAAGAACCATCAATGGTTGAACAAAAATGAGTGTTTTCAATTAAAATATTCGTTGTGGTTTTTTTCAAGTTACATTGCAGATGATTTGCAATATATATATATATATTTCTTTGTAGGCAAAACATAGAGGATTGTCTTCAGATTGTTAAAGATGAAATTCCAAGTGTATAACGAATTTTTGAGGAAGAAGGATAACATTTTCCCGTCCTCCATCACCTGAAGAAGTTTTCTGGCTTAAAAAAACGAAACATAGTGATTAAATAAAGATTTTAAAAGAAGTTTCTCGATGTTTGTTATTGATTTGAAAACATATAAGATTTTTCAAAACTGAAGCGGTTTCTATTATACGAAAAGTCTTTTGTGCCAATGTTTTATTACAAAAAGTACAAAATGTCTAGAAGTGTATCCTGGGCATGATATTGGCGTTTAAGAGAAGAATTTGAGTAAGAAATGACTTGTAGATCCGTCCACCAGAGCAGCTGGGAGTTGTTCATTATTTTTTTTTTATTTATTCATCAAAATATTACATTACAGTCCTACTAGGTTAATTGACCTGTGTTGTAGGTGCTGTGAGTTAAAATGATATCAGAAACAAAAATGGTCCTATATACATTTAGAGTAAATAATTTTACAAATAAAATAAGAATAAGCAATATTTCAAAATTTGAAAATAAAAGTTATATATAAACTTTTATGATATCTTATAAATGCATAACTTATGAGTACATATTAAATGTAAAGTAAAGTACATAAAGTATAAAAAATTAATCCTTTTTTTTTTTTTCAAAATTAGTCGACCCAAATAATTTTACCAGATATTATATATCTATATATTATTTTTTTTAAGATAGATATCTTTTCAATTTTTTTCATATCAATTGAAAATTGGTCGAATATTTTATTAATAAGTCTGTTTTTAATTCGTAATCCGAAGTTATTTCTTGGATTATCAAAGACTTGTTTAGTATATATTATATTACTTCTTGTTGTATGGATATTTTCTTCCTGCATGTTATAACATATTATATAATATTTTTGCATAATTAAATTAAAAATAACTCTTTGTTGAGGAAATAATATTTTATTATTTATAAAAATTTGATTTTGTTGTTCAATTTGCAGTTTATTAAAGTTAGGAAAAATGAAATTTATTATTTTTTTCAAGATTCTGTTGATATTTTTCATTTCATTTTTATTTATATAGATCCAATTATCTATACCGTAATTTATTATTGAGTCAATATATGATTTGAATAATATAATTTTTGTTTTTTTAGGAAAGATGTCTTTAATATGATAAAACATATATAAAAAGTAATTTAACCTTTTTAATATATGAATATAATGAGTATGCCATGTATATTTATTATTTATATATAGACCTAGATATTTATAATTATTTATTATTTCTATACTTTCACAGTTACAGGTGTTCATATCTTCTGGTTGGTTGTGTATGCAGTGGAATTCATGATATTTTATTTTTGGTATAAAGATGATTTTTTTATTCTTTGAAGTAATTATCATATATTTTGTTTTATTTTTATTAATGGCTAATTTATAGTCATGTGTCCATTTAATTATATTAATAAAGTCATTTTGTATTTGTTCTTGTGCTATTGAAAAGTTTTTATTCGTGTTTATTAATAATAAGTCATCTGCATAAGCAAAGATATTTGAATTTGTTGAATTTTTGAAAATTGTATTAATATATATTATAAATAATATTGGACCTAAGGTAGATCCTTGTGGTACGCCTTTGTTTAAATTATATATTTTACTTATTTTATTTTGAATTTTAACTTTGAATTTTCTTTTTTTTTAAATAATTTGTTAGTATATTAAGCATTGGGCCTCTTATACCAATATTATTTAGTTCTTGTAGTAATATGCCGTGATCTAAACTATCAAATGCTTTTTGCATGTCTATATATATAATTAGAATGAAATTACTTTGATTTAAGCTTTTATTGATAATTTCATTTAAATCTTGTAATAATAATGTTGTACTTTTATTTTTTTGATATGCATATTGATTTTTATGTATTAACTGATATTTTGCAATAAAATTATAGATTGTGTTAAACATGTAGGTTTCTGTAATTTTTGATAAATTTGAGAGTAATGAGATTGGTCTATAATTTGTTACATTCAGATAATTTCCATTTTTAAAAATAGGAATTAATTTGGCTATTTTCTATTTATCTGGATATATTCCTTTTATAATAATATTATTTATTAATAAAGTCATAAAATCTGCTATATTAAGATGGAATTTTTTAATATCCTCTACAATAACATTATCTAATCCAACAGAGTTTTTGTTTTTCATATTTTTGATTATTTCAGTGTTTTCAGTTATTGTAGGAGGAAACACAACTACTGAATTGGGAGACTGGATAGTATTTGTTTTTAAGAGATTATTATTACAATTACAGATTTCAACTTTACCAATGTTTGTGAAGTATACACCCATTTCAGTAAGAGTAGTTTGTAATCCTTTTCTTTGTATAAGTTTTTCTAAATTATTGTTTATGGTTGTGTCCTTTTTGTTTATAATAGAGTTTATTATAAAAGGAGGGAAAAACGCCAACCGAACAAATAAATATGCCTTCGCCCATTGAGCCAACATCAACGAGAATTCTGTACAATTGTTTCGTCCTTATTGGGGACTCATCAGCAGAATGTACTCGTTGATGTTTTGGCTCGCCGGGCGAAAGCTCTACCCAAAGCAAATGCGATCCCGCGAATGGCTCGCCGGGATAAACAACAATAAAATAAAAAAAGATCCTGAAAGATCCAAAATATTAACCTCTTGTCCTCTCACTGAAAGGCACTAAGGAAATTAATCACAAATAGGCAAATTGAAATATTCAATAGAAAGCAAGTTTAACGTCCGTAATCATTTAT
>JAFIDM010005346.1:57976703-57995328 GCA_023159025.1 Thereuonema tuberculata | reverse complement strand
TTTTCACCTGAGTGAAATATTTAGAGTTCACTATTTACACTGTTCACGGTCTAGAAGCACGGACTTTCAGTCTTACGCTATTGGTCCCCAGGTAGTCCATCAATTTCGTGACTAGTGCGTCCCTCACGTCCCGGGTCGATTACCCGAGTACAGGTCGGAAATCCCCGAAGTCGGTTACAAGTTGTTTTACGCTTTGCGCTTTTAATTTTTTTTTTTATTTATCACCTCCGTAATCAGGTGGATAACTTCACCTGCGGACTCGTCGGCTCGACCAGGTGCTCCTTACATTCGGGTGGGTTGGGGTATCCTCACAACCTCTAGCGCTCCTTTTTGGCACCCCCCTCAGGCAACACCATGGCCACGTCGCGTTCATCGGTTTATTTGTCAAATGAACGGGCGCTGCTGACTTCTATCTGTAATGCTCCCATGGTGACAATTGGCACCTTTCTATCACACAAAGTGCTCTCTCTAGCACCTCCCCAGTCATCTTCTTTAAAAGACATTACCTATCACCAACCTCGGCAACTCCTTCACCATAATTAAGCAAATCGTCCGTACGCCAAGTCCGAACCACACGAATGAGGACTGCCCAGTGAACAAAAACGCTCGACTGTGTCCTTCTCGCCGAACGACACTAGTTTTTTCGTACCGTAGAACAACTCGCCCCTCCGTCTAATGCAATTGCTGTACGAAGATTTCTGCCCTCATCTAAGCCTCTTGAGGTCGATTGGCTATTTCTCCCTTTACTCGGTTCGTGATTCGTCCAACGATTTCCGCCGGTATCCCTTTGTATCGGTCTGTCTCGATCTGGGCTATGCTCTCCCGTTTTCATCGGGTTGCTTGGTGGAGACTCCGTCCGATCACTGTTTCTGCGGTAACCCGGTCCGTTACTCCTACTTGTAGGCGATGACACGCTGTTCACGTTTGCTTTCCTATCGGGCTGTGTGAAGCTTTCACTGGCGTGGTCGTAATTCCCTAGCATGAACTGAAATTTTTCGATGGTCATTGCGTCCACACTCATGAGCAGATTTCGTATATGAACTGGAAAATGTCTCGTGAGTAAGCTTATAATGTCCTGCTCTGACATCGGCGGTTCACACTGCCTCAGCGCAGCTATCTTGTCCTCTGCGTAACCACGCATACTACCATCTCCTCTCCTCCAGTAGGAGTGCATGAGGTCGAATTTGAATTTGGCCTGTGCCTCCTTTCCCCAGAATCGAGCGAGAAATTTACTCTTAAACTCGTCCATGGTGGTGGGAAACGGGTCCAAGGTATCCATCCACGTTTTCGCCGCTCCTTTTAGCATTTGGTAGATTATTCGCGGCTTCAGTGCCTCTCTGACATTCGTTAATGCGAAGTAATTTGTGACAGCCTTCATAAATGCACTGGGATGTTCGCCGGACGTCCCATTAAAGGTCAATGTGGGTGGTATATTGGTCAATGCCGTTGCCAGCGTTACAGGTGCTGTTGGTAGGCGTTCCATTTTGTCATTCATGTCCTTAACTCGTTCTTCTACGAGCTGTCGAACTTCCTGTACTTGTTGAACAACCACTGTTTGTACATGTGTGCTTAGCTGGGCATGTTTGTCAACCGCGTCGCGGTGCACCTGTCCGACCTTCTCTGTTATTCCTATTATGCTCTGCTTGACTTCGCCAATTTGTCCATTGACTTGGCCGAGTTCGTCGGCCACTTTGCCTTCTAAGGTGTCGCACTTTTGCTGCACTGCTGATTCGACTTGGGCTATGCGACCGTCGAAGGTCGTTTTGAATTCACTGATTGTACGTTGGACGTCATCCTTAATATTTCGAAGACCTTGTTCAAGCCTCTCGGACAGCTTTACTTCTTGAGCATCGATTTTTGCACTTTGTTCACTTATTTTTGCATCTAATCTCTGCAGCGTTTCTCCAGTCTTTGCACCTAGCTCCTCGACTATGGTATTCAGTCTCTGAATTGACTCGTTAGTCTTGGCCATCTGTTCGTCCATTTTGGCATTTAATCGCATGCTTTGTTCGTCCATGGCATCTAATTTCGTGTTTTGTTCGTCCATTTTGGCATTTAATTGCGTGTTTTGTTCGTCCATTTTGGCACCTATGTCAGCTTTCAATTGCGTGTTTTGTTCGTCCATTTTGGCACCTAATTGCGTGTTTTGTTCGGCCAACCTAGCCATAGCTTCAAATAGCTCTGCTAATCCTGGTTGCCTTGCCGGACTACGCGGCGCTTCTGCAGCTAGTGTCTCAGGCGCGGGAGCTACAATGTGAACTGGTCTAGGCACTGCCACGCTAACGTGTGCAGCCTGCTCTTCTAAATTTAACTGCTGCATCAAGCTAGAATCTAACGACTCGGGCTCGTCCGTTTCTCCATTACTGGCGTAGGTTTCAGCCTCCCTATACTGAGAAAACGCGTCTTTGGGCGTCTTTCCGTCTGAATCACCGTTATTGCTCATGACGACTTTAAACTAATTTGCTATTCTAATTACTTAACTCCTTAAACTTGCATATACGTCCTCACAACATGTAATGGAACACACCTCTCCGTGGGCCGTGTCCACTTCGTGTTTCAGTCCGCTGTCTTCCTTCGGGCCGTGTCCACTTCGTGTATCGGGTCCGCTGTTATCGAGCCGGGTGCGTCGTGTATCGGGTCCACCGTCTTCGAGCGTGGGCGCCTCGTGTATCGGGTCCTGCTGTCTTCGTGCGTGGGCGCCTCGTGTATCGGGTCCTCTTTGTTGTCGGGCCCCACGTTGGCAAGCCAAATATGTAACGGTACCACGCGATAATTTTAGTCCTTCAGGGGTTGTTCGGGTATTTTGTTGGGCGCCAACCGAAAAGTCCGTTCGGTGAATTTTCTATCTACCCCCTCCAAAGTCGTTACATGGTATGCCCTGACTAATCCAATCCATTCGGAGCGTGGGGGAGCCACACTTCACGTTCACGCACAAAGAAGCACAACGCATTCACCACATTAATTAAACTTAACCATTTTTATTCGACACTGCAAAATAACAATATGACACAACACTGCAAGAATAATACTTTCGGCGAAGCTATGGCTTATAACTTCTTGAAGCATAAAGTTAAATTACGACGCACTGAAATTTCACTTTCGAAGCACTAAATAACTAAATTACGAAGCACAAATTTTCACTTACGAAGCACTAAGTAACTTGGGGAACCCTGCACGGGTGTACACGTGCATTGAACACAAAATTTGCAAGCTTTATTTTGCAAATTAATTTCAGTAATGTTTCGCTCAAATAAATTGTATAAATTGTAGGCTATCCACGGGTTGCCTATTCTAACTAACGATAACTTGATTTAACACACCCTATTTCTAACAAACGCATCGAGAATTTGAGGCGCGGCCGCCAATACATCGTCCGCGGCGATCGTCGAGGCCGGGTGCATTGTAGCAAAGGTTAAAAGAGCGAAACTGCGGCGAGAGAGAGAGATTTTAACTCGAACACCCCGTTTTATAAACTTTAAGAGCGCCGCTGTGTGACGTCACGCGTCGCACAGACCATACGGATAGCAGGATTGCCTATCTGCCCAAATAAGGGAGATTACCTCATTATTACCTCACATGGAGTGATAATGCTAATTAACCAATAGAATTACAATGCTTACAACAATTCCAAATATGGAATGATGGCCACAAGGAAATTCCTAAGAATAGGAAATTTCCAAACTCAAATAAACTCAGCTTAATTAAAGCAAAAAGAAAATTAATTCCTTATCAAAATCCTTAAATTCAACTAATCTTAAATTACACAACTACTTAAAACACCTAAATTTCTAACACTAAATTGCATTAAATCCTAATAAGTTACATTTAAAAGATTTATCTCCTAAAATCCTAAATTAAAATAAATTAAAGCCTAAACTAAAATAAAAATCACTGACAATAATTAAAACTGTCCCTAACGAAGTCTTTCGCCATTAGCTTTTACAAAATAATTACTTTGAAATTATTTTTCTTAATTGACATTTCGTTTATCTTTATAATGATAATAATATTAATATTCTAATATTTTAATAGTTATAATAAATCGACATATGAGTATTGTCACAATATATATATATATATATATGGGCCCGGTAGCCGAGTGGGTAAGGGCGCTTGGCTGCGGGTTGGAGGTAGCGGGTTCGATTCCCGGCCTCGGCGGAGGACGGGAATTTTTCCACGCTTCTTTCTCCTCCAAACGGGCCCTAGGGTCTACCCAGCCCTCTATAGAATGGGTACCGGGTTTCTTTCCCGGGAGTTAAAGGCGGGCGAGCGACGGGCCGACCCCCCGTCCTCAACTTTGTCCCGTAGGTTTTGATCTCTGGAGCCTACCCTCCAGCAGCATTGCGCGGTCCTCTGGGCCTGATCGCAACTTTAACTATATATATATATAGTATAACGCATACATATAACTAATGTATGAAAATAATATAAGTGTTTATTAATTAATTATTTTATTTTAAGTCGGAGGGGGGGGGGGACTAATTTCTAATGTGTTTTTTTTGGTACATCCTTTTGAAGTTGCTTATTGGAATAGATAGTGAATCGAAATGTTTTTAGAAAAAACTTCTAAATGTATAAATTTTCATTGATAATATTGACGAGTCATTATGGATTTTTTATAAAAGTGTTGAAACTTCAATGATCTTGTATATATCATTAAACATGCATTGCCGTAAATATCATTAATTAAAAATTAAAATAAAACAAATAATTAATCTTGTATTTCAAGGATATTTTTAAAATGCAATAATAAAACCACACTATATACATCTAAAAATTTGTATTTAAAATTATTTAAAAATTGCTGTATTTTCAAGGAGATGAAACTTCCTATCGTCTGCTATAAGTCCTTTTTTATTTCATTGACCCCATATAAAAAAACCAAATGCCATAGATAAAATAATGCCATTTAGGTTTTCAACCCCAATCCAAGTTAAAATAAACATTATAAGCATGAAGGTTCAACAAGCATTTAGTATTTGTAATGTGCAAAATAATTTTCAGGAACAATTAAGTAAGATAAAGAATAATTTCCAAGAAAACGGTTATCCCAAAAAGTTTATAAATAGAACTATTGCTGAAACCTTAAACAATCTGTATAATACAAAAGATAAGACAAAAAATAGAACTACATCAATATATGCCACAGATCCCTATCATCCCATTTTGTACAGACAAATAAAGAAAATTATGGAAGGCTCAGATATAACAATAGCGTACACCTTAAATAATAAAACAAAATTTCCAAAACCTTATAATAAATTAAATATAACACCCTTACAGCAAAAAGGATGTATTTATATAGTAAAATGCATTGATAAAGACTGCTACCATATCGGTATTAGTGGAATTACCTTAAAGGAAAGATTGTCTTATCACAAAAGTGCCAAAAAAACAGGTACAACAGAAGCATCATTGTTTGCTAAACACATTTACGATACAGGACATGAGGTTGACCTAAAGCAGGCTGTAATCTTAGGAAAAGAAAAAAATAAAATTAGAAGAGAGGCTATAGAATCCTACATTATTTCATTGCTAAAACCATATAATACTTGTTTGACAAATGCTAATATTAAAAAATACATAGATAATTACAGGTTAAAAGAATACAGAAAAAATAGTATTAAGAAGTCAAAAAACGAGGAAAGAAAACAACATTTTTCAACAAACAACGCAGGGAAGTAAGCACAATGAAAAAGCAGACCACAGAGGATACCCCTTATGAAGAACCTAAAACAGGACTTACAGCAGACGATAGGAAGTTTCATCTCCTTGAAAATTTCTCCGACAGAGGGACTACAGAACAAAGGAAGTGCTTTTTAAAGATCACATGTTTTGGAATTTTTAAATCTTGATTGTCTCAATTGTATATAAATAGAGATTCTCTTAATATAATTGTAAGATTGAAAGGGTCCGAAAGCTCTCTGCAACCGACAATGTAATGTATACAGCAATTTTTAAATAATTTTAAATACAAATTTTTAGATGTATATAGTGTGTTTTTATTTTTGCATTTTAAAAATATAAATTAAGATACAACGCACGTAAAATTGTTTTAAAGTATTTCAAGGTTGAAACGTCTTTTTTTAAATATATTCTAATATTATTTCAGTTAGTGAAAGAGATATCTCAATTAATCATTCACGAAGAGTGTTTGAAGGTGTTAATGCTTCTGTCTCGTCACTACTACAAAATGGAATCAGTGGATTTCATTTCATACCAGTAAAGAAACTGAAACATTGAAGTGATGGTTGCCACGTATCGACTCGATGTCATGATTTTCGTTGATAGCGAGTTGAAATTAAAGTCAGGATTAAATCAAACTTAAGATTAAAAAATCGTTTTTATCTACGACTTTTATTATTTGAAGTTTATAAGTGAAATTAAAATCCTTAAAAAAAGTTTCTGAATTTATTAAATTTAGGTTTGTTTATTTCTCTTGAATTCACTGATTCTTCCCTGACACAGTTGATTCTACGACATATTAGGACGGAAAGGAGAGGAATACTTTCTAGTTCTGTTTTTCAAAGTCGAATTGTCAAAATACTAGCTGTAAAATTGGTGACAGATGTGAAGTTAAGTTCGAATCCAGAAGTTGGCTTGGATTTTTGTTCTTCTATTGCACAATGAAAATGCTGTGTAAACAATATGGTCTGGATAGAAAAAAAAATAAAATTTTGACTTTTTGACAATTAATATAAACTAACTGAAATTCGACTGTTACTGTAACTACATTTGGCGAATCGAGTTGAAGCTGTTGAACACCTGAGATCTACAGAATACATCGATAGGAATTTTGAACTATATTCAGACAATTCGACGAATTTTAAGAACATATTAGATCCTCTTAAAAAATTGAAAGCTAATTTAAAATTAAACATAATCTTTTTATGCTTGTAATCTTTTTTCTATTCAGTAAAATGAAGAATACTTATTATTGGATATTGTACTTAAATAATAGAATAGAAATTAAAAGTGAAATAGCAACATTTTTAAAAACGTCTTAGATGAATAAATAATTCCTTGGTTATTAAATTTTATTTAATCTAATTATTATCAGGAGACACCTGCTCACTGTGGGGCATTAGACCAGTACATCCTCCAGACATGGAGGAGGTCTTCCCCTAGCAGTGGACCGAAATTGCTAATAAACAAAATATCAGGAATTATTCTACAACAGTTTAGTTTGTTTGAATAAGAAAAAGAAAACATCACCTGAACAAAAGAAGAAATTGCCTTTCTGATTTTAGTTTATGGAAAGGGTTTGGGAACGGCCGTTTCGTCCTTCTATTGGCTCATCAGCCCAGTCCTCGCCTTCCCTCAACCGAATCAGAAAGGCAAGATCTAGTTAGTGGAAGCACGTTAAATTTCTTTATTATTAGTTTAGTTTAGTTTATTTGCTTATTTTTCGTAATTAGTTATGAAGAAAAGTTCTTATCATTTAGCCTGAAGGCTCAGATATTGTGGTTCATGTATTTAGCTTCTTTGGAATTCATTTTCACTGTAACTGGAAATCTTCGTTTGGTGATCGGTTTCATTCGGTGGCTGGAAAAACGATAGAAGTTAAAGGAAAGTCGTTTCCAGTAATCGCGTAGTCTGTTATAGAAAATCCCTTTGTTTAGCTGTCTCATGGTGTTCAGTTAGATAATTGCTAAACCAAAGACAGGGATTGAGGTCTTGCCCGTTAATTTATTATTCTATCTAAATTTTTGACAATTGTTATTTAATTAATTTAAAGGTTTTGTTTTTAAATAAAACAAGAAAATATGCTTTAATGATTTCTGGAATTTTAATGAGCTTTCATTTAGTATGTGACAATAATAGATGAACAAGAAATTGAAACATTTTTGAAATCCTTTTAACAAATGATTTATATAATATCGAATAGATAGTTTACATTCGTTTGGGAGTTTGCTTGTAACAATCTTCATAATGACATTATGAGTTTTAAATAAGATTATTTTATGTATCCATGAAAAAATTAAGGTAAGGAGAAAATAAAAAGTGATGATAAACTTCTTTATAAGGATAAAAGATAGTGAGAGAATTTATATATAAATATTTAAATAATTGAATAGATAATTTACCCAGATGAAAAGGTTCTGTTACGAATTATGTTTATTCAAGATTACGAATTTAAAAGTTTTATGAGATTCAAAAAAGAAACGCACTTTGGGAAATACATGAATAGAAACAACGTTTTCTTTTCCCACAAGTTTTTTTAAAATTCTAATTATTGCTATTCTTTTTTTATATTATTAACTTTGAAAAAGTATTTTGAAAACTATGAGGTTGTAGTTTTCTTTGAATTATTCTTTCCTAATTAAAACATTCCAAAATTGCTTCAGTGAACTTCTGCTGTAAATTCTTTACTGGAGTTTACTAGAAAATGAAGCAATTAAGCAAAATAGTTTTAATCAGAAAGTACTCTTTATTTTTTTTCTTAATAAATTTTTATCCATAAATTTTCTAAATTGATAAATTTCTTTTAGAAGTTGCTTTTAACTTTGCAATGCACGGAAAATAGTTTGGAGATTATGACAGAATTCTTGAAACTACCCATAATTAAACCCCGTATTCGGAATCGTCTGTTGTTCGAACTAACAACCAAAATGTCAACGTATTCGGTATGGAGACTATTCAGGTGTTGAAGTAGGATTTCGACAAACATACTTCTCATCAAATACATGCCGATATGTTATATTGGCATGTTGAAAATATCGCGCTGTTGAAGTCCAGACAGCAGGTAATTTGCAGAAAACAATGCTGAATAAAAGAAAAAAACACCAGAATGATATAGATGACAGCAATTACAGCAGTACAGTAATCATATGCTTTTGAAGCAAATGATGTGAAAAGGAATGTAGATCACCTTATCAGTAGTGATTTATCTTATCTGATAATCGAAACAAGAACTATATTTGACAAGCTGATCTCATACATATGAGACAGCTCAGAATATCTTATTTACTTCTGAAATAGGCGCAAATTGATCTGTGTTCGTAATGTTCTTGATTTATTTCATTGCTTTAATTTAGATTAAATTTAGAAAGAGAAAACTAAATCTGCTTCAGACAAGAAAGTAGCAAAACCACAGCAAAAGCAAATGCCGCAGCTACGGATGCTCCGACACCATCTCTTCACGGATGATCAAAATTCGGAAGTCTTTATCAGTTCCAAGCACATCTGTCATGGGTCAGCGACAACAACAAAAATGGCTTTAACAACTGTAGCCTAGCTTTTAAGCCATACAATGCATGCAATGCTCGGATATGTGATAAAAAGTTTCATTTGTGTTGCATTCCTGAAAAACCATGAACTACATATCCCGAATAATTCATTTATTTGTCACTAGTGTTTTATTTTACTTTAGTTAAAAGTACAGTCTGCACACAAGCATAAAACATATAATAAAAAACACAACAATATCCAAAGCTTTCACCTCAATGCGACTAGGCTTTTAAAAATATCCACTGAGGAAGCCTCATTGCATTGAGGTGAAAGCTTTGGACATTCTAGTGTTTTAAATATATATTGTTATGCTTGTGTGCAGGCTATACTTTAAACCATCATATTCAGCACACGTACAAATCTAAGTATATTTTATTTTAGATGATGAAACTATGATAGTGATGACACAAACTGCTAAAGCCATAAATTCTTCAATGCATTCGATTACAGCATTACCTAATAGAGAAAAAAATGGGTGCCAATAACTGGCATCTAAACTGACAATAACCATGTAAACCGTACCAATAACTGTAGCTTTTTGCATTTTTTTTTATATTTAAAATCCAAGTAACTCAATAAATTGTTAATATTGATTCTTAAAATTAGTATATACTTAAAGTAAGCATATTAAAGATTTCAATGATAACCAGTTAATTAGCTTTTGTTGGCGTATTGCAGTTGAGGTTTATAAACTGACATGTTCTTAAAGTGCCAATAACTGTATGTTTTACCCCAATTGGCGGGAAGAATTTCTATATTGCTTCTTCTTCATCTTCTTCTTCTTAGCCTGGTTCGGTCCACTGCAGGACATAGGCCTCCCCCAATTTCCGCCACCTTCTTCTATCTTTTGTCTCTCTCCACCATCTTGCACCCCTGAATTCTATATTGCTTACATTTCACTAATTTCTTATTATTAATGCTATTTATTTTTTTCTATCAATTACTATTTTTGAAGATTGTATTGATTTACTAAATTAAAGGGAATTTTAAAATAGCTTTTCATCAACAGACAACATTGGTGGCGGTAGAGAATAATTTACTTTGGATTCGATAGAGATTAAAAGTCAAAAGTAATTTGTATACGTTTTGAAGAACTTTGTAATGTAATTGGATACATTAAACAAAATAAAAATTCAAATGAAGAGAAACAATTGATCCTTTTTAAAGGCATATATTCCCTAAAGAAGTATATCTACAATAAACTACAGAAGCTTCAAAGTATTTATAAAATATTTGGAGCCTGAAATTGTGTAAGATTTAGGGCTTGTTATGGGAGAGGGAACAACAATGTAGAAAACGACGTTTCTGGAACATTGCTATGGCATTAGGTAGCTCCTAGACAAATATAAACAAATGACAGAAACGTGTTTGGTCTATCTGGCATACTGGATTCCATCATTGACGAGAATACATTTTAAAGGAAGGAAGATTCAAGATTTGTGTGCTAAACAGTGTATTGCAAACATACGTTTCACAAGGAGCATTTATCACTTCCATATAATGATGTTTTTATGTTCTATCACCATAAGACCGTGTCAGTGTGATCGCATAGTCTAAGGTGGCGGTCTGCCGTGAGGTCGGGATGCCGGTAACCGGGTTCAAATCCCAGTCGGGAGCATGGATGTTTCAACTTTCCTTTCCTGTGTTTGTTAGCCTCTTCTTCACTTTCTCTTCGGGTCTGACGTCATTCCATAATGGCGTCCTGAGGAAGGCCAACGGGAAACCACCTCAGTATCCTTCCCTTGAAATTCTCGGGAGTCTGCTGGGGGTTCGCCATCTTGGGACACTAGAGCTCCCTGGAACGCGGATGTTTCATTTCTGAAGCTGGCACTCGGTTCGTACCGTACCAATTAATTAATTAATCACAATAAGACGACTGAGTATTGAATTATGAAGAAAAATAATTATATCTGAAGAATTTTAAATATTATTATACACTGTTGTTTATAAGCTTCTGAAAGGTATATAGATCAGTAATTATTTTTTGTTTTATATTTTTTTTAAATTGGTTTAATAACTATCCTTTTGTAAATACTTGTAAATTTTTTTATTTTGCAATTTTATGGTAAGTTATACACAAGATACTTTAATTACACAGGATGTATCTGAAATGTGTTTCCAAACTTGAAGATTGTATTCAATCATACAAAACAACGAATAAATCTCATATAAACATGGGTTTGGAAATGCTTTTTTTTTAAGATATGAACGATGCAACAATTAACAGATATTGGCCGTACAGTCGCTCAGTTTCTCAAAAAATGCTCGAAATATCCTCCACCGGCCGCAATGCACGCAACACAACGTCGTTCCATCGACTGCCGAACACGATCGAAGATGCCAAGTGCACGTCGAATTGTGTTGCACCCATCCACTATGCGATCATGGAGTGCATGGTGTCAGGAACCGGTGTGATATACACTAATGCTTTAAGATAACCCCAAACGAAAAAGTCCAAAGGTTTTAAATCAGGGGAACGAGCAGGCCATGTCACGATTACTGAGGGGCAATTTAATGACTCTACGATACGACGTAAAGGCCAACACCTCTATCATTTCATCATTCATATCTTAGAAATAACGCATTTCCATCCCCATGTTTACATGACATTTATTCGTTCTTTTGCATGATTGAATACAACCTTTAAGTTTGGCAGCACATTTCAGGTACACAATATTTTGGCTTTAAAATATTTTTTACGTGAACAGTGAAAATTAGCAATAAAGTAAAATGTAACAACGCAATTTATATATATTTATCTAATATCCTTTCAGCCCCAGTGTTGCTTTAATGTACTAGGAAAATTGAAATATTTTCTTTAAACCTATTTATTAACATGTATATGTAATGAAGAGATACCAAAAAAAATGTTCGCAACAAAAAATAATTTGGTGTAAGTTTAATAAAATATTTAATTGTATTTTATCTTACTTTCTTTCCTTCCTGAAAACATTATCAGCCACAGAGAGCTTATTAAAATCTTCTTACATTCTTTTTCTTTCATTTCAGGCAATTTTCAATTTAAAACTTCGTTAATTAATTTTGTATTTTCAACTTTAATCTTTTAAAAAGAATGAATGGAGGAAACCTTTCTTTATTATTTTTTTAATAAGCGTTTGTCGAAAATTCTTTATCGTTCTCCCATTTTAATTAAAGAAAATATTAAGAAGAAATTACCCGAGTCGGAAAGCATTGTCGTGCTGTCAATGAATGAATTCGAGTTTTTGAGTATTCACAAGCAAGAAATGAAATGAATGAATATCGTTCTTTATTTTCTTATAACTTTTTAAGAGACATGTAAAAAGAAATATTGCCAAAAAAAAATAAAAACTTAAATAATTTTTTAATCCTAATGATATTTCAAATTACTTCCTAACAAAATAAAATAAGCAAGGAAGCAAGGAAGGAGTTAAAATCTTTATTATTAAGTGTTTTTCAATTACATGTATTCAGACTATTACGTACTATATTTCTTAAGCTGCTAACGTCATTTTGCTTAAGACTGTGCTGCCACTTTCAATTTGTTCTCATCAAATTAATAGCATTTAGTTATTCAAAGCAGATTTAGTATTCAAAACTAACAAAATCTTCCTTTGTTAATAGTTTAGTTATGCAAGAATAGCAACAGAGTTATATTTTTAATTAAAGTCGTTTAACGGACAAGAATGTCAGATTCCCCATTGGAGGATGACACTTTATGTAAGAATACGAAGCAGTTCTGAGACGCTAAACTTCCCTTGAATGTGTTTTCCTCAATTTTCATTAGCGTAAGTAAATGAAATTAATGTCATATTTCCTTTCTTTTCTGCTTAGAAATTCTTAGACAATTTCGGGAATTGGTTTCACCAGTTTTCTTTACATCATTAATTTTCTTTTTATTTCAGCGTCCCCTTTGGAAATTCCTAGAAGCTTCTTTCTTCGTTAAAGAAATTTAGTAAGGCAAAATGAAACAAAAGAAAAAATTGACAATTTTATTTGTATTTTTCAAAACACTTTTTTCCCAGTAAATAAAATGTATTTGTTGTGTCATTTGGATTATCACAACAATGTTCTCACATATAAAAAATCACATTTAAATCTTTCGTTTGTTTTCTTATATGTTAATTTTTTTTAAAATTCTGTTGTTATGATTGTAGTGTTGTTCAATATAAATGTCCTTTGCACTTTCCATCGACATAAATTCGAAACAAATAGAAATTGATGAGTATCACATGTGCGGCTCTTAAAGATCTGAGTTTAAAATAATATTTTGAAATTACAAACAATAGTAAAAAGAAGCAAATCAGAGATAATTTTGAACCTTTTTTCCGAGTCAAGTTTTAATATTTCTTTAATATGTTGTGTTTCTTTATATATTCAAATTACCTTAAAGCATTTCTATATCTTCTGGTTTCTCCAAGAACCATCAATGGTTGAACAAAAATGCGTGATTTCAATTAAAATATTCATTGTGGTTTTTTTAAGTAACATTGCAGATGATCTGCACTACATATTTTGTATTCAAAACATAGAGGATTGTCTACCGATTATTAAAGATGACATTCTAAGTGTATAACGAATTTTTGAGGAAGAGGGATAACATTTTCCCGTCCTCCATCACCTGAAGAAGTTTTCTGGCTTAAAAGAAACGAAATATAGTGATTAAATAAAGATTGTAAAAGAAGTTTATCGATGTTTGTTATTGATTTGAAAACATATAGGATTTTTTTTTTCAAAACTGAAGCGGTTTCTATTATACGAAAAGTCTTTTGTGCCAATGTTTTATTACAAAAAGTACAGAATGTCTACAAGTGTATCCTGGGCATGATATTGGAATATAAGCTAAGAATTTGAGTAAGAAATGACTTGTAGATCCGTCCACTAGAGCAGCTGGGAGTTGTTCGTTATTTGTGCTGCAGAAGCCGAAATGACTTGGAATTCCATCGAAAAGTGGTGAAATCATACGGTGTCTAATTATATGTCGTTAGGGAGTGTGGAGTGGCGGTGCAAGTAATTCGCTAAAGGATGCAGAAGTTTTGGAAGACGATCTTCAAACTGATCGACCCCGGATGTCATATAAACTCGTAATGCGTTGGGACAAGTCATCAAATACGCTTCCTGAATAAGCGAGAAAGGAACATTCTTTTCAATATCTGTTTTTCGTTTGAATGGCTATGTAAGAAGGAACTAGTTGCAAAGACGTTTCGATCCATCTTCGTATTTAAAGCAATGTTAGTTAAAATAACTTAACAATGTATAGAAATAAAAAACAATAGTTGAGACTAAATTGTTAGCAAGTGACATCCTGGAACAGCTGTTTCATGCTCTTTGGCGATCATCAGCCAGGAGCAGTCACCAGTAAAACAACAAGGTATCCGTACTGAGGCTAATATCAATGATCATCGAGTGGTGCCTCAAAAGAAATAATCTTCTGTAAAAATAACAATGTCAATGTTCGTTTGTTCATAACCTTAAATCTCCGAAAGTTCTTCAACGATTGCTTTGAAATTTTGACACAACGTTGCATTCGAATGCGGGTGTGTTTTTTTATACCTATTATTTAGATCTCACACCTGTGACAGGTAAAAACATGCTTTTTTGACAACCCCAGGTGTTTGGCGCCAACCCGCAATGCACCTGAGTTAAGAGAGAGAAGCTACAACGGGCTGGGAAGTCGTACATTCTCCGATCTCGATATTAATTTGCTAAATAAATAAAGTTTTTCTTTTTAATGCTATATATGCAAGGGTTCCGGAGCGAAGCGACGGTACCCGGCTAGTTAACAATAAAAATCTCACTAATGAGTGTGCTTGTTGTTTTACTGGTTACTGCTCCTGGCTAATAATCGCCAAAGAGCGTTACACAGCTGTTCACTTGGTAAACAATTTGGTGTCACCCAATGTTGTTTATTAATAATTCAAATGCACAGTTTGAATTTTTGTGCTTTAAAAAAATTCATTGAGGCCGGCGAACGGTTGGCATATGAATTTTCTCACTTATTTTTCATTAGTGAGTTTTTTATTGTTTATTTTTTCTTTTGAGGCACCACTGCGCTTCCGATGATCAACGTATACAAAACTTTAGTTAGCATAAGGAAATCAATGGCACGAATTATGACAAAATAAGAGGTACCTTAGACAGATAACATGGCAGAATCGCTTGAACCGAGACTTGTAAGTTGGGTCTGATTCGGCTGGTTTGTCACAAGTCTTCGGGTGAGGTTTGTGGATTTGGGAAAATATCAGTGCGAAAGGCTTCAATCTCTATTGCGTTCAGATTGGGACAGTGGTCACTTAAAATCTTCAAGGCAACTTTATTCAGCATACAAAACTTAACTACTTCATCTGTAGGTTGGGAAGCAAGCTCAGCAGACTGTGAAATTCTCCATACATAATACTTCCGGGTAGGAAAGTAAACTGTGTGTTCAATCTGGTGAGTGTATTGCCACAAGAAGATATCATTATATGCAAAGGATGCAAGTCTGTGGTGAAGGGTCTTAAATCCACAACTTCTGTTTCTCTCTTGATTTATCAGGAATTCAATAAAAGCATTAATGATGCCTTCTTTATCATGCCAAGAGCCATGTAACCAACAATATTTAGTTCCTTAAGCTGGAACTAAATAAGCTGGAACTGGCATTGAGTTTCATTGAGTCTCTTAAGGAACTTCTGAACTTTACCTTTTACGAATTCACTTTTGCATCTGAAGGTAGATTATATTGAAGCTTACTAAGAAGAAGAAGTATTTTTCAATTCTTATTTCTGAGCGTAGTTTTAATTTTATTAAATCAATAACATCGATCTGAGTTTCAATTTACTACCATTCCTTGTGATTTGTTTCGTTTTACTACTAAAAAAAATATTAATATTTGCTTAAATTAAAAAAAAAATATAATCCGATGAAGAAATACTTAAATGATACAAAAAAATAGTGCACAAAAATTTTCTAAAACTGATTTGCAACAAAAGAGTAAATAGAAAATTGTCATCCTTTAATCAACTTAAATTCCTAAATATGGTATAATAAATCGGCATTGAGGCTACGGGGCTACCAGAATCATTCAACATTAGATTCTGGAAACATCATAAAAATTTCGGAAATACCGGGATAAAAAAAAAATTCCAGTTGAAACAATGATTTTATTATGAAAGGTATCGAAAATTCATGAACATTTCAAAAATAGAAACGTTAATCTCAACAAATGATAGAAGTTCTTCGAATAAATAAATATTTGTGGAGAATCTAATTAGAAAGTATGAATTATGATAACGAAAAAAAGTAATAATATACTATAAAAGTGCGACAGTTGAGTACATACATATTGATAAAATTAAATTATTAATTACATTTGGTACAATAAATTTGATTAAGAGATATGCTAGTCTAAAATTGGCTATTATACAGGGTGATCCAAAAGTACATAAAAATTTAAAAATGCAGTAATTTGTGGAATATTGATAGTAGAAAGATACGGTTTTCACAGAAATGCTAAGAATGACGCGGGATTTTATGTGAAAAAAGGTAACTATATTGGCTGATTAGTTACATTTTCGACCAATAGATGGGGCCACTGTTTGTTGCGTCATTCGTCTGGTGGGATAGGACAGTTCAGACGGAGTACAGGCTTACAAATGTTCAATGTGGCGCCCCTCAGTCAGGAGCAAAGCCGTCAAACGAGGCACGACACTATTCATCGCATTCAACAGCATATCTGTTGTTATTGCAGACAATGCCGGATGGCATCCTTCAACGTACCCAGTGACGTT
Organism: Thereuonema tuberculata; assembly: GCA_023159025.1. Classification (NCBI taxonomy): domain Eukaryota; kingdom Metazoa; phylum Arthropoda; class Chilopoda; order Scutigeromorpha; family Scutigeridae; genus Thereuonema; species Thereuonema tuberculata. Next base: position 57,978,352 of record JAFIDM010005346.1, on the reverse strand, counting down.
GGCCGATCACGGTCACCTTTGAACACCTTTGACTTCAAGTAATCCCACAACCAAAAGTTGCAAGATGTGAGGTCGGGAGATCTTGGTGGTTACTCATGCGGTAACGAAAGACTGAAAAACTGTTCTCCCCGAATGGTGAGTGTAGTAGTCGCAATATTCGGTGGTGCTCCATCTTGCATTGCTGTGACTGTATGGAGTACTTGCCTCTCTTGCAAATGTGGAACAATGCTGCTCCGAAACAGTGCTACATATCGCTCACCCACTACAGAAACTGTTTGAAGTTCAGACCCCTGACTTCAAAGAAAAAGGGGCCAATAATGAATTCAGCGCTAAAACCACACCACACTGTAAGTTTTGGCTGATTCGGGGTTGGGAGTTGCCAAATGCATATCTGTTTTTTATGGCACAGATGCGGCAGTTATGCATATTGACACTGCCATTAAGTGTGAAATGCGCTTCATTCGTCTACAGTATCTTGAACAGCTAATCTTCATAGCGTCCATTTGCTGGAAAACCTAATGGGTAATTCTTGACGCTTCGTCAAATTGACAAGTTGCAGTTTCTGCAAGTGTTGAATTTTTGTAGGAATATCTCTTCAGTATGATTTGGAGTAATTTCCTTACAGTGCAGTACGATATGCCAGTTCTACGTGAAGCGTCACCCGCACTGCATTCTCCATGTTTAGAAACTGCCGATACTTCATCCACCGTGTGTTCGTCATCCTGCACAATGGCACGGGATGTTTGTGGTCTTCCGCTTCGTGGACTTGCTTCCAAAGAGCCTGTGTCAAATTTGGTTATCGTTTCCAAAGTGTTGCACATGTCATCAGTCCTTTGCCACTTCAAGTGCCTCTCAAGGTCCGATGTCCGCTCAATGATGCGCTGCCACATTCTGCGTTCTGTTAATAAGTTTCACTAGGATAGCTTTATCATGCAATGACAATATTCCTTTGTGTACAGTACAGTAATCACGAACAGGAAACAAGGCCGCTGTCACTTTCACATTTTACGTTGTCAGCCAGAGGTGCTTTTTATTTACTGACAGGCAGCTGCTTTCTTAAAGCCCTATATTACCAAAGTAGCTACAGACTTTTTCGCGGCAGTTGCCGACAACGTTGCTCTGCTATTGGTCAACATACGATCACATGACCACAAACAGCCATTTCGGAGTCCCGCTACTTTGAACGCCACTGTGTAGAGTTGTGTTGGCTTCTATTCTCTGTTTCTTCAAAGTTTGGAAAATTTTAAAATGTACATTTCTGTACATTTAATTGTTCCAATTAATTGTTGCTTCGTCATCGATGGCGTTATTTAGAATGCCACTAAGCGATCGCAATCGTTCTCGGTGTGAGATATGGTTCCAAAGAATTTCAAGAAGAAATTTCACCGATACAAATAAAAAATTAAAAGCATGTAATAATAATGATGTCATCACATATTTTAAAATAAAAATAAAAACTAAGAGCATTAAAAATAAAAAAATAAATAAATGATGAAAAATATAAAATTAAATAAAAATAATAATAAAAAATGGCCTATAAAACCAATCATAAAATAACAAATAGAACAATTTAAAATAATATTTATGTGTTATACTATATATTGTAACGGTACCACGTGATAATTTTGTCCTTCAGGGGTTGTTCGGGT
>JAFIDM010005346.1:57954190-57976693 GCA_023159025.1 Thereuonema tuberculata | reverse complement strand
ATTGACATTTCTTTTGTCTTTACAATGATAATAATATTAATATTCTAATATTTTAATAGTTATAATAAATCGACATATGAGTATTGTCACAATATATATATTATATTTCTTGCAATTTTTTACCAAAACGAAATCTTTCAAAGAAAACTCTATTAATTTAATTTTTGTGTAAAATAATATATTTCAATATTTATTTTTAGTAGGGAACAGTTTTAGAACCTTGGAAAATGATATTCTAATTACAAAATATAAGGTTCATAATTTAATTAAAATCATTAAAAAAAATCAACTAATGATTTCCCTGTTTGTTTTGACGTAACTAATAAATTACTAAATATACTCATAATGCATTGTATTTATTTTCTCCTAAAACAGAAGAACTATCAATTTAAACAAAAGCAAAACGAACCATAAAAAGTATGACAATGAGAATTGCTGTTAAAGAGGTTGAAAAAAAAAAAGTTGAATAAATACATTACAATAGATGCTGCATAAAAAACTATTAAAATAAAATGAACGAGCTACATGTTTTGTTCATTTGATTGTAAATTTATTACAATTTTTATGCAGCATAAATAACTATGAATTTAAACATATATGTAAGAAAAAAAAATATTTTATTTTGTTTTTAAATTTCATACAATACAACTTCAGTGAGTAAGTTTCTTTTTTAAAATTTTTATCTGATTGGTAAAGAAATATATATTATAAATTTTATAAATCCTAATTTTTGCTAAGCATGCATGTCCTGCTGTTTGCTTTATATGTAATTTTATTTAGATGTAATGTTATACTGTATTTTGCTTCTCAGTTTATCAGATATTTTTAGTTCTATAAAAAAAATTATAATCATTTTCAGAAAATACGATTAACCTCATCTGGACTGGATATTAAACGTATGTAGTTTACTCTTCTTCGAAATGACATAGTTTAAATAACAACAAAAAGTCATAACTTAAAAAAAAAATTAAAAACATTGAAAAAGCCTAATTTTGTTCATAATTGGTCTTTTTTTTCACAAGATACTAGTGGACCCGGTAGCCGAGTGGGTAAGGGCGCTTGGCTGCGGATTGGAGGACGCGGGTTCGATTCCCGGCCTCGGCGGAGGACGGGAATTTTTCCACGCTTCTTTCTCCTCCAAACGGGCCCTAGGGTCTACCCAGCCCTCTATAGAACGGGTACGGGGTTTCTTTCCCGGGAGTTAAAGGCGGGCGAGCGACGGGCCGACCCCCCGTCCTCAACTTTATCCCGTAGGTTCTGAACACTGGAGCCTATCCTCCAGCTGCATTGCGCGGTCCTCTGGGCCTGATCGCAACTTTAACTTTAACTTATCACAAGATACTAATTTACTACTGGAAACTAAATAGTTAAATTTCTAAGAATTAGCGCTCAAACATATCAGCAACAGAGCGGGGAACTCCAAAATGGCGTCTGTCGCCACTTTAGTAGTACAGGGCTTTATGCTTTCTGACCCGACAGCGCCATCTACTGGTCAGAAATGTAACTAATCTGGCAAAATCCTGCGTCATTCCGAGCATTTCAGTGAAATCCTCATCTTTCTACTATCAACAAGGGAGAATATAAGGGGGGGGGGGGGGCAAGGGGATCCGGGCCCCTCCCGAAATAATGAATATAAAGAAAAAAATAAGTACCGTAATCTGAATTATTTTAATGAATCATGCATTTATGCAATTAATTCAGCACAAATTCAGGGCATTTAGCACAAATTACCCTCTGAATATGAGCAGCAAAACTGATATAAAGTATCATGGGGGTATACCATCATGGGTTCGAATCCCGGTCGTGGCATGGTTGTTTCTTTCGTCTTCTTTTATGTGTTGTGTCCGCTGGGGACCGAAATCTGCTCTGTAGGTAGTGGTCCCCATTTGTCTTCTATATGTTACAGGCTATAGTGTATATGAATTCAAGTACATTTATGTTTAAAAAGATATAGAAGAATTCTTCCATTAATTATTTATTCGTAAATTTATGTATTTCATTTAATTTATTCAAATCTTTATTCAAAATAGACGTTCATGCATTTTAAGAACAAAATTGCTTTAAATACACAATATTTTATAATAATATTCAGCTTCACAGACTATTCAGAGTGCTCAATTCTGGCCAAAATAAAGGTCTCAATTTCCAGCTCATAAAAAGGAACTGAATCCCGAAAAGATTTTTTCATTACACTTTAAATTATATAAAAGTGGATGAATAAAATTAACAGCGATCATTCTATTGAGAAAGGGAAGTAATGGAGTAACAAAATCAGTTTTCATGTTTTTCACAATTTTTATTTGAACTAAATATAAATAAATAAATATTTAAATAAATCTCCAATGATTAAAAAAAAATCTTTTCTTTATTTATTTGTTTCCATTATCTTTTGTGAGGGATGCAGTTCAATGAATTGAAATGAAAAAGTTAGAGTTTTTTTTTTCAAGTAAAGCAAAAGTAAATATGTATCCGGATTTTTCTCAAATTTATAAGATTAGATAAATTACGTCTTCCTTTCAGTTATTGTAAAGACTGTAAAAAACTTTTGTAAAAAAATTTATGCATAACTTAAACAGAAACTTAACATTGCAATTTACATCCAGAAAAATACAATTCGATTTTCATTATTCATTTTCCTGAGAAATGTAGCTACCTTATTAAAGACTATAAATAATGAGTAAAAAGTAGATTACATCCAGAAAAGACCGATTATTCTCAGTTGCAGGCTGTTGAAATCGATTTCTCGTCGGCAGCAAAAAATATCGATGTTTAAGTAGAAAAAGAGAGGAAATCGCGATTAGCTAGAGATTTATTAAATTCCGGTGACAGTAAATTGTTCAAATTCTTATCAGAGGAATTCATTTGCTTTCTGCTATTGTGAAGAACTCGAATGCCTACTTCTTTGACTGCAAAAGTAGAGGTGTGGAAGGAGGAAATTGCCAATTGCCAAAAGATATTTTCCAATTATTCTTCTTTTTGATTAGATCTAAATTCATTAGCGTATTCTGAAGAGATAAATATCAAGGGTATGCATCGATTCACTTTCAGCTTTTGTCCTGTTTGAAGTAATTCTCAAGAAATAAATAATATCATTCTAGTTGAAAGATTAATATCTATCGCAAAAATCTATATTATACATTTCGTATCTGTTATTTAGTCTTTGTTTGGAGAAATGAGAACGACAAAATTCCGTATTGCGTTTTGTAATCCAAACTTCCTTCCTTCTTTCAATTTGTACACGTTATGCTCACAGCTCACTTATACATCAGGGAAATGCCTGACTTTGTTTCATTGCTCCCTTCTGATAACCAGCCTTCTTCGGCTGATGTATTATCAACGAAAACTAATTACAATTATTTATAATTGATTCTTTTTAAATGTAGGAGCTATATTGGATTGGGGAATCTCCAGGGACCGGCTATAATTCTTGTCGAACAGCCGAAGTAATACTAGTCCAATCTGTAGTAGAGTGATTCTACAGCAGTTGGACAGAATACTCTTTTGTTACCCTTTGAGGCGAAAACTGCTTCATCTATTCCATTAAACCTACTCAATCTTGTTGCTGTATCATCATAGCTCTGAATATGAGATTTAGATTTTATTTTTTATCATTCTTCGCTATTTGAATTTTTGTGAGGTGATCTTAGAAAAGATAAAATTATAACTATCTATTAACTTGTATTGTAAAACTCCGTCGTCGTATGCATTTTCCTATCTTAAAGTTCCACACAAATAAACAATTAAATACCAAAAAAAAACTCATTTATTTATATTTTTATAGATTGCTTAATATTTGGTGATACTTTCTTCCTGAAACATTTTTTATCAAGTGATTAATATCTTTGACGATCATTCAAGAGCTTTCACTTATGAAATAATGCTAATTAATGAAATAATGCTAATGCTATGAAATAATGCTAATGCTATATATCTCATAGTAATTTCTCTGAAAGATGATAATTTGTAGTCTTTGTTTTAGTTTTTGTTTCTTTTTTTTTTTTTTTTTTGAATAACTAATAGACTTTATTTGGTTATTTTTTGTGCATGCAATGATGTTAAAAACTTGCTCAAAATTGACTCAAAAATCCAGAATTTTTTTTTATATCCTTACCATTGTTACTCATTTTAGGCCAATTAATATATTTTAATAGCAGTAAAGGTGGCTGTAAAATTTATGAAAGATAAATTTCATGATAGATTGACTGTTAATCATCTACTGTTTCATATGAAAACTTCACAGGCTCGCAGTTTATGAAAATAAACATTTCTAACAGTTTTCGTGCACTTTGTTTTTTCTTTAGTTTTTATTGCCTTTTCTTCGAGTAAAGGTAAGGATTCTGTCTTTGCTATGAATCAAAAATTCTTAATGCTAAGTGTCAGATATGAAACAGAGTGAATTAAAAGAAATCCAAAAAAGTTTGGCACGAATACAAGTACTTCAAAATAGAAAAAGTTTACAATATGTATTTTTACGATTTATATCGTAATTTAAAAGTAAATGTAAAAGTAAATAGGGTTGTTATACTCTAGTAGGTTTACTCGCAAAGACAGGGTGAAGCTCACCACAGAGAACAACAGCAACAACAAAAAATACATCATGTTTCTTTTCAAGTATAACAAGAGTAAAAATAATTTAGTAGTTATTAATTCTTTCTTGCTTGATGAGGGAAAAAAAGAAAGGAGTAACAAAAAAATTATAAAATTTTGATTTCCTTTATTATAATATAGCTGTAAAGAACTACTTAACAAACCCATCAGAGGAATAGGAAAACATAGGTTTTGACCACAAGATAGCAACAATGTTTAGTCCCGACGCACTCCAGTGATTTTAGATTACACGAAAACTAGGTTACATCCCTTTAACGTTTGGTTTTTAAAGAAATTCTGTAATTTTAACTTTTTAATACTTTAGATATAATACACAACCAAGATGATGATTTTCTCTAGCGTGAAGGCATCTTGTTACCTGAAATTCAACTCTGACTACCGGGTTCGGTTCTCATGTGGGTTTCGTGATGGTGGACAATCCGCGCTGGGTAGGTTTTCTCGGGGTTCTCCCGTTTCCCTTGCACTTCTCCCAACATACTTTCTCAGTCTTCCTCTCCATCTGTCCATATTTCCGTGGGGTAGTACAATAGACCCCGGTCGCAGTGCCTGGCTTCTCTGCCACCCACATTCATTACATAACATAACATAACATAACATAACATAACATAACATAACATAACATACTTGAAATTCAAAATATCACACAACAAACAAAAGGAAAAAATAAACGTAAATTGAGAATATTCTCATCTATTTCCTTTTTCCTATTAATTGAAGATACTCTCTCACGTCTTGAAGATAATAATACCGCTGCATCATCGTCTTAGTCTTATTTGTGAAAATGGCGCTGTGAGAAATATCACTAAACACAACAAAGCACTAAAAGAAGCACATGATCGCTGTCTCTGTTTGTTCGCTCGTCAATGTAGCCTATAATATGTGTTCTTACAATGAACTTATACGATGAGTCGTTGTGGGATCTCTTTCGTCGTACTAATGAAAACTTAATCGGATCATCTGTTTTTCTCTCTCTCTCTTTCTCTCGCTGAATTTCTATGTGGTTGTGGCATGAAACCAGAAACCCGAATACAATTTTGGAGTCGTCTTTTGTCTTTGTCTAATGATGAATCATTGTGCGTAACCTGGACGGTGAGTCAGCCATTCACACTTAATTAACTACGTATCAAAAACGATGGTGTACTGTTCTCTTATACGGAGTAATGCAAATCTATAACACCAAGATATTTCTGCATCATCGCAGAATACAGAGATAACATATCATAACCTGAAAAGGGCAGATCAGAAGAAAACACCTAGCGGGGAAGCAGTCTGTGTCTTACCGCTAACAATTACAATGAATTCCTTCTTTCAATTACTGGCACTCACTCATAGTTTTCGTGACTCAAGCACAATTCCTAATGTGACGTAGAATACGGAAATGTTTTGGCCCAATATACTAAAAATTTGGTTATGACTTCGTCTTTTTTGCTTTGTGTTGTGAACGTCCATAATGAGATTATCTGGATTTTAGGCCGATATTTAGTTTAATTATAAGCTAGAAGCTATGTTTTGAACTTATGCGATGTATACAACCGGATCTTTCCATAGGACAATGTAGTTTTGTCAGTGACGAATACATATATAAAATAGCGGCAGCTCATATTGGGTGACTGATCATGTTTCAGAGACAGTAACAGGTGAAAACCAAGTAGACAGCATGATGAGTTACTATAGAATGTCTCAAAAGAACACCACCATTAACTCTTTAAACACATTGATTTTGTATAGGTATAATTTACATTTTAGATCAATCTTAATGAAATAGAGAATACAATACAATATAATATAATTATGATTAATAGACCAGAAAAAGAAGGAAATTGTGGGAGAATTTTGTAGGTGTTACAAAACCTGTATGAACTAGGCATAAAAAAACCGTGGCATAATCTAAAAATATATAATTAAAATATTAAAGTAAATATTTTAAGGATTTTCATTATATTATTTCTTCATAAATAATGCAAATTTATGAAGAAATCATTAGTTTTTTAGGTATTTATAAAATTTAGGAATGCATTTAAGAGACTTAAATAATATATATTTAAAATCTTTGCCAGAATAATTTCAATAAATGAGTTGATTCACAAAAACAATACATATTTATTCAGTTCCTTCCTTTTCATGGTTATAAGATAAATACTTCTGCACCATCTTTATGCTTTAATTTTAAAAAATATATGGGGAATTTTCGGAAAGAATCAACGCCTTTCCTTTGTCAAGCTGCCAAATTTAAAATTAACAAAGTCAACAGATCAAACACGAAAACTCTGTTACACTTTTACAATATTATCTTTTCTTGTATCATTGTATTATGGAGTTTCATGTTTTATTATTCTAAAAATGTTACAAAGAGTTAGCATTTTCCTGTTTGATTACTTGTCTTTGTTAATTTTAAATTTGGCAGCTTGACAAAGGAAATGCGTTGATTCTTTCCGAAAATTCGCTATATATTTTTAATAAATATTTATGTAGCATAAAAATGAAGTAGAATATTTGTTCAGTTTATAAATTAGAGAAAGGAATATTAAGTTATATGTGTCTTTAGTTTTTGCTTATCTCCGAGATCAATACTGATTTTATGTTAAAAAAAGATTAATGATCTTCTTTTCATTAATCCTTTAATCCCCTGCTGCCAAAACTAATCCGATCTTCTTCAAAGGATCGTCTTTTCTTGATATTCGAAAGAAACTTTTAAGATAAATTACTTCACAATCTCCAAACTTTTCCGTAGACATTTACCACTGCATTTGTTACTTCTACCTTTAATTAATAAGTGAGAGAAAAATTCCAGCAAAGCCTCCAACTCATTAGCAAAGTAAGTGCAAACATTAACTCTATCTTTAAACAAGAAACTGGTAATTCTCCTTTAACAATCACCTTCTATCAATGTCGTCTCCTTCGGTATCCGATTGTCTACAATGAAATCTACTGTACATTTACTTTCTGTTATTGGAATAAGCTGATGTTCCACTGTTGAAAACCCAAATCAGCAAAAGCACGTAAGAAGAAATAATATTATCGTTGATTTCACTCATGAAGACAAGCGAATATAACTTTCTGTTCAGCAAATATTTCATTATCCGAAAGTGCCATGAAGGAAAAAAACGCATTTTCTTTCAATTAAATCACACTTTAGATTTAAGGCTTAAAATTCAAACAATAAATAAGAAAGTGAAATTCATGTAAATTTAAATGAAGATACGTAATACACAACCTTCATTTCAATTTACATTTCACTTTCTTAAAATTATTTATCTAAACAATAAATAAATCACACTTAGTCTAAAGTGTGATTTTAGGTGAAGATAATTCACGACATTTAAATTCTGAATTAGATTTCACAATCTCACTTTGAGTCAGATGTTTTGTATTGTTATGAACATGCGTTCGATAGCCAAAAATCGTTTAGACCGAAGCAGCCCCGTTTTCTTTCCTTGCTTTGTTTTATTACTGTTTAGTTACTTAGCCTCCGTCAGATAGGTACAGAATGTATCTGAAGACTAACCACAGATAGACTCATCGTGTTCACTGGTTTAGAGCCAGACTTCAAAAAATACATTCATTATATTACACACAATCCCATGATTTAAGTAGGTTTTCTTAGGTGTTCTACAAATCTTGGTGTTCTTATTTTATGGAAGAAGCATCCTGAAGTCTAGAACATAGAGTTTATCTTGAATCAGCAAATATGCGGCATATTTTCTGAAAATATGACTTGGCTGCTTATTTTTTGTTTATACTAAACTGATTTTTACTTAATTTAAACTTAATTTTACTTAATTGTTTAATAATTATATTAAATAATTCTTTATTTATATAATCGTTAATTTTTGTCAATATAAAATAAAATAAAATAAATGCTGAATGTAGATCATATCATTTTTCGTTCAAAAATTCATTCAATAGAATTCATCCACTTAAAAGTTAAAGCAAAACTATTAAAATCCTAAAATTCTTTTCTTTTAGATGAACCATACTTTAATAAAGAACATAAATAAATGTTTCTGCCTTTAATTCATCACCACTGATTTTCCTGGATCCCTGTCTTTGAGAGCAAAGGCAAATGAAGTTATTTAGGAGTAGTACTGGGTCAGCAGCAAATCGATAGCAAGCATCTAAATTCAAGGTTGAAGGGGTTAAACTTCTTGGGATGAAATTCACAATTAGAATTCAAAACTCCAACAAAAGTAAGGACTAATTATCATTTTCTTGTTTCTGGAAATTCTATCACTTTTTTTCATTCTTGCTATTCACGGCAACCATTACTGTGAATGGATATTACGAATAATAACGAATAATTTCTGGCAGCAGTTTCTTTTTAAGTAAACTGAGAATTTACTGAGAATGTTTTAGATCAGATTATCTAGGAGAATTATTGTTATCATTTATTGCTCTGTGAAAAAAAAAAAATTAACCTCGATTTCAGTTCTATGACTTCAATTTACAGGTTTAGTTTCTTTATTCATAAAAAAAAGCTTTTATAGACAAAGGATTCCATTTTACTGTTCCTTTACTTTTACTGCGATTTCCTTCACCACAATTCTCTCTAAATTTCGTTATTCCATCTTGTGAGTTTGTCTCTTCGTTTGCTTCCCATTAATTATTACTAGAAGAATTACTAGAACCTTATTACTAGAATCACACATAAACTCCCAACTGTTTTATTGACGAAGCATCCTGAAGCCTAGAACATAAAGAGTTTCACTTGAATCAGCAAAATGCAGCATATTTTCTGAGAATATGACTTTGCTTCTTATTTTTGCTGATACTAAACTTATTTTAACTTAAGGATGATGGTTAAGTAGATTCGTTAATTTACTTCTTAAAATTCTGTGTTTCATTTCTACTGACATGTGTTATAAAACAAAATTTTTACCTTTGGATTAATAGACTTGTCTTTTACTTTATCTTAGTGAAACTTATTGACTTTGGGGTTAACCTATCTATTGTCTCTGCCCAATATTAAATATTTAACGCTAATAGCAAATCTATAAAGAGTCAATTTTAGCACATGAAACCTGATTCATTTGCTTTCTTTAACAAATTCTTTTCGCTCGTTATTAAATATATTTTATCATTTTTCTATCTATTAAAATGCTCTCTAACTGGAAATTTAACTTTACATTGAGAAAATTTAATTTAAAATAATGATACTTATATTTTTATCTGAATTTGTTATTATTCACTATCTACAGGATAATTCAAAATTCCCTGTATAAATTTTAAAGGTTGGTTCTATTCAGTAAGACAAACGAAAAAGTTCAAATAAACATAGGTCCGGAAATGAATAGTTTTCACGATAAACATAGTTTTCATTATTCAATGTATGTTTTTATTATTATTATTATTTTTTAAATAGGAAAGAGTGATTGAATAAACGGTGTAGAAAATAAAATAAAATAAAAATGAACGGTTCCGGAAATGAAAAGTTTTTTCGTAAAACGTATCTTTCGCTATTCAATGTATGGTTGGCCATTTCCTGAACCAATCAAATAATTGTGAAAAATCGTATTTTTGCATGTATCTTGCAAACGCAGAAACATTTGGAATGATTGATATATCGTTCGATAGAACTTTCAAAAAGCAACATTTTCTCAATATAATGTTCTCTTCCAACTTTTATACTTTTTGTTTAAATTGAGAATAAGTCAAAATTTGACCCTTTAAAAGGCGCCATCTTGGAAACCAATAACTCTTTTCTAAAGATTTTTGTAGCATTTTGTTTGTCTTAAAAAGATCTACATTTTATCCATTTACATGACCAATCTCTCTCTTATAGTTTGGTCACAAAATTGGAAAAACGTAAAGTCTTATAACAGACAGAATAACGCTTTTATAATATAAGAATTCATGCTAATATATGTTATTATAATATAATAACAATATATGTTATTATAATATAATAACAAATTAAAGAAATGAAATTAACTTGGCACAGCTCGTATTAATTGAAGGGTTCGGCAGTAAATAATGGTAAGCTCCAAAATTATGAAATTAATTTTTTTTTTTACTACAAAACGTAGTACTTTTACTACAGAAATTAACAAATAATTCCACATTCTCTCAATCGATGGCAGTACTATGTCGAGTTAGTCGTTATTCCATTGAATGCACGACTGTAAATACTGTAACTGTTTTTCTTAATATCTTCAAAAGTGACAATTGTCGCTTACCATTATTTACTGCCGAGCCCCTCAATTGATGCTTCACCCTTAAATTTCCAGCAACTTCAGTCTTTCATCATTCTTCAGTCTTAAAGATAAAACAAATGACGAATTGCTGTTATCATCGGATTGCTGACATTCTTAACTCAAAACCTCAATAAATCAAAATCTCAGAAGTTGATAGCAAACGCGAACAATTATAAAAAAATGAAACACTTTTAATATTGTACAAAATTACAATATCATTTACTTCAGAAAATACTTATAATAAAGTACCAATATCAAGAGAAAGATAATTAAATAATTATAAAAAGAAAATGAAATAATCAATGTAATAAGCATTACAGCTTCTACCTTGCATTGAAGATTTTTTTTTCTTTCTTTTTTGCTATTTTATTTATTCTTTATATTGATTTGGTTATATGTGACAAATGTTCAATTTTATGATTTCTTAAATTAATCTAGATTATATAAAAATATTTAGTTCAATGATTTCAGCTAAAAAAAATCTAGCTCAACCATCTATTAATATTTTTTTTGGAATTTCTAACCAAGTTGCAGATAATTTTGCTTAAACTAAATAATGAAGCAAGCACTGCTTAACAAAAATTTATTATCAACAAACATCCAACATTCACATGTAGTTATCCTTCATCCTTTTGGAAATAATAGAATTTTGAAAAATGAATTTGAAGTTTTGGATTTCATGAAAATATGAAACTGTGATAGATCTGACCTACAGCTTTTTAAGTAATGCTCAGCTTTGTATTTTTATTTTACGCTAAAAATAAAGAAATCTTTGGGAAAAATGTGACTCTTCCAATGTAATTTTGCAAGAGTTTATTTTTATTTGAGAACCATATCTATATTGCCTTATATCCACAAACAAATCATCTTCATTCTTTAAAATTTCAGCAAGACATGCAGGGCATTCAATTGACCAAAAGTCGTTAAATTACCTACACTTCTGCGCAAGAGTTTAATATTTCAATATTTCATATTCCCCACAGTGAAACATTCTCTCCGAAAGGACTGTTGTCTCTCTTTTTTCTTCCACAGCATAAAATTTTAATAGCGGCTGAACAAATAAAAGCCACACAGCGTATCGTAAATTCCTGTATCGTAGCCACTTATTCTCTGCGTAAACCGAGCGCTCCAATCGATAACCGACAAGACTAACGGAATTTGGCTATAGGGGCGCCCGCAGCAAATCCCCTGTTTCCATGTTCCTCAATCACTCATATTGTAAGGAACAATGTGTATTCAATTGCATTAACTGTTAGTTTCTCCAAAATAGAAAACGAAAACAAAATATAACAAGATACCTCAGAAAAACAAACAAGAAAAACTAAAATAACAATTTTCTGTAACTATTCACCAATGGAAAGAAAAATAGCAGATTAACTAGAAATAATTCCAGTATTTTATTATTGAAATTTCTAGACTACATTTACTATATTACTTGAATTCGCACTTTTGAATAGATCGTACAGGACATTACAACAGCGAAATTTCAAATCCACTATAACCCTCTTAAACAAATGCTTGTTTCTTTAAGAAAAATAAATCCACCAGATGTTAACTGAATAATCAGACTGTTCACCAAGCAGTTTTGGAAGCGGTTGTCATATTTGATTCTTAGTGAAGAGTGATTGGTAAGGAAAGAATATCATATGGATGACAATGGTAAGGAAAGAATATGTCATCCATTGAAACTTCCATAAAAATTCTGTTTTGTGATTTAATACTTAAAGCAGAAAATTTCTACAGTAATTTCATCTAAGCCACTGTACGTAATGAAAACTAAAGAAAAGAAATTATTATTAATAATTATATTCTCCTAAATGAATATCATTTAACGGTAGCGTTTTATAATTTGAGAAAATAAATTATAATTTCAGTAAAATTATAAAAAAAGGTATAATTTACTAATATTTAGAAAAATATTCTTAATTGTTTTTGAAATGTATTAGCATACATTTAAAACAAAATAGACTTCAGATTTAAAATTTTTTTTCAGATTTCTGTCCCAACTTTTGTCATGAAATCACAACTTATAGAAGCAAAACTTGACTTTTTTGTTTGGAATTGATTTTTAAATTATCAATCAATCAATTTTCTAGTATTTTCAAAGTTTCATGTTTACGATTTTTTTCTTCATTTTGCAGATTCAAAATGCATGCTTTTGTCATCTGATTTGTTTTCATAATTTTCTCTCCTTTTTCACCCACTGTCCTCCGAGCGTGGTTCCGCATGATGCTGTCAAAGTGACGCTCCGATGAAGGGCAGGCGTCTAGACTTCTAAAATAAAAAAAAAGGCCAATTTTATTTGGTATTGAAGATTTCGAAATGCCTTATGCATTTTGGATCAATAAAAAAAAAAGGAAATAGCGCCCTCGTCACTATTCTATTCAATCAAGTTGCCATGGAAATAGCTTCACCAATACAACGAAGCCTGAAATTTTTTTATAACAATTGAAAAAATTTGGAGGTTTGCAAAAAGCCAACAGCAAAAGTATATTAAAATTATTTCCTTGAAAAAGTATTTGCAAAACAACAACAAAAATCTGCTTCGGGAATACGTTTCACTTTTAGATTCAGTTAACGATAGTAAAGAAAACAGTTACTGATCTAAAAATATGAAATTTGCCTTATGCAAAAATTTAAAAATGAATATATATTTTTTAGTAAAAATATATTAAATATTTTTTATGAAAATATTTTTTATGAAAATATTTTTTTTTTATTTTCTTTTGAGTTTTTAGCCTGAAGGTAGCTGATAATGAAACATTTCTGTTCGAACACAGTTTAAGATTATATAAAGTGTTCTATTAAGTTTTCCAAATTTTAGCCTCTTTCGCAAAATCTAATATCGCCTCTCACGGCTGGTTTTCCAGTATCCAAGAATCACCTACAAGCAGAGGTTATGATTTCCTAACTTCACATTTCCTTAGACAATCCTACGTTTAATAATGTAAGATTAACCAGACTTGGGGATACATTAAAGTTGAGAAATGTGTATTTTTTTTCAGATATTCAAATTTAACAAATAAGCAAAGGCGGAGATCGGGCTGATGAGTCCCCTGCAGGACGAAACGGCCGTCCCGATCCCTTCCCAATAATCAAATCAGAATGTCAATTTATTTATTCTGGTGCTGCTCTTGGTTTTTCATTTTGTTTTGTTAGAAATTTTTCACAGCACGTTAATTTTTCCCAAGGTTAATTCACCATTTTGGAAATTTAATTTCCTTTTATTATTTGGTCTCCTGTCCTATGTTTTTTTAGGAAAAGGTTTTAGTTGTGGAAAGTAAGCACAACATTTATTGTTGTTGTTGTTTGTTCTTCGGGAATCACTGCCAGGTGTGACGGTGGCCTTCATATAAGATCTTACCTTTCTGAGTCTTTTATCGGAGCAGGCGGAGATCGGGCTGATAAGTCCCCTGTAGGACGAAACGGCCGTTCCCGATTCCTTCCCAATAGTCGAATCAGAAAGTCAATTTGTTTATTCTGGTGCTGCTCTTGGTTTTACATTTTGCTTTGTTAGAAACTTTAATAAAGTAAAATGAATGCATTTTACTTCCTGATATATTGAAAACGAAACGAAAACAACAGAACTGTGGGATTTCTATCTTCTGTAGAATCCCAAAGAAAGAGAAAGAATATTCTCAGACTGTATTTGTTTTCTTCTCAATTTTCCGAATTTGAATGAATATTTCGAGAAATCGGGAAGCTATTCTGATTAGGCCGTGCTGGCGTGGCCGTGCGGTCTCGGCGGTGGTCTGCCGTGGCGGCCAGTGTGCCAGTACCTGGGTTCGAATCCCGGCAGTGGCATGGTTGTTTCAATTTCCTTTCCTGTGTTGTCCAGCCTCTTCTTCACTTTCTCTTCGGTCTGACCGTTATTTTCATTCATTCCTTAATGGCGTCCTGGGGAAGGCCACGGGAAACCACCCCAGTATCTTTCCCTTGAAATTCCAGGGAGTCTGCTAGGGGTTCGCCATCTTGGGAACACTAGCGCTCTTTGGAACACGGAGGCTTCGGATACGAAGCGCGCACTTCGGTGCGTACCGGCACTGTAACATTCTGATTAGTGTATTGTTTGTCATGTTTAAAAGTTTATGTGAGGTTTTGGAAAATTGTATTAGAGCAAATCCGCCAGTATGTATTCAATTAATAATGATCAAAATCGAAAATTTCTTTATTGACGTTAACTGCCAACTGCAAATATAATGTCGATGAAGTTGTCCTTGAGGTTCGTTGGAACGTGATGAATCTGTGACAACTGCATTTGGCGTTGACGATGTAAACTCATGACCAGGCTTTTAAAGTTTCAAAAAACACAATTTTGAGTTAGGTAAATTGACAGCATACGTTCTCAACTTTCTATTAACAACATGTTCGATTCCAAAAAAAAATGTAGGAATATAAGCTTAGTAATTTTTAAAAATTAAAAAAAAAATCCATTTTTTTCTTTAAATTTTGCAATTCTTTCAGAATTATTTATCCTGATGTTTGGAAACTTAAGTATTGGCTGTTTTGCTTCTTTGGGGTTCAGTTTATCTTAAATAAACAAGATGTTCCCACTTTACTGCAAAAATATCGACCGAAAAATATCGGGATTTAATATCCCAAGATACAGATATTCCACTTAAATAATTTATAAATATATTTAATAAATTTTATAATTAGGTTTTAAAATTAAATATCTCAATAATTTATCTACTTGAAGAATTTGCTTTTTAAAAGTTTTATTCTTCCAGGTAAGTTTTCATAATTGAAAATAACTTGAACAAATATTTATTACTTATCACTAACTGGTGATTCATCTCCAAATATATATATTTTTGTTGTTGTTTACAGTTAAATTAGAAAAGTTTTCATTTTAAAAAGAAATTATCTGCTGATGCTTTACTCGTCTCTATTTAAAAATATTAAAATATAAAATATTAAGAGATTATTTCAGTGTATAATATTTAGTTGCAGTACAACAGTTTTCAAAGTTGTAGATACTTAAAATAATTATTTTTTAGAAAAATATTAGTATATATTGCTAATATTCACTTATCTTGTTTGGTAGATATTTCAATTTTTTTTATATTTATCTTAAATAAAAAGAAAATACATGCTATTCGTGAAATCTTAGAAACAGCATATAATCTATTTATAAAAAATTCTAAATTACTACAAGATTGGGTGGGTAACTGGAATTACGATGGAGAGGAGAGAAAAGTATTAGCTGCTGTAAGCTTATATGTCCTTACCAGTAAATCATGAGTCCGCTACGAGTTCATAATTCTTGTGTTTCTTCGATTTGTTAAAACGCTGAGAACGAAATCTCCTATAATGGACAATTCAGTCTGGGGAAAATAGTTTTCACGATATTTGGCCCAAGACAAAGCGTATCAGCTCTAATGCATCAAATGAGAAATGCTGTAATTCATCGTATGAAAAATTAACGAGAAAAAGATTTCGGGAAGACACCGTGGTTGAAATTATTAAATAAGCAGACACTGTGACCATTCTTTGGATATACTGGCAGAGTATAATAAACACATCAAAACAACTAATATACATCGTTTCAAACAAAGCTCGCAGTTCCTGGATGGTCCACGCAACCAAGAATATGCATAATATTTTTCATCATGTAAGGATGCTGATATTGTTAGAGAAAAGAATATTTGTGTCCCGAAGGAAACATTAAATTACTAATTACCATAAAATTAGATGAAAATTTCTTTAAAAACAGTTATAAAAAGACATAAAAGAAATTCTAGTAAACCAGTTTCAACCTTTGCTCACGGGAGCTCACCCCAAATTTTTTACTCCTAATTTTTCTTAAAAAATAAAAATGATTTTTATAACTCTGAAACATTGAATGTTTGATAAAAATTTTAACTTATCAATAAAATATTCAGCATTCTTTTCGGTGCGAATGAGCATTTCTAATCTCAGTAAATTAAATGTATATGCAGTAGAATCCCGGTTATCCGAGTTAATGTGGACCAAGACTAACTCGGATAACCGAAAAACTCGGTTAAATCGAAAATTGTAAATAAAATAAATCGTCTAGGTTTAAATGTATATCTTACAAATACAAAAATTATACAGATACACCACACACAATTCATATTGAAAGACTTCTTTTACTTAAAAAAGTTTTTAATTGTTTTTTTGTTTTACGTTATTTTGGCGTTTTTCTGCAGCAATGTTTCGGCATTTTTTTAAGGATAACACAGGATTGTTGTGTCGAAACCATTCCCCGATTCCAGGTAGTGGGTCACATGACTAGACGAACGAAGATTAATTTGCGAAAAAAAATCCTAGAAATATTTCATAGCTCGGTTAAAGCGGAAACTCGGATAATCGGGGCTCGGATAATCGGGGTTTTACTGTAATACTATTTACATTAAGATGCCCTCTGTTGGCAATTGAAAAACTCAAAAGTAGTAAAATAGTAAATTAAGTAAACAAATTACTTTGGTTTTTACATCTTTTTCTTAAATAGTGTTGCTTGGAAAAGCATCATATCTGAATATTCTGAAGCTGATAAACTACTATGCATTATTTTAGTATTTATTAATAATCATTCGCTTTTTAAGCACTAGTTTCCATCCTGTGGTAATTCGATATGAAATTAGTATAATACATTATAATACCTGGTATACTTATTGAAATATTTTCCATGTAAAATTTGAATAAAGTAAAATTTAGTCTTAAACAGAATATAGATTTTGGTCTTGTCAAGCGATTTGTTAATACTAATAGACGAATAATCCTTACAAGCAAATTAATTATGAAAAATTGCTGTTCATTTTAATGATGGCAGCATTTTGAAAATTATGTAGACAATCAATAAATTAAAAGTTTAGAAAATGAAAATCTAAAAGCAAGAAAGATATAATAAATTAATAGGCCTATATTTTAAAGAAGAGTCCTAAAAAACATTCAACATATTAATATGCGTTATGTCGGCTCGATGGTCCAGTGATAATGCATTTGGCTGAGAGCTGGTGGAGCCGGATTCAATTCTCAATGGAGTTCGGGGATTTATTTATATTGTATTTCTATTCCAGTCTAGTTTCACCAAGCCCTCTCTAAAACGGAGAGCTGGTTTCTTAACTGGAGTTGATGTTGGGGTAATCACCCGATCTCAACTTAGTCTTGTGGTCGTTGAACGCCGGAAGTCATGTATCCAGGGACCCCAAATACTAATATGATCATGTAATATTCTTAATAATGCGTTTAGGACCAAATCATTTCTGCTGTTTCTGTAGAGCAAATTCTAACTACAAGTACTATATAATTGGAGTAAACTACAGTATAATTAATAGGTGTACGATAGTATGCCGTATAGCCGTCGAAAATACAAGCAGAATAAAAAGAAAAGCAACCAAGATAGTACAAAGCAGCCGAGATCTCTCAATTTGGTGAAACTGATTTTCAAATTATTGTAGTAATGTTTATTCTAAAATTCTGTTTAAGAAACATTAGTAATAACTCATTCAAACAATTCAATAAAATAATTCAAGAAAAAAAGAACAATAAAAGAAAAAGTACGCTTGAATTGAACTCTATGAACAGTTTAAATATTCACAACCTAAGGTACCCTGACCAAATAACGCCACCTTAACATTTAAATTACTGTAAGTCTGGAAATAAGGTGTATCGAAACACGAAAATTATGACCAAGAAAGTTTAATCTTCTGTTTGAAGCATGCCATAATGAAACATATGATAACTTTTACTGGAGAAGTATGAGAACTCAAATAAAAAAACTTTGCAAACTAGCGTTGTTAGGAACACCTGGTCCAATTAACGCCATCTATTTTCGAATAACTTAACTTATTTAAAATTAAGAATTATTCCATCATTGTAAACATTATTTGTACAAAATTACAGTAAAAAGCAACTAAATTTGACTTTCTGTAAAAAATAATAAAAAATCACTTGAAATTAACGCAGTCTTTCTAATCTGTAGCTAAAACAAAAGAGGAAATGTAAAAATTAATTAATTTCGGAATTTTCCGATTATAAAAGCAAAATAATAAATAAGATAGGAATCTATATTTTCATGAAACATATTAGTAACTTATAAATATCGTATATGACCTAAATCGTATATGTAGACCATTAACACCACCATGGCGCTAAACAGCTACTGAGCACATGGATCACATGATACACTTGTTTGTCTACAATTTCCGAATTTTAAAAATAACAGTTAACTTATCTACATAGAAGAATCTTCAAGAATCAAGAAAATATATAGTTTTATATAGTTAATCTTTGCTGAACATTAAAAAATTTATATTTTATCTTACGTTGATATAGTAGCAGCCTTTCAGAACCAATCCTCGACACGAAAAGGTGGAACTATAATTTCACTCGAAAATGTTGGCTGTCTGCTAGTAACTCACTTCAACACTAGATGGCAGGTCAATGCAAACTACTTTAGTGCAGTACCGCCATCTCTTTTATTTATGAAGAATTAGATAGGTGGCGTTAAAGGTATATATGGCGTTATATGGCTGAGGTACCTTACTAGTTTAGCAGCGAAAGGAATAATGTTATGAAATAGAAAATGGCTTTATGACAAATTACGTTCTCTTTCTGGAATCTATTGTCAGTAGTAAAGGGATTTAGGAATGCTTACATTTTGCCCAGAATTTACAACAGAAAAGAAACAACCTTAAAATTGAATTTCCTGATAATTTATTATCCACAAAATTAAGTATTTTGCTTTATTAAATTTAGGATTTTGTAGTTAAACTACGAATTTTAAACTGGAAATTTCTTCGATTGATTGGTAAAAGTTTATCCATCAAATTTACGATTTTTACTTTTAATTAATAAGTTGTAATCTTCTAAATTTTGAAGTTATAGAAGATGATTCGATGTAAATTATGAAATTTTTCGTTATTTCTTCAGCTATTTAAATTTTAGAAATTTGAAAGATAGCATAAAAATAACAGATATAAGTTAACTGGTGAGACAACAACAACTCCAAAGTCTACTTTCATAGAATCATTTTAGCAAACTCCGTTCTACTTCCTTCGTTTATGAAACTTTTTATAAGATCGGTGCATTCACATCGGTTGGGTTCCTTAGAAGCAGTAAATCATTTCTTTAATTACAACGTGGGAATATTTTCGCAGCAACCATACTGTGCTTTTAGCCTAATTAGCAAAATAATGTAGTTAGTAAGACTAATCGATGTCACGCGTTTCCCCCAAATTACTTCACTTTAGTTTGGAAAACTTATTTAGTTTTTTATTAAAAAATACTCAACGGAGTTGTGAACTTCAAAATGAACGTTTTAATGAGATTAAATAATCTTGCAAGGGTCAAAGGTATAAAGGAAATAAAGGGCATACAGGATAAAAGGTAAGCATCAATTCAAATTGAAATAAGAATGCCGTTTTGAGCCAATTCAATTTGAATGGAGTTCGTTATTTTTTAATTTTTTTTTTGCTGTTTTTCCTTTTTTGTGGTCAAATACCTTTTGACGTAGCTGAAGTGCTGCCCAAAGTTTTGAATTCCACATTTTGTTGATCTTTTTTCTTTTTTCTATTTTTTAGTTCTTTCCACCTTTTGAGTTTTGCACTGGCTGAGTAGCTTTGATTGAGGAGAGTCAAGCTCGAAACGGCCGTCGCAGAGTCTCGGCTAGACTCAAAAAGGCATTCTTATTTTTAAAAAAGAAATCGATTTTTTGAAAAGAAAAACCAAAATTTTCCGAAGAACAATGTAACAACAACAACTGTCAAAACCAGCATTATTTATAATCGTTCCATACCATTTTTGTAGGTCCTTTCTCCTACAATATTTATTGTAATAAAAGAGGGAACGCATATTTCCCTCGAAAATTTGCTTTTTATTAGTAAATGTAAAATATTACATTTAATTGTGAGATGTTGAAGATCTTTTATTACAGCATTACTTATCTAGCAATGTATATCTATCATCTGAAGAAACGTGTTGACACACACGAAGCAAAAAAAAATTTAAAAAACTCAAAATTAACTATGATTATTGTAGACAATTCTCAATTGTCGAACTGTCCAGAATTTATTTTTAAAATGGTAATTTAAAAAAAATTAATTTACTTTTTACGTGACATTCTGAATATTTTACTCCAATTTGTTAAATACTTTGCAGAAGTTAACTTTGAATTATCTATTTGTTCTAAAAGAATGCTTATATTTTTTTCTGACTAATCTGCTTCAGAAAGGTTTACTGTATCTCAAAGTAACATTTGTCTTTCTTCAATGTAATATTTATATTCAAAATCTAAAATTAGAAAAAACGATAGAAATGGAATGGAAATAAAATAAATTTTAGTGCAGAAGATTACTGTTTACTCAAGTTTCCCGAAATTCAAAAGTGAATCTTATTGCCTTTGTTTCAAAGACAAAAATACTCATTAAAATTTCTTGTAGAGCTTGAAAAATATTCATTAATTCTACCCTGATGGACAAAACATTAATTCAGAAAAAGTATAATTTTCTAATTGAATCAAGGAGAAAAATTGAGAACTAGATTTTGTATATGGGTTTAGAGTAGAAGCTTTCTTATCATTTTCAGGCTCCATTGATGTTTGATCTGGATTGGATTTCCAAAATTTTTTGAAATTTTAATTAAAATCAAGTTGTTCTATTTTTACTTCTTACAAGATAATCTGGAGGGCAAGCGACATTTTAATAGTGCTCTTAACTTTTTTTTTGTCTTTACTTCTTTTCCTAATACCGATATTGTTTCACTACAGAATTTACGTAAGAGTGAAACAAAGTGAAAAGATTTGTCAGATTATGCTTCTTCTTTTTACTTTCAAATTCGCCTAAAATCGAATTCTTAAATCTAATTGAAAGCAAAAAAGTCTAAAAGGGATTGATAATTTAGACTGAAATGAAACAAAAAACTTCTTTTAGAACTTAGATTCTTTCCATTATAAGATCATAAATGGTTCTGAAAGCTTTTCTGAAGTCATTCAATTGTTTTCCTCATCAAAAAATTAAATTTCTTTATTGACCGAAATACGATTATTTGTTTTTTAGAATTAAATAACAAACAAACAGACTTAAAATAAAAACTACTAACACTCTCGAAACATTAAAAAATTATATTTTTAATGCGAACGAATTTTCGAAAGCATATTTACTTGCTTACTTCTTCAAGTTTGTTTGATAACAATATGAATTCAGGTGAACTTACATTGCTTATTTAAGTATCAACAATCACAATAATGCAATAACATCTACATTCTCACGTTAATATTACCATAATTGATAATTTACGTTCCATAGAATTTCTTAATTATTACAGATTTGTTATTAATATTACAATAATTGATAATTTACATTTCATTGAATTCCTTAATTATTACAGATTTTTTGTTTCCTTTGAAGCATTTTTTTACCATTTCATTGACTAAATTTACAAATATACTCTCTACTTCTAATCCACTACTTTTATTGAAATTTAAGTTCTTGGTATTTCTTATTATGAAGCTCTCCAATATTTTCCTAGTTTTACTATCCTTTTCTAACATTAAAATTTTGACCTCATCGTTAATCCAGTGGCCTGTTCGAGAACGATGATTAGCTACATCAGACTTGTAGTCTAATTTATTTTTAATACAGTAAATGTGTTCTTTTGCTCGTTCAAGGGTCGTTCTTTTACTCTCGCCAATATAAATTTTACGGCAATTTAGACATTCTAATTGATAAATTAATCCCAT
>JAFIDM010005346.1:57913825-57949190 GCA_023159025.1 Thereuonema tuberculata | reverse complement strand
CTAGCGGAGCGAGTGTCCGAGCACTGTAGGGCCTTGAAAAATAAAAACAAAGACATCTCAGACGTAGCATATCATTGTATAACGAAAAGCCACGTTATGGACACAAATGTCCAAATTTTATATAAAGAAACAAAATTAAGTTTAAGAAAAATATTGGAAAGTTGTGTTATTAGAAACTCTAAAGAAAAAAAATTCAATAGGTATAAAGGAGCTATAATAGATTGTAATACCATTGTACTTATTATAGATTACTTACAATTTGATAACCACAAAACAGCCAATATTAAGGAATTAAATTATTAACAATATTTTGGAAAAATTATAGATAACAATTAATAAGTCAAATTGTAAACAACAATTAAATTTATTGTATCACCATGCTTCTATTTATTTATTTTTTTGTAACAATAAAATTAGTTAATAGTCACTTTGAGATGTTTAAGCCCATTGTAACAACAATTAATTTTATTAATAGTTCATGTTTTTAAACCATTGCTGCCAAGCTTATTCTTAATTCTGTTTATGACACGCCTCTATTATTTGACTTGAAAAAAGGAATATGTACAATTCCTGAAAATTTGTCTCCCTTATTAGTATTTTAATAAATATTTTAATACTAATGTAATGTATGGAAGAGTGTGTTTCTATCTAATATTTTTGATATGGAAAGGAAGAAGATTGTTGAAGAATTTGGTTTAAAGCAGAACTGTTGGTACTAGATTGCAGCAATTGTCTTGACCAATCAGTAAATGTCATTGTGTTCCGTGAACGACCCACTCCATTCCTACCGTTTTTTTACCAAACAAGATAACTTGATATTTTGAAGCTTCCACCAGAAAATTTGGAAGATGGAACAAAGGTACTAGGGAAAGTGGAGTGAATCGATTTTGGCAGATTACTGCTGGACACTCACCAGCAACAGAACACAAACGACCGACAAAGCGATTGCGCCTTCAGACACATGGGGGAAACATTAAAGTAAATACATGCATTATGCTTTTAAGGTTAATTATGATAAGTTGAGATATCTAAAATACTATAGCTAAACATGCATTTTAATGGCCATTTTCTTGTTTAGCACACTCGAGAACATAAAGATCAACTATTTTCATCAAAGATAAAGAGAAAAAGTTTAATTTTGTTGCCTAGTGTACTTAAAATAATTATTTTTTAGAAAAATATTAGATATGTATTGTTATTATTCACTTATCTTGTTTGGTAGATATCTCAATTTTTTTTAATTTATCTTAAATAAAAAGAAAAATACATGCTATTCGTGAAATCTTAGAAACAGCCTATAATCGATTTATAAAAAATTCTAAATTACTACAAGATTGGGTGGGTATCTGGAATTACAATGGAGAGGAGAGAAAAGTATTAGCTGCTATAAGCGCATATGTCCTTACCAGTAAATCGTGAGTCCGCTACGAGTTCATGATTCTTGTGTTTCTTCGATTTGTTAAAACGCTGAGAACGAAATCTCCTATAATGGACAATTCAGTCTGGGGAAATTAATTTTCACGATATTCGCCCAAGACATAGCGTGTCAGCTCTAATGCATCATATGAAAAATGCTCTAATGCATCGTATGAAAAATTAACGAGAAAAAGGTTTCGGGAAGACACCGTGGTTGGAGTTACTAAATAAGCAGACACTGTGACCATTCTTTGTATATACTGGTAGACTATAATAAACATACCAAAACAACCAATATACATAGTTTCAAACAAAGCTCGCAGTTCCTGGATGGTCCACGCAACCAAGAATATGCATAATATTTTTCATCATGTAAGGATGCTGATATTGTTAGAGAAAAGAATATTTGTGTCCCGAAGGAAACATTAAATTACCATATGTTGCTAAAATTAGATGAAAATTTTTTTAAAAAAAGTTATGAAAAGACATAAAAGATATAAAATTTAGAAATTCTACTAAACCACTTTCAACCTTTGCTCACGGGAGCTCACCCCAAATTTTTTACCCCTAATTTTTCTTAAAAATAAAAATGAAAATTCCTAATCTCAATAAATTAAATGTATATGCAATAGAATCCCGATTATCCGAGTTAATGTGGCTCAAGACTAACTCGGATAACCGAAAAACTCGGTTAAACCGAAAATTGTAAATAAAATAAATCGTCTAGGTTTAAATGTATATCTTACAAATACAAAAGTTATACAGATACACCACACACAATTCATATTGAAAGAGTTCTTTTAATTAAAAAAGTCTTTAATTGTTTTTTGTTTTACGTTACTTTGGCGTTTTTCTGCAACAATGTTTTGGCATTTTTTTTAAGGATAACCCAGGATTGTTGTGTCGAAACCATTCCCCGATTCCAGGTAGTGGGTCATATGACTAGACAAATGAAGATTAATTTGCGAAAAAAAATCCTAGAAATATTTCAGAGCTCGGTTAAAGCGGAAACTCGGATAATCGGGGCTGGGATTTTCGGGGTTTTACTGTAATACTATTTACATTAAAATGCTTTCTGTTGTCAATTGAAAACTCAAAAGTAGTAAAGTAGTAAATTAAGTTAACAAATTACTTTGGTTTTTACATCTTTTTTGTAAATAGTGTTGCTTGGAAAAGCATCATATCTAAATATTCTGAAGCTGATAAACTACTACGCATTATTTTAGTATTTATTAATAATCATTCGCTTTTGAAGCATTAGTTTTCATTCTGTGGTAATTCGATATGAAATGAGTATAATGTATTGTAATACACTTATTGAAATATTTTCCATGTAAAATTTGAATAAAATAAAATTTGAATAAAGTAAAATTTAGTCTTACACAGAATATGGATTTTGGTCTTGTCAAGCGATTTGTTAATTCTAATAGACGAATATTGCTGCCTGTTGATTTTAAAAGGGATTGATAATAGGTTTCACTTTCAATTTAGACTGAAATAAAACAAAAAACTTCTTTTAGAATTTAGATTCTTTCCATTATAAGATCATAAATGGTTCTGAAAGCTTTTCTAAAGTCCTTCAACTGTTTTCCTCATCAGAAAATTAAATTTCTTTATTGATCGAAATACATTTTTTTTTTTTAGAATTAAATAACAAACAAACAGACTGTAAACTTGTCATATAAGTGATTTGAATGTGATTGCATCTCGCGTTGTTATTCAATTCCTCGCAAGTTTTTTAATCATAGAATATGTATGTCAAGATCAAAGAAAACCTTATAAGTATCTTTACCCAAGCTGGTACACCTAAATAATACAAGAATTAGAATTATTTTACATGTACTATTCATATTATAAGTGTCAATAACTAATCTTTTGTTTTATTCAGCTTGTTATTGATACCTAAAATGTGAATAGTACATGTAAAATTATTCTAATTGAAAGAAAATCTTTTCTCGGATCTATAAGTTACAAGAAAGTATAAATATTTCAACTAAGATGTACGTTATATTATGTTAAGTTATTGTAATTCATTTTAATATAGTTATTATCGACTCCGAATTCTAATTCAAAATTTGAAGTTCCATGATGAAGTTTTTTGCCTCGAACGAATATAAAAATCCCTTGTGTCCAAACTTAAACTTCAAATATCAAATTGCAGAATGTTTCAAAAAATAAACAAAGAAGAGGACGATGTTTCAAGAACCAATAAGAGGAGGATGCTTTACAAAGCTAAATAAACAACAATGTACACATCAGGTAAGCTACTCTTGAATGACTTGAATTCTTTTGAATCAGTTACAACTGATCATTGAAGACTGTACAGTATAATGAAATTTCTACCAGGATTCCAATCAAAAGCATAATTGGATCGAATTATACTTATTTCTGAGCTATTTTATACTTGGTCATATTCAATTGATAATTAGTCATTTCCAATTTCCAATTGGCCAAATTAGTTCTCAGTTACAAAGGTGTTATCATCAAAATAAGCTTTAATCCTAAAAATGGATTCTATCCGTCAGTCGTTTAATTAGCATCTGCAGAAAAATATTGTTAACTCAACTGAACGGATTTGAGAAATTTTTATTTAGAGTAGCTTATCAGGTGGATTTAATTAGTGAATGATGAATCAATTAAATGCCTAGAGACAAATATCAATGGAGGATTAGTAAAGCGCTAATTACATCAATCAATTCGTTCAAGTCTCAAATTGTTCTACATCATTAGTTGCATTACTGCCTATTATTCAGTATATAATTTTTCATTAGAATCCCTATCACTTCACCCATTCTTCTGAAGAATTTAAATGCGAATGAAACATCCTAGGTTTGCTGAATTATTCCGTAACTATCAAATTACTTCGGTGCAATTAAAACTTCAATAAAATTTTATCAGTAATTTTTTTAAAAAAAACTTATTTTTTGCCATTAAAAGAACTAAAAATGCCATAGTGGTGATTAACTACTACTTGTAATTTAGAGTAATAATGAATGAAGGTAAATGACATACTGCAATAATTAGCAGTTAAAACTAGAAATATGGTTTCAAAATTACGTTAAAAAAGAGCGTTTCTTACAGTACAAATTATATTAAGTTTTACAAAATTAAAATGTAAACTTTTTTCTAAAATTTTAAAGCATTTTATTAAAATGTTGTTTTGACAATGTTTTTATATGTGATAAATTCGTTTAGAAAGAGCGAAGTAAAGGCAATCTTTAATGTATCTTCTTCCCAAATTATCAGAGCCTTTCGGATGGCTGCCCAACTCAATTGCCCATGAACCAGATGAAAGCCTTAGGCACAGATCGATTGCCAAAGACAAAAGCAGGATATAGCTCCATTAAAAAAGTAGCAATTTCCCTCGCATCTAAAGAAAATTCAAATATTCTGGAAAAATGTAAATGTTAAAAAGAAACAAAAACCTAAATAAATAAAATGTTTAATTAAATTCTTAAATATTAATTTGGGTGTATCGGCTTCGTTACTGCTTGCAATGCTATTCAGTGGACGTAAAAAAGTATTAATAATAAAGTTTTTAGATTACATTGAGCTGAGCTAACTAAAAACTAAAATTTACTTTTTCAATATTACTGATTTTTCTAGTATTTGGTTTTTACCTCATTGATGATGGCTATATATTTCCTCATGCGGTTCTAGTGTTTATTAATGATAATGTGGGCACTCTAAAACTCTGGAATATCATTCCCGATTTTAAATAAAATAGATATTTACTTCTTTGAAGCTGTTGATATATTAAAAGATACAGCTGCTTATATTGGTGCTTACAGTGACTATTACAATGACTTACTGTCTCAAAAAAACATTTTTATTAGAAGTTTTTTTCTAGTTTACTGGAAATGGAATCTGGCGATACTTTGCGGAAGTTAATAAATCGGAAATTTTTTCAGAAGGTTATGAATTTGATTGCTTTCTATAAATCAGCATGTGCTTGTCAAAATAACCTCTATCATCAAAATTGAGTCTTCCTAACTATCCTAGAAAGTTCATTAATTCTTCTATAGAAGGATTGTATTTGTTTCTTTTACAATCAGATTGGAACTGAGGTTTTAAACAACTAAATCCTTGCATAGCATTTTTTTTGTTATCCTAGGTTTCCCTTTATCATGAAATATGTGACAGATAGATACATTTAGAAAATATAGGTGATCTTTAAACATGAAAGAACTAAGAAGAACATCAATCTTTACATAAATATACAAAAGAAATAAAAATATTAATAATTTATGAAAGTTTTAATTATTTATTTTTCTTATTATTATCTACTAATTAGCATCTAAACAAACTACAATAATTAAAAGAATGAAATTAAACATATTTTAAATCTTTGCGTCTTCAAAATTCACTGACAATAAAAAACGGCAACTTTAGCTTTCCATATCTTCTCCAAATGTAATCAACCAACGAGGACTTTCAATCACTTGGTGAATTACTGCAACCATTTCTATATTTGAAGTCCTTCAAGTTTCCCGAATTAATAATTAATGTATTGCTTAATTTCCCTTGGTCGATTTTAATTATTTCCAATGCTAATGCAAGATAACATCAAAGAAATTTTCCAGTTCAGTTTATGAAGTTACATGTAGAGAATCATCAAAGAATCTCAAAATTATTTTGACATATATCTACTTCTGGTCCTGAGATCCTGAATTTGTAAACTTTTCTAGGAAACGTGATTCAACCTATATTTCAGTTCAGTTGTGGTAATTATGGAATTTTATTAGTAGCCTGCTGGGTCTCACATGCTTATCTATATTTCAATATTCAATACAGTAAACTCCCTATTATCCGCGGGCGGATTATCCGTGGATCTCTCCTGTTTCCATTTTTTTACGGTACAATAAATTACGGAATTAAAAAAAAAATCTAGAATAAGGTCAACAATAAAAGAGGCTAACAAAGTAAGTGAGAAAATTCTAGACAAACAATTTAAAGAACGACCATATGACGGAGCTGAGGCTGGCAGGTTACACTAAATTACGGGAGAGCTTTCCCATAATAATAAATTTAAAGAAAAATAAATAATTTAAAATAAAATAATTGTTTCAATGTATGTACTGTAACTGTATGTATTCTCGTTTTAATGAAAATAAAACACGTTAAAAGTATAAAATCATTCATCTTGTGTATTTCCGTATAATAGTAAAAAATGGACCACACACAAAAAAGGAATCCAACAAAAAAGGTTATGTATGACATGTTTCGAGATAATCTCCCATCTTCAGATTATAAATACAAAAATCATATACAAACTCGGAATCTACAGCGTCCCGAAATAAATTTAAACAGCATAAGAACATAAAATTTCATAGTAATAAGTTTAACAATGTTAATGTTTCAACTTAAAACAAACCAATGGATCACAATAATAAACAACAATTCAGTAAAAATAACTAATAATGGTAACATTTCATTTCATTTAGTATCATATTCATAAGCATTAAGAATACAGACATCAGTGTTATAACAAGGTATGGATTTAATAATATTTGATTCACAAAACTTTCTGAGGTAATTGTCTTTCTCAATAACGTAAACAATTCGTATTGTCTCCTCCTTCGCATTCTATGCCAATAGATGCAGGCACATAGGCGAGACTAAAGGAAGGGTTAGTACCCGTATGAAATAACACAGAAGGGCCATAGATCATCATAATAAGCAATACCTTACTTCTAATCATCAAAAAGGAACTACATGTAGACACAATATTTTAACAAACAAACCAATTGTTTACGCTATTGAGAAAGACAATTACCTCAGAAAGTTTTGTGAATCAATTATTATTAAATCCATACCTTGTTATAACACTGATGTCTCTATTTTTAATGCTCTTGAATATGATATTAAATGAAATGAAATGTTATCATTATTGGTTATTATTATTGAATTGATGTTTATTATTGTAGTCCATTGGTTTGTTTAAAGTTGAAACATTAACATTGTTACTATGAAATTTTATGTTCTTATGCTGTTTAAATGTATTTCGGGACGCTGTAGGTTCCGAGTTTGTATATGTTTTTTGTATTTATAATCTGAAGATGGGAGATTATCCTGAAACATGTCATATATAAACTTTTTTGTTGGATTCCTTTTATAGTCCAGGCAACGCAAGAAACATAGGGGAAATAATTCGTGTTAAAGCCAATTTTGGCACATTTATAGGGGAAGGTGTCCTGAACAGCATACTAAAAGTACTGATGGGTGGGGTTGGAGCTAAGGGGTGGGTGGGGGTTTAAAGGTCCCTTTTTTTCCCTTTTTCGAGAATAACTCGAAAACTGCGGCCTATAGCAAAAACATGTCCTTATACTATTGTACATAAACTTTTCAACAGAAAAGGTCCTATACACTTTTTGGCTGGGATGTATCTTAAGGCGATATGGAGGAGGGAAAATGGACAGTTTGGAAAACATGTTTGTTTTGTTGTTAAAAATGGCATATTTATTCCTCAATATGAAATTCACATTAATAGTCCTAATTATCTTCGAAATCGGAGCTATCGTCATCATCGACGGTGTCTCCGATGAGGGCTCCGTTAGTGCACGAGCCGAAGCATACGCCGCAAACACTGGAGCAAGCAGTGCCTGGTTTCCGGCATCCGCAGCGCACCCCACACCCAGTAATGCATCGGCAAAATATGGTGAGAATGGAGTCAGGTGCCACAGGATCGTTGGTTGTCACCGGCTGTAGGATGCCATTGTCTCCCCTGGCCCAACCCCATTGGGTTGGTGGTAGGGGGTTGCCGAGCCATTGTTGTAGCTGTAAGAAATTAATAAGACCTAAGTATTTAGCTCAAACAGATATTTGTAATGAAAACAAAACAGTATTTGACAACGATATGTAAATAGATATACCTGTAGGTACACTTTGAACGAATATGCTGCTTCGAAGCTCCTCTGGTAGGAGGAAGTGTGGCCAATCAGATTTCGGCTTCGTCGATGCTCTCAAAAAAGCCGAGTTACGGAGTTTGTTGAGGTTTTGTTCGTGGGCTGGCGCTTGGTAAATCGCCAGAAACAGCTTTTTGTCAGACTGTGCAATATCTCAGGTAATGTTGAGGGATCAGTGAAAATGTCTGAGATTTGTTGGGTCAGGTCAGGTTTAGCTGTGAACAGCTTAGCAGTTCCCACTTTGCTCTTGCCATGGATCGCCGAGGTGGTGTTGCATCCGGAGAAGCTGTGGAGAAGGAGGATCGTTTTGGTGAATGGGAGCTGTTGAAGTTGTGGCACTGAAAACAATTTGATCTCCACCTTCCCACGGCCTGGCTTCATAAAGAACACGTTGGTAGATGGTGGAGCCAATCCTATGAGGAGGACTATCAAGTCCCCATCCTCTCCAACTATTGCAACAATTGGATTTACAGCAGCTTTATCCAACCTACATCTCGCAATAGTGCCATCAGCATCATGCATCAGCAGTTGCAACAGTTGTTTCAATCCCTGCTGCTGTCATTTTCTCGGTGAGGAAGTGGATCAGTCTTGTTTTGTTCCTTCAATTGACGAAAAACTGCTCCTGTTGAACTGTGATGGTCGTGTTTTCATTACAGTTAATGTCAACCGAAGTTTTTGTCAGCCCTCTTCGCTTCTGCTCTGCTCGTTTTGTGTTGTTGACATCACTGTAATTATCAAAAACCACCGTACAATGTTGACCGTAATGTTTCTGTATGTAGGCAATGTACTGATGGCAAATTGAAGAAATGTTAGAGGATGATTTTCACTTCATGCGGTGAAGAAGGAAACCACCATGCTTTGGTGAGATCGAGAGTTATGTTGTTCTCTACTGGCAAAAACATCGTAGGGGGATGACTTCTTCCCTTTTCGCATTCCAACCTCGAGGAACAGAGCCAGAGGGAATGGAATTAATTCATAGGTCAACAGCTCTGCCACATCTTCGTCACTCTTTTTTTACTATGACAGTTCTTTGGAAAACTGTCAGAGGGTTAACAGTAACTATCTCATTATTAATTTAGCGATGATGATAGTTTAGATTTCGAAGATAATTGGGAATTCGACAATTGAGTGGATTTCATTTTTTAGAATATATGTGCCATTTTTAATAAAAATATGAATTTTTTACAAATTGTCCAGTTTTCCCCCTCCGTATCTCCTTATGTATAACTCCCAACGAAAAAGTGTATAGGACCTTTTTTGTAGAGAATGTTATGTAGATTAATTTAGTATATGGACCGCAGTTTTCGAGTTATTCACAAGAAGGAAAAAAGGGACATTTAAACCCATACCCACGCCTTAGCTCCACCCCCACCCATCAGTACTTTTAGTATGCTATTCAGGACACCTTCCCCTACAAATGTATCAAAATTGACTTTAACACGAATTATTTCCCCTGTTCGGAAATTTTTGGTCTTCGTTGCCTGGACTATTATGTGGGTGGTCCATTTTTTACTACTACGTTAAAAAAACTTTTGGCTTGATTTTCGTCCTTTTTCGTCCTATTTCGGATTATCCGCGGTTGCCACGCCACCCAATTCCGCGGATTTACTGTATTCGTTTTAATAATTTACATCTAATTATGTTTCATTTTTTTAATATATTTTCAGTTATCGTGATCGCAAAAGATAGCGGATGAAAGATCCGAGGTAAATTTGCAATCTATAATTTGCCTGTTTTTATAGCTCTGATATATTTAATATATCTAATATATTTTTATCTCTGATGCATTTTATAGTCAGGTCAAGTACAGGAAAGCATTAATTTTCTTGCACTTCTGAGATATTGGGGTTTTAGATATTGAAGGTTTATGGCAACGTTATATCGAGCAAGTCTACTTGCGTCATTTTCCAAAAGTAAGTAGTTAGTTCGTGTCACATTTTGGTAACTCCTGCAATATTTCAAACTTTTCATTGTTTTTATGTCTAAGAAGGTTTAACGTGCATTAAATGTAACATCAAAAACGATAAAATGAAACAAATTCGTTTGCTTTCTTACCTTCAGCTATCATCGACAGCAATCTGGAACAGCTGTTTCATCTTTATTTGGAGTCAGCGTCGATGATCAAGCTCAGAACGCCTGAAAGCCTACGGATCCTTCTCCCGCAAACAAACAACAATTAGAAAATCGCTGTGTCCAATTATAGAGTAATTACCTTAGCCCACTAAGCAATGGGCACAAAAAGCATGATGGCTGATGAGTCCTAATAAGGACGAAACAGTTGTCCGAGATTGCTGTCGATTATGGCTGAAGGCGTGTATTTGATTTATACATTTAAGTAATACGTATTTAATTTCATTTCTTTCGAAAAATCGAAAAATTTTTAATTTTACATTCAGTATATACATTAATTATAATGTAATTATAATCGTAGGCTTATTGCTTTTTTTTTTTGTAGTTTTAGATTATTTTATAAACAAGATAACAAATTACACAGAAACAAACCTGATAGTCTAACATTGCCGATTCCACCACATTAATTCTAACTAAAGAATAATTAAGTAAAAATTAATTTGATATTTCATTTGCCCCTATTAGATGGTTGTAATAAAGTTATATTAAAATTCCGCCTCTGGGCGGTTTTTAATTCTAATGCTACACTAAATTTAAAAGCTCATAATCCGAAAAGAGATTAATTTAAGTATAATCAATAAAATTTTCAGCTAAGTTTCGTTTTGAAACTTAAGTATCTTTTTTTTTTTCATTTCTAAAACTGAAAAGCAATTTGAATTATGAAATAGAGCGAATGCGAACGAGGTAAAAAGACGTTATGTGACGTTATTCATTATAAAGGCTTTTATTACTAGTTACTTAATTTATGAATCAACTTATATAATTGGCTAAGTTCGTCTGTCTGTCTGTCTGTCTGTCTGTCCGTAACTCGACATAATTAAGCTATTAAGATAGATCCAAGGTTCTCAATGGTACCATTGACTCAAGGGTACTCAAATTGGATGAAATATTAGTTCATTTTGTCATTCCACGACAAAATTTTATCCTTGGGAACAACTGAAAACATACGTGCAAAACCAAATAATTTTGTTACCACTGAACCAATTGTAATGAAATTTGGCATACTTTCTCAGTTTTTTACGCTGATTTTGAAACTCAAAACCATTTTTGCCGTAGAAGCTTCGTTCACAAGTTATCGCAGTATTTAGATTATACAAAGGTGAGTTTTAGATGCTTTTCGGCGTTATGAGTCAAAAATAATAATTATTCTTTAGATAAATTAAACTTTAGATATGTTTGGTATTTCGTTTTTCTTTTTGGGTGGAAAATGATGGTTTAGATTAAACTTTCAGAACTACATTACAGGTGTACAGGTAAGAAGTAGACCTAAATAGCTCTGATAAACCTTAAAAAAAAAAAGAATATTTTTCAAATCAAATCATCAATCGAATCAAAAATATTAGTTCATTGTGTCGTTCTAACAAAACATAAGTTCAAAACCAAATAAATTTGTTACGGCTGCATCCATTTTAATGAAATTTGGCATGCTTACTCAGTTGTTTACGCTGATGTCGAAACTCAAAACCATTTTTGCGGTAGAAGCTTCGATCCCAAGTTAGCACAGTATTTAGATTACATTGACTTTATATTTGATAGTTGATAAAATGATTTTGCAGATTTTTTTATGCCAGTCGTCCGACAGGCTTTGCTGCTAGTAGTAGTAATAAAAGGAATTTAGAAAAGTAACATATTTATTTAATTTTATAATATTATTAGTCTAATATATGCTAGCTGTCAAAGGGCTTGAAACTAGCGATTTTTTTTTGCTTCGTTTATAAACCAACGCTTGCTTCTGCTTCGGCTGCTACTATCCCTCTTCTCTACTGTATTTTTGGCTTCGTATGGAAATCTAGTTTAACTATTGCTTCGGCTGCTATCTCTCTTCTTGGCTTCGGCTTGAAACCAAGTCTTACTTCGGAAGGCGGACTTCGCCGAAGACGGAATCTCCTCTTCCCTGGAAGGACGAACCAATCTGGTCGGCTGCCCCAGACGAACTTCTCTCTTCTTCGCTGGAAACCAACTTGCGGCTGGCTGCCGCGAGGACGAACTGCTCTGTCTTCTTCTCCGTTGGAGACTAACTTGCGGCTGGTTACCACAGACTAACTCTGTTCGTCTCCTTGAAGAATGACCTACTTGCGGCTGACTGCTGCGAAGACGAATTGCTCTCTCTTCTTCTCCACTAGAAACGGACTATACTCTCTTCTTCTCTGCTAGAGACGAACTGATCTCTCTTCTTCTCCTCTGGAAACGAACTGCTCTCTCTTCTTCTCCACTGGAGACCAGCTGAAGACCAATAGGACGAAATGACTTCTCCAGCCGAAAGAGCTGTTTATAAAGCCGACAATGCTTCCATTCCAGCAAAGCAAGGGGATACAAGAAGTGCTGTGGGAACAGTTCATTGCAGAGAGGGAGGTACACCACTCTGTGCCAATTGTCATCCAGCAATATTCAATATATTTTTGTAATCTATATCTAAATACACTCATTTCCAAAAGTTAAGCACGGAGCGGTAAAATGCGAAAAAATAGACAAGTACTGCTTTGATTGACATGAAATGCTGCAAGTCAGTAGCTCTATGTTTATTCATGAAACAAAACAAAGAATTACATACATAGATAAACAAAATATTAAATTTTCATAAATTATAAGATGACGTCCTATTTGCGTCATTAACAAAATGATGTTTAAATTCAATACAAACAACAAAACACCAACATTAATAGGGTATGTGAGCACCCCTCACCTAAATTCAAAGTTTACAGCGTGTGATCATGCTTGTTACGAGGTGATCAACCATCGCAGAGTCCAGTAATCGCCATTCCTCCTGTAGGACAGTTTCTAAAGCCCTGAGAGTGGCTGGAGGTGGGAAACGTCGACATACAGCACGGCCGAGGGCATCCCAAAGATTTTCTATTGGATTAAGGTCCGGCGAGTAAGCCGGCCACTCCATATGCGAAATCCCCTCACTCTCCAGAAAGTCGTCAACGATGGCAGCTCTATGGGGACGTGCATTATCATCCATTAAAACGAAAGAAGGACCAACTGCTGCAGCGTACAGTTTCACAATGGGGTCTAGGACTTCATCTCGATACCGTACAGCCGTCACAGAACCTCGCCTGTAGATGTGCAGGTCGGTGCGATATCCCAATGAAATCCCTGCCCAGACCATGATGCTTCCACTGCGGAATGCGTGAAGTTCGGTGATGTTCTGGGGCGGATTGCGTGTGCCTTGTTCCCTCCAGACTCTTACACGCTTATCATCGGGTTGTAGGGCAAATGTGGACTCATCTGTGAACATAACGTTACCTCAATCAAACATAGTCCAATTCATATGCTGGCGGAACCATTGTAATCGTGCTCCTCTGGATTGGACGGATAAAGGAACACAAACTCGTGGTACCCGGGCGTACAGACCATTTAGGTATAGCCTTCGACGAACAGTAGTGGCAGATATCGTCTTACCAATGGCCGCTGCAACCATAGATGTCACACGTGTGGAGGTCGATCTTCGATCCCGCTTGGCTACAACAGCAATATATCGATCTTCCGCGGGGTTCGTAACCCTTGGACGACCGGCTAAAGGTCTTCGGACAATTGTTTGGCTGGTTTGGAATTGTTTCCATAATTGTGAAATGACGGAATTATGAACGCCGAAGAAACCAGCAACATATGTTATATACTGTCCTGCTTCAATGCATCCGACAGCCCGCCACCGCTCAGAATCTTCCATTCGTCTTCTGGAAGCCATAGAAAGACATCTAGCTTGAAAACAAATCGTACAAATGTTCTAAACACCTTTCATCAGCACTTACATGCAACTCTTGTAACTCTTCACAATGCCGGCTTTTATATGACTGTCTGTTTTGCATATTTCTCGACGCGAAACCGTGATTGACTGTTACCTATATAATTTGCATACTTCCTACTACCTCCTTTGAACGGTATGGATATAATAATGAGTAGTCTACTATTATACTTTTGATCTCTTTTAGATCTTTTATTTTCTATTCATTCATATAAGTTAAATGAGATAATGGGAACCTGATGAGGAATCAAGTGCAAATTATTTTATGCTTCTATTCTTGGAACGACAATAAAGACTATTTCTTTACTGCTTTTATCTGTGCATAAATAATCGCCGGAACTAAGCGGAAGAATAATATTTCTGCAAAATAACTAATGTTATTAGAATAATTGCTGTATTCTTATTTTTTTGGAGGGGGAGGAGAGAATTCAGTGGATATGTAGGATAATCAACACTTAATGTATTATCTAGTCTTTAAATCTGAAACTGTAGCTTCGTTTCCATTTTGATTTTGTAGCTTTAAATTAAGCTCAAAATTAACTTCAAGTTGGTTCCTTTGGTCACGAAACGCCGTGAGCCTTATCTCCTGTAACCCCAAGGATCGATATATGCCTGTAATTTTATGTAAATTGAGATATCCAATAACACAGAAATCTATCTATACAAAAAGACAAGACCTGACTCACTCACTCATTCACTCATTCACTGACAGATCAATGCCCAGCCCAAACCGTTGGACCTAGAGAGCTGAAATTTTGCACAAAGATTCCTTTTATGTTGTAGACCAGGAATAAGGCCGTATTGTGCGAAATTCCCATGGGTTCGGGAATAACGAAGGTTTATTTTCGATTTAATGGTATCTTATTTCCGTAATTATTTCCGTATCTATAATTAGTAGAGACTTCAAATTTGGCATGTAAGTAGGTAATTATAATCACTAAAACCCTTTTCCATGATTTTTCGAAATTCTCACGGGTCGGAAATAACGAGGTTTAATTTTCGATTTAAAGGTATCTTATTTCCGTAATTATTTTCGTAACTATAATTAGTGGAGACTTCAAATTTGGCATGTAAATAGGTAATTATAATCACTAAAACCCTTCTTCAGGATGTTTCGAAATTCACACGGGATAGGATAAAAACCCTTGCTTTAAGTTATAAAGCTGAAAGTTTGCTTCCATTACTATTGTTAGCTTTTAGGAGTTGTTATCGTGACAATGAGTACTAAACAAATATTGTTCTGCAACACTTAGAGCTAAACTATTGTTCTGCCCAATAGCGCTATATATGCACCCGGTGGCGACAATGGGAACCTTACAAATAAGGTTTTGCAACAATTGGAATTAAAATATTTTTGTGTGTAGTAGTGACGGGGTTTTCGGATTAGATATAAATTTGTAATGATCAGACGATTTTTTACGAACTAGGAAAGTTTTTAAGTGATAGGGTTATGACATTACAAAATTCGAATTAGGGGTGTAAACTGCGAGGACGGTGAGTGGATGGGCAAACATGGCAAACAAGATACTTCAACGAGGTTTTGGGGACAGATACAGATTTGTAATGAGATCAGACATTTTGAGGTGTTGTTGTCTTTTGTTTGTACCAACCGGGAAAGTTCCAAGTGATCTCGCAATTGCAATTTCTTTATCATCCACATTAGAACATTTGTTTTTTGTAACCCGAGCGAAGAACGGGTCTTTCGCTGGTATTAGCCTAATATAAAAACAAGAAAATTGGATTTATTACTTTTATTATCCAAATTCTTGTTATTAATTACCCAATAATTGAAGTTGAACACTGATTGTTTTTTATTGAAACTTGTAAAATTAATTGTAAATTAATTGTAACAACAAAGCAATGCCAGAAGCGAATTTTATAACATTT
Source organism: Thereuonema tuberculata (assembly GCA_023159025.1). Taxonomy (NCBI): domain Eukaryota; kingdom Metazoa; phylum Arthropoda; class Chilopoda; order Scutigeromorpha; family Scutigeridae; genus Thereuonema; species Thereuonema tuberculata. Next base: position 57,933,107 of record JAFIDM010005346.1, on the reverse strand, counting down.
GCTTAATATTTCGTAAATATTGGATAACAAATTAATGGAATTATTTTTTTTATTAGAATGTATTAATTTTTTGTTGCTTATGAATTGAAACACCCATCAATAAATGTGATATATTAGTTAAAATAACTTTTATTTTGATATTTCGTTATCATTGAGTTATTTTTAATCTGTAAATTGGAAAGATTTAGACATGAAAAGTGCTAAAAATATCGTGATCTTAATCATAGTAAAGGACAAATAATTAAACTCAATATCAACAATATTTGTTACTAAAGAAATTCTTTTCATTTCGTTTAATTCAATAGAAATATTCTTTTAGGTATAAAAAGAAACTTTTATTTAAAACAATCCTGTGCATTTTCAAGTAGGCATTTTTAACTGCAATCTAATTTTAGAATTGTGTTTTATGCTATTTTGAAACATTATGATATTCTCTTACACTGAAATAAACTTTACCGTAAACCGGGGTGACTTTGTGACTAGTGGGGTGACTTTGTGACGCGTGGTCAATTTTTCTTATTTATAATCTCGCGCCCGGAACCTAGGGAGAAGCAGGCAAAGGACACTGCCATGAGTTGGTGTCATGTGTGCTGGCGCCTAACAGTCGACTGTAAAACTCGATCCGGTGAGCCAGAAGCATTGTTGCAAAGGACCACTTTTGAAGCATTGTTGTGTTTACCGTCAACTTTGATTTGCACAGCGAAATACAGATGAGGATATCGTTTAATAGCTATTTATTATTGAACATTAATATATTATGTACAATATATGGTAAAATGATGTTAATTGGACGAGTTTTGTATGAGTTATTAACCATTATGTAAAAAATCAAAGATTGACGGGGTGACTTTGTGACAGCGTCACATTCACCCCGCGATTGTTTTACTGTGTTTTAACCTAGATATTTTGTCTTGCAGTGTACATAACGATATTTTAAAATGCCGAGGACTCAAGTTTAGACTTGTACGAAGAGTTTTCAGATGATGAGATTCCTATCCGAGCTTCACCCACTCCGCCCACGGAAACAGAATATGATCAAGGAGATCACATAGTTGCCAACTTTGCAGGAGAGCTTTTCTGAGGAAAGGTGATATAGAAGAGATAGACTGGACGGTGTAATTGTCAGCGCAATGGAAAAGAGTGGAAACAATTGGAAGGAATCTACAGAATAGCTACATAAGTTAGTTCTTCTCAAGAACGAAGTTCAGTGTGAAAATACAAAGAACCGAAACCCGGCTCAATTTTGTATCAAAAAGAAGTTTTGTTTCGTATTGATCCTCCCAAAAAAATTAATAATAGAGGACCTTTTAAAGTTGTTCAATTACACTAATTTAAGATGTAAAAATTCAGACTGATTTGCTTAAGAAGTAGGAAAAAGTGTTCATGTTTCATGTTACATCCAGTTTCCTTTTCCCAACCCAAATGTATAATTTACTCTGTTTAAATCTTTTAACCCTTTCATTGAAAACAGTAAAAATGGTTTTAAATACAAAGTATCTGGTTTGAGTTTGTGATATTTCTTTCTCCCATGCATTTCTAACTCAAAAAGAGCTTGTCACAAAGTCACCCCCAGCTGGGGGGTGAGTTTGTGACAACTTTTTACATTAATTATTAAAAAACGATTGAGGCAACGAGATTTATATATATACAGTTTTGTAGAGGAAGGATGGGGTAACCCAAATTACTGGCTATAAAGTGGGGGTAACGAAAAATTTTAATGTTACATCTTGGAAACCTCAAATTCTATCACAAAGTCACCCCGGTTTACGGTAATGATGAAAGCGAAAAAGAAAATGATATATTTAGGAAAGTCTTCAGGAATAACGAATAAAGTGATTAAATTTACTTTTGAATTTATGAGAGAAAGAGTTCTTTCTTGGAATTTATGGCAACAAGAAGACAAAAGAAAAAGACTTTCTTTCACACAATATGAAAAATACTTCAGTTCGAAATAAGTACTGTTTTTTCTCTTTCTCTTTTGTTTTACGATCTTTATTTAAAAAAGAATGAAATTGTTAGAGATTGACAAAGGAAAGACTAAATACAAATAAAAATAGTACTACAAAGAAGAACTTAATGAAAGATAGAGAATTATCTCATGAAATTAAAAGCGTTACTATTGATTAACCCGAAATCAATTTCTGAAATGAAATTATGAAGGAGGAAAAGATGGTAGCACCAAACATATCAAATTTACATCAAATTGAAAGACAATATACATGTAAAGTGAAGAAGATTTGTTCCATTCTAAAAAAGACATAATAAATTGAAATATAATTATGCTTGACTGTTATTTCACAACAAACACTTAATGGTGAAAACTTAATTCACACTAAATAAATTTTGAATGTTAAGAAAGTTTAATCAACCCTTTCAAAGTTTAAGACTTATTTGCTGAAACTATGCTAGTACAGACTCATTTATATCATTTAAGCTTATGAAGTAAAGTAACAAAATAAAAGATACAGAGGGTGGACAGAATAATTTGAACACCCATTTGAAAACGAGTCATAATTCATTTGCGCATCAGAGCCACGCCATCTAGCATTTACGTCTGCCACCTAGGGGCTTGAAGTGGAGGCGCCGTATATAGGACTGGCGATGTATCGGCTTTAGCGACGAATTCCGCATTTATTTGGGAATGGATGACCACCGTGACAGGGTTTGGAGTACCACAGGTGAGCCCAACAATTCCAACCTCAATTTACAGCGGCATACAGCCCCCCCCCCCTGCAGACATGATGGTCTGAGATGGCATTGCATATGATTGTCGTTCGTCACTAATATTGTTACAAGGAACATTGATAGCCCAATGATATGTGCAGGAGGTTCTGCAGTCTAGCTGCTGCCTATTCTGGGTGTGCGCCCAGAATAAGAAGATCATGATCGTTTTAGAACAAGATAACGCTCGTCCGCACAGAGAGTTTCCCAGGGTTGTGTACATCATGTTGGGAGATTTTCTTGGCCTGCCCGTTCGCATGATTTGTCACCAGTCGAGAACGTCTGGGATCAAATGGAACACCAACTGTCGCCATATAATAGTTTTTGTGATTTGGAGTGTTATTTTGTAGAACTGTGGACAAATTTGCCGCATGACAGCATACTGCATCAGTTTTACTCTGGGTCCGACGGTATAACTGCATGTATCCAGGCATGAAGTTGTCTAACAAGATACTAAAGCTGACCTTATGGTGTACCGTAGATCCGCGGGACATCGTCTGGTTGCTATGAAGTTGTTCTTTGACTCTATCATCACACTAATAGTATTTCATTTGAATCGGAAAGCTTCCACCGTGGTACGCATTTTTTTTAATGAATGTATACAAAGGAAACGGTAAGATATAAATTTCAAATTTTTCAATTTCTAACAAATGGTTCATGTTACTGAGGGATCATGGGCATTGTATAGACTGAAAGTTTTAATCTAAATAGTCTTCTTAATAAATAGATGGATTTGACAACCAAATATTTGGGTGAATGTTATATTTCCCTGAACGCATTAAATTTGAACATGGAGTAACTTTTTTTTCTTCAATTAATTGAAGATGCTGTCGATAAAAAGTAAGTATATTTCTTATATAGAAAAATAAATTTTATTAGACTTTTATTTTCAAATATAAACAAAATTGAAGAATTCTTTTTATTTGTGTTTAATTATATCAAATCAAAACTTTTTATTAAATTTTTATAAATGTCTTTCCGGACAATGTCCATTTGCGTAAATTTTCGATCGCAGAGTCGAAACAGCCATCGGCTAATGGAACAATAATAATTGCATTTCTTTCACAAATCATCTGTTTTCCTAAAGATTCTACGGAATAGCTACACTAACTTAATTCTTTTTCAACAAGAAAGTTTAGCTTGACAATACAAAGAACCGAAAAAAAACCCAAAAAAATCGCATTTCTATAACAAATCATTTCTTTCGTAAAGATTGTACAGGATAGCTACATTAACTTAATTCTTTTCAACAAAAAAGTTTAGTTTGAAAATACACGGAACAGAAGCAAAACCATAAAAATCGCATTTATTTTATAAATCATGTGTTTTCGTAAATATACTACAGAAGAGCTACACTAACATAATTCTTCTCAACAAGAAAGAAATCGGTTAGTATAACTATCCTGTAGAATCTTTACGAAAACTAATGATTTGTTAAAGAAATGAGATTTTTATGGTTTTTCTTCAGCTTGAAAAAAGTTAGTGTAACTATTCTGAAGAATCTTTATGGATTCTACATTAATTATCCGGAAACCTTAAAAATCGAATTTCTTTCACAAATCAACTGTGAACTTAAATTCCTCTCAACAAGAAATTTAATAAATTTTGAAGCTAATAGTTTAGCTTCAAAACATGTTAAACTTTTTTGTTGAGAAAAAATAGGTTAGTGTAGCTATCCTGTAGAATCTTCCTGAAAACAATTTATTTTTGTTGAAAAAAAAATAGGTTAGTGTAGCTATCCTGTAGAATCTTTAGGAAAACAAATGATTTGTTAAAGAAATGCGATTTTTAAGGTTTTTCTTCAGTTCTGCTTGAAAATACAAAGAACTGAAAAAAAAAAAAAACCCATAAGAATCGCATTTCTTTCACAAATCATCTGTTTTCGTAAGGATTCCACAGAATAGCTAAACTAACTTAATTCTTCTCAACAAGAAAGTTTAGCTTGAAAATACAAAGAACTGAAGAAAAACAATAAAAATCGCATTTCTTTCACAAATCATCTGTTTTCTTAAAGATTCTACAGAATAGCTACACTAATTTAATTCCTCTCAATAAGAAAGTTTAGATTCAAAATACATTAAACTTTAATTAAAAACCCACCATAAAAGCACATATACATGGATAAAAAAAAAACGTACGTTTCGAACCCCCGTCTGTTGTGGTGTTCCTTATCAAGTTCCCCCCCCCCCCCTCCTTGTTAAAAGAGATCCTCCTTGAATGGATTTGTGATTGCAAGTGAAAGAGAAGCGGGATGGATTCTGGGAGCTAAGCCCCCTCTGGTGTTAAGTGATGAAACTAAGACCGGAAGGAGTTGTCTGCAGCCTATGTTGGACGGCCCATATTTTTTTTCATATTTTTTATTTTTATCAGGGGCAAATCCAACGAGGAAATGGAAATTGGGAACGAATAAACAAAAAAAAAATAAAAAAATTAAAATAAAATAAAAATAAACGACTAAGTAAAAAATAAAAAAAAATAAAAAATTAATAATAAATGAAACATGAAAAAAAACAAAAAACCTCAAAATGATAGTGACAGGCCATTGTGGATCATTATAGATACTATGAGAATAAATCCCGTATTGCAGGATATTCATAGTAGACATCCTGGTTGTATTTTTGTAAGATTTTAATCGTTGCCGATTCAAAGAACTTGCGTACGTATAAGTCCTTTTGAATTCCGAGGATGATAGGATTTTTTAGATCTAACTCGTGTCCCGTCGCCACGCAATGACGACCGGTATGGTAAAGGGTGTTATCTTTCTTTACCGCAGTTTCGTGCTCATTTAGGCGCTTTTCCAGGCACCTTTTCGACTGCCCAACGTATAGGCATGCATTGTTGCCATTACTGTTCTTGCATCGAATTCCATATATACTATATTGTTGTTTCAATTTTTGAGCTTTATTGAAATCTTTCTCATGATTAAGTATGAAACCAAGGGTATTGGCAGGTTTGCATGCTAGACCAATACCTTTTCGGGCGAGGACCGGTTTTAATTACTTAAATATATTTTTATCATACGTATTTGGTACATACTGTATAATAATGGAATGCTTATTCTTACGCGTATCAATCTGTGGGCCGCCATACCCCTGGATTGGTATTATCCTATTATTTTTTTTATACCGCTGCTTTTGGAAAAACCTATCTATGTACTTATTAGTTATTATAATTGGAAAGTCGTTACGAACGAACAATTGAACGATTGTTGCGATTTCCTGATGCAATAGGGAAGGGTTGGACCAGATTTAACCGCCCTGTCCATGGCCATGGAGAAAGAATTCCTTTTGTAATTATCAGGAACGGCACTGTTAAAGTTCACTGTGATCATAGCATCGATGGGTTTTCGATATAAAGTAGTACTAAAACCCGTATCCTGTTTTTTAAGTAGGACATCTAAAAAAGGTAAAACCCCTTCTACCTCACTTTCCATCGTATACTATATTTAAGGATACACACTGTTCAAATCTATCAAAATGGTGTCCGCGTAATGACAATTGATAACTAAAAAGGAATCAGCAACATACCTACATTTATGGTGTAGGTTGTTGAAGACCATTTCTATGTAGAAAATTTAAAATTCTATCAAGTTCATGACGCATTCCGCCAAGACCGCCGAAGAAGGCAAACTCATAAAAGTCCCTGATGTTTGAAGGTTACATTAAACTTTACTGTTGAGAAGAAGTAGGTTAGTGTAGCTATACTATAGAATCTTTACGGAAACAAATGATTTGTTAAAAGAAATGCGATTTTTCAGGTTTTTCTTCAGTTCTGCTTCAATATACAAAGAACTGAAGAAAAACAATAAAAATCGCATTTATTTCACAAATCATCTGTTTACGTGAAGATTCTACAGAATAGCTACACTAACTTAATTCTTCTCAACAAGAAAGTTTAGCTTGAAAATACAAAGAAATGAAGAAAAACAATAAAAATCACAATTCTTTCACAAATTTTCTGTTTGCGTAAAGATTCTACAGAATAGCTAAACTAACCTAATCCTTCGCAACAAGAAAGTTTAGCTTGAAAATAGAAAGAACTGAAGAAAAACAATAAACATCGCTTTTATTTCACAAATCATCAGTTTTCGTAAAGATTCTACGGAATAGCTACTTTAACTTAATTCCTCTCAACAAGAAACTTTAGCTTGTAAATACATCACACTTTCTAGTTGAGAAGAAATACGTTAGAGCAACAACTGAAGAAAAATCATAACATCGCATTTCTAACCTTTTTTGTTGAGAAGAATTAAGTTAGTGTAGCTATTCTGTATCATCCTTACGAAAATAGATGATTTGTGAAAGAAATGCGATTGTTAGGGGTTTTTTTTTTCAGTTCTTTGCATTATCAAACAGAACTGAAGAAAAAACCATAAAAAAAGATTCTCTTTAACAAATCAGTTGTTTTCCTAAAGATTCTTCAGGATAGTTACACTAAGCTTCTTGTTCTCAACAAGAAAGTTTAATATTTTTTCAAGCTAAACTTTCTTCTTGAGAAGAATTAGGTTAGTGAAGGTATTCTGTAGAATCTTTACAAAAATAGATGATTTTTGAAAGAAATTCGATTGTAATGGTTTTTTTTTTCAGTTCTTTATATTTTCAAGCAAAACTTAAAAAAACCCATAAAAATCGCGTTTCTACAACAAATCATTTGTTTTCAAAAGGATTCTACAGTATAGCTACACTCAGCAGCTATTTCTTCTCAACATGAAAGTTTAATGTATTTTCAAGCTAAACTTTCTTATTGAGAGCAATTACGTCAATGTAGCTATTATGTAGACTTTATGAAAAAAGATGATTTGTGAAAGAAATGCGATTGTAATGTTTTTTTTTCAGTTCTTTGTATTTTCATGCTAAACTTTTTTGTTGAGAAGAATTAAGTTAGTCTAGCTATTCTGTATCATCGTTACGAAAATAGATGATTTGTGAAAGAAATGCGATTGTTATGGTTTTTGTTCAGTTGTTTGTGTTTTCAAGCAGGACTTCAAAAAAACTACGAAAATCGCTTCTCTTTAAAAAATTAATTGTTTTCCTAAAGATTCTACAGAATAGCTATACTAACCTTTTTGTTCTCGACAAAAAGTTTAATGTATTTTCAAGCAAAGCTTTATTGTTGATAGGAATTAAGTTAGTGTAGCTATTGTCAAGAATCTTTACGAAAACAGATGATTTGTGAAAGAAATGCGATTTTTATTGTTTTTCTTTGTATTTTCGAGCTAATCTTTTTGGTTGAGAAGAATTAAGTTAGTTTAGCTATTCTGTATAATCTTTACGAAAATAGATGATTAGTGACAGAAATGCGATTTTTTATTGTTTTTCTTCAGTTCTTTGTATTTTGAAGCTGAACTTTCTTGTTAAGAAGAATTAGGTTACAGAAGGTATTCTGTAAAATCTTTACGCAAATACAAGATTTTTGAAACAAATGCGATATTTATTGCTTTTCTTCAGTTCTTCATGTTTAACTTTTTGGTTGAGAAGAATTTAGTTAGTATAGCTATTCTGCATAATCTTTCCGAAAATAGATGATTTGTGAAAGAAATGCGATTTATATTGTTTTTCTTCAGTTCTTTGTATTTTCAAGCTAGACTTTCTTGTTAAGAAGGATTAGGTTAGTGAAGCTATTCTGTAGAATCTTTACGCAAATACAAGATTTATGAAAGAAATGCGATTTTTATTGTTCTTCTTCTGTTCTTTGTGTTTTCAAGCAAAACTTTTTTCTTTAGAAGAATTAGGTTAGTGTAGCTACCCTGTATAATCTTTGCGAAAATAGATGATTTGTGAAAGAAATGCGATTGTTATGGCTTTTCTTCAGTTGTTTGTATATATTTTCAAAAAAAAAAATATAAAAATCGCTTTTCTTTACACATATCATTTGTTTTCCTAAAGATTCTGTAAGATAGCTGCACTAAACTTTTTGTTCTCAACAAGAAACTTTAATGTTTTTTCAAGCTAAACGTTCTTGTTGAGAGAAAATAAGTTAGTATAGCTATTCTCTGAAATCTTTACGAAAATAAATGATTTTTGAAAGAAATGCGATTGTTATAGTTGTTTTTTCAATTCTTTGTATTTTCTAACAGAACTGAAGAAAAACTATAGAAATCACTTTTCTTTAACAAATCATTTGCTTTCGTAAAGATTCTACAGGATAGCTACACTAACCTTTTTGTTCTGAACAAGAAAGATTAATGTTTTTTAAAGCTAAACTTTCTTGTTGAGAGGAATTAAATTAATGTAGCAATTCTGTAGAATGTTTACGAAAACAGATGATTTGTGAAAGAAATGCGATTGTTATGGCTTTTCTTCATCATTTGTTTTCGTAAAGATTTTACAGGATAGCGACACTAACCTTTTTGTTCTCAACAAGAAAGTTTAATGTTTTTTCAAGCTAAACTTTCTTGTTGAGAGGAATTAGGTTAGTGTAGCAATTCTGTAGAATCTTTATGAAAACAGATGATTTGTGAAAGAAATGAGATTTTTATTGTTTTTCTTCAGTTCTTTGTATTTTCAAGCAACACTTTCTTGATGAGAAGTATTAATTTAGTGTAGCTAGTATGTAGCATCTTTGCGCAAACACAAGTTTTGTGAAAGAAATGCGATTTTCATTGTTTTTCTTCAGTTCTTTCTGTTTTCAAGCTAAACTTTTTGGTTGAGAAAAATTAGGTTACTGTAGCTATTCGTAGAATGTACGAAAACAGGTGATTTGTGAAAGAAATACGATTTTTATTGTTTGTCTTCAGTTCTTTGTATTTTCAAGCTAGACTTTCTTGTTGAGAAGAATTAAGTTAGTGTAGTTATTCCGTAGAATCCATTCAAAAACAGATGATTTGTGAAAGAAATGCGATTGTTATGGTTTTTCTGTAGTTGTTTGTATTCAGAACTTAAATAAAAACTATAAAAACCACTTTTCTTTAACAAATCATTTGTTTTCCTAAAGACTCTGCAGGATAGCTACACTAACCTTTTTGTTCTCAGCAAGAAAGTTTAATGTTTTAAGTTTGTGTAGCAATTCTGTAGAATCTTTACGAAAATAGATGATTTGTGAAATAAATGCGATTGTTGTTGTTTTTCTTCAGTGCTTTTTATTTTCAAGCAGATCTGAAGAAAAACCTTAAAAATCTCATTTCTGTAACAAATCATTTGTTTTTGTAAATATTCTACTGGATAGTTATAGTAACGTATTTCTTCTCTGCAAGAAAATTTTATGTATTTTCTAGCTAAAACTTCTTGTTGAGAGGAATTATGTAAGTGTAGCTATTCTGCAGAATATTTACGAAAACGGTTGATTTGTGAACAAATAACGATTTTTATTGTTTTTCTTCAGTTCTTTGTAATTTCAAGCTAAACTTTAAGGCTTTTTTTTTTCAGTTGAAAATTTTATAAAGTTATTTATTGAGTTAATATATGAATTCAATAATAATGGTCCTAAATTGGAACCTTGAGGAATACCTGATATAATATTATAAAGTTTACTTATGGAATTATTTATTTTTATTCTAAATTTCCTATTTTTAAATAGCTTTTTAGCAATTTATAACTATTGCCCCTCAGTCCCATTAAGGTAAGCTTTTGTAGAAGTAATTTATGATTAATGTTATTAAAGGCTTTTTTAAAGTCAATAAAAGCTATATATATGATTTATTCTGATTTATTAATTCCAGTATTTCCCACTAGCGCTCCAAAATGTTTTAGCATCCCTCACCAGTTTCCCCGACAATGTCTCATTTAAATATATACAGATTGCTTTATTTTAATTGGTTCAAATTTATATAATTTCATTTCCACTATCCAATTCTTCTATTCGGCTGATGATGGCTTTGTCGAAGTAAAACAGGCCGAAACTGCACAGTTTTTTTATTTTTTTATTGTATAAATATATTTTATCTTCATTATGTGTGTCCTGAAGTGATTGGCTATCCTCACACGGAGGTTTTTTTTTTGAAGTTCTGAAGACCTAGTCGGAAGGATCAATTATTACGTTAAGCTGAGTCGGGGAGGAGATATGGTGGGGTGGAGATTTCGCAGGTAGTTGGCAATCAACCTGTCACAGTTCCTATGAGTGGAGCACGGCTTAGCGTAAAGATTCTCAATAGCGATCAGTTCCTTTAAGGATTTAATTTCGAACTTCCTAGACTAACTTTCGAACATGAAATGACAAGTAATTGTAGTTTCTGACAAATTGATTATGTAATTCGCTTTATACTGACAGTAGCACTAAATTTATAAATATATTATGAACTTTTGTAGACATTACACATTTGATAATTGTAAACACAGTTACAAGAATTAGTAAAAAAAAATCTTAATTAAAGTGAAAATTAAATTCTAGAATTATAAATCTAGTCAACCAGAGGATTTATATTTATTATTAGCCATTTCCAATGAGATTTTTTTTTAAATTGATATTTTAGAAAATTTCGGTAAATTTTTTAGATTTAGTTTATTTATCACATTCGGTAGTAATTTATATGGGTGGCATAATTATTAAAAATGTTGTTTATAAAGTTACATATATCTCGAAGATTATAGTTTTATTCGAATTTATATTGTTCATGTAATATAATTGAAAATAAGTCTTTATTATTAAATTGTATAAAAAGTTCGAAGTAAGTATTTTATTATTCATAAAGAATTCCCTTGTTATTTTATTACTTGAAGTATTTTTAGAATACATTACTAATTTTAAGATTTTTTTTTGTTTCGTAAAATATTTATACTTTTTACATTTTCCATTATTTGTATTAGATCAGATAGCATTTTCATAATTAAATAAGAATCAAAAAAGGAAAACTAAGTTATTATTTTATAATTTATTGGTATACTATTTTTATATTTTTTTCAAGAAATTGTACTTAATTTTTGTTGTAAGTTTTAATTTAATTTTTGTTGTAATTGAAGTTTCATTTAAAATAATACCCAAATATTAGTCTTTGAATCATATTTTAATTTGTACATTTTTTAAATTTATTATGTAGATATTTGTTATGAAAACACAGTTAAACGGCTACTAGAGCTCTGTGCCCACGAAGGATAACTTTCAGGATTTCAGTCGGGTTGGAATTCCAAAATCCACCCTCACTTGGAAGGTCATCTCTGCTAAGGGTTGAAGGGTTTCCTGCTTAACACAGAGTTGTGACACGCTGCGGAAATAACCCTCTAACCTGAGGGATGAGACATCCCTCAGTTGTTAAGCCGCAACAAAAGATTTGTTCCCCAAGGGGCAAGTTTGTGAAAGGTAGACAAGTCTCCATCAGACACCACCGATCTCTCGATCCGTAAGACAAGACCCCTTCGTGTGTGGGTAGCTATTTTTTTCAATTTCTATATATTTCTATATATTTCTATATTTGAATTTCTATTTTTTTTCAATATGATAATGATTCAAACAGTACCATAAATAATTTAACTAATGTATACCTATTTTTTTTTTATAATTTGAGATATAAAAACCAAATACATAAAACCCCAAATACTTATACTTCAAACACATGTGTTGATCATTGCTTCACTCATATGAACAATCATAATATAAAATCCAATATAATTCAATGGGATGTCTCAGATCATTTCGGTATATTAATTGAAATAGAAAATCATAATAATTTAAATGTTAGCAAGAATAACATCTTTAATAAGACTAAACTTCCTATAAACGAAGTTTATTTAAACAAAAATTGTTAGATCTTTTCCGAAATTAAAAACAATTATAATAAAGACTCTAATATATATATTAATCATTAATGAAAATTATTGGTAGATCAAGAAAGTTAAACAAAAATAAATATAAACATGACAATAACAATAATGAAAATAATCATAATATGAAAAATAAATATAAATACATTCAAACAACCACGGATGAATGATATTAATACGAAGCATATAAAAAAACATTTTTATTTCTTAAATATGAAAACAACAGAACAAACAAAATATATTAAAATAATAAAAAAAAAGAAATTGGTTAAAAAAATTATATAAATAAATTCAAAAATCAATATACGAATAACCTTTGTTAAAATACTGTAACTAATGAAAATATGTGGAATTTAATAAAAATAGATATTAATTAATAGATATTAATAATAATAATTCGTAATTACAAAATCTAATATAGAAATATAATTGTAATATTATGTTTAAAAATATTCGTAAGATATTTTGCAAAAAAATGATTATATATTCTTTAATTCAAACGAAGTAAAATACACTGATTTTTCAGAATCCTAATTCTATTGCTTTCTTTTTACCAAATCAAAATTATATTTTAAATATCTTTAAAAATCCTAACAAATAATAATAATAATTTTTTTTTATTCACTTAAATTACAAAATTCAGTCCCATTAGGGATAAAAGAAAAAATCCCTTTCAACGGGTGCTATGGGTTTCACTACAATATCTTTTTAACAATTATATAAATCATTCAAAGTTAAAATACTGAAAAAAAATTAGTCATTCCTTTCAATTTCCTTTCAATTTTTTTTTCACAATAATAATTCATTCAAACAACATTTTCCATCAAAATAGAACACAGAAATTTAATTAAAACTGTCAATCAAACAATTTCAATCATTCTTTATACTTTTCACTCCATTTTTTTACCCTTCCTAATTTTTTTCCCCTCTTTTTATTTATTTATTATTTTTTTTTAAAACATATTTCTATTATTAATCAACATTGTCCACAATCCATGTTTTTACCTCTTCTTTTACAAGTGATATTTTTTTATAATCTTTAGTAAGAATCCCATTCATATCATTTAGAGTTTTTTCTATTATATATTTTATATTTCTTTTACCCTATTCATTATTAATACAAGGATAGTCAAGTTTGATTCTATTGCATATCTCCTATTATATAATCTTTTGTTCCCACCTTTTTTATTAATTATATCATAGAAATTTTTTATTATTACATTATATAAAAAATTTTGTTTTGGATTAAGTATATTATATTTTAGTAAAATTTGTTTTCTCTTATTTATTTTGTTCCATATCTTTGTAGAAAAGATCAATTTTAGTACTTTGTAAATTTTTTAAATTTTCCAAATGACTACTGCCTACGTTTGCTCATATATTCACTCCATAGTTTAATAAAGAATCAAAAAGTGCAAAATAAATTAAAATTTTTGTTTTTAGTGGGAGAATATTTCTAATGTAGTGGAAAATATATGTGGTTACATATAGCTTTTTATAAACAATATTTAAATGGTTATCCCATGTAAAGAAATCGTTTATAATTATATCTAAATATTTAAAAAATTTTATTATATCAATCCTGTTACAAAATTTACAATTTATACTATATCCATGTAAGCAATCATGCATATGTATGATAATATTTATATTGTTATCTATTTGTTTTTTTGTTTTTTTGGTTTAATAAGTATTCCTTTAGTTTTCTCATTATTTAGAACAAGTATATATATATATACTGCAATCCTTTATTAGAGGAAAAAGATCGTTTAGAAAGATTATAAACAATATTGGTCCTAAATTTGATCCTTGGGGCACTCCAATATTAGTTTTTTTCCTTTTACTTGAAATATTATCTATTTGTACAAAGATTTTTCTGTTTTCTAAATAACTTTCTATAATATTTAACATTTTTCCCCTTATATCAATTTTTTTTTAATTTAGACAAAAATAATTTATGGTCAGTCAAATCAAATGCCTTACACATGCCAATGGTAATTAATAATATAAAGTAATTTTAATTTAGGTTTTTATTTATATTTTCACAAAAATCTTCCAAAAGTATTGTTGTACTTTTTTTTATATTGCTAAGCATATTGATTTTTATATATAATTTCATATACCTTTAAATATTCCTGTATTTTTAGTAAAATATTTTTCAATTATATTACCTAGTGTCGAAAAAATAGCAATTGGTTTGTAATTTTTACAATCACTGTAAGCATTATTTTTGTATTGGAATAATTTTTGATACCTTTAAGCTATTTGGGTATTTTTCTTTATTTATAACTGTTTTTGTCAGTATTGTAATTAATATAGAAAAAATTTCCTTATTTATTTTGATATCAGAAATGGATATCAAATCATATCCTCTAGATTTTTTAACATTCATAGTATTTATTATGTTTATGATATCATTTTCATTTGGTTCATCAATTACAATAGTGTTCATGAAATCTATGTCATTTATATCATTTATAATTTTTTCATTGCAATTTAAATTATATTTTTTTGCAATTTTTTGGTAATAATTACAGAATTTCTCTGCAAGTGTTTTCTTTTTATTTTCATTGTCCATTTCTTGTGCAAATTTATATATTTCATTTATTTTTTTAGTTTTATGTTTATTTTTATTTTTTTTATTATTTTTTTTAATGTTTATCAATTCTATTAGGTATACTTATAAGCGGTATACCTGTGTAATTGGAATTGAGCATTTTAATATTTATTTTTTTTAAAGTTATTAATTAATACTTAATTTTTCCATCTATCACATCTGAAATTATATTTTGTTTTATTTGCTTAAAAGTTACATTATTTTTTTTATTAGGATCTATTTGCTTAAATATTTTATATTTTACATAATTATCTAATCGATATCCATAATTATTTTTAATTCTTTCTATTTTAAATATTTTATTCCAATTACATCTAGTCTTTAATACTCCTTGTTGGTAATTTATTTCTCTTTCCACATCAAAATAGTTTTTAATTATTGTTTTATATATAAATTTTTCGTTTATTTTTAATATTTTATATTTTTTTCTTATCCTTAATTGTTCATTTTTTGATTTGTATTTATAATTTTTATAAACATTATTAAATATTTTTAATATTTTCTTATTAATATTTTCTATTTGTTGTTTGTTCATATTTATCCAACATTCCAACCCATAATCCAAGATTGAGTCTACAAGGGATTTGTATACGATGATCTTTTGTTTAAACGGAATAGCATCTCTAATGTGATAAAAGAGAAAAGCATATGAGCTCAGCTTCCTTATCACATAACCATACTGTTCATTCCAGCAGAATTTGTTATCTATATTAATTCCTAAATATTTATAAGTCGAGACAATTTCTATTCTTTTGCAGTTACAATCTTTCATTAATATATTATTATTCTGTTCTATATTTGGACATTCTATTTTATGTAGATTAATAATTACATTGTTATTTATTTTCTTATTTTTGTTTTTGATTATCATTATTTTTGTTTTTTCTCCATTTACTTTCATTTTATTTTTAAATGACCATTTATTTATATTATTTAGATCTTTTTGTATATTTGTTCTTTCCAATATGGTATTTATTTTTTTCCAACAATTTTTTGGATTATTAGTATCATTTATAAATTTATTGTAGTAGTAATTGTTTTTTGCTGTTGTTATTTTAGATCATATTGATTTTCATTAATTACATTAAATATTTTAAAAATTCTTGCAATTTTCCAGTAAAAAATTTTTCTCTTATTTTATTTATAGTTGATGACACAGCAATAGGTCTATAATTTTTACAATCATTAAAAGCATTATTTTTGAATATTGGAACAATTTTTGATATTTTAAAATTATTTGGATAAATTTCTTCATTGAAAATTAATTGTATCATTAATGCTATCAATTTAGCAAAAATTTCCTTTTTCTCTTTGATATCAGAAATAGATATTTGATCATGTCCAATTGATTTTTTATTTTTCATTCCATTTATTATATTTATTATCTCTTCATCATTTCGTACATCAATTACAATTGTATTTATTAAATATGAATTATTTAAATCTTGTGATAAATTCTCTTTACAATTTATATTAAAATTATAACTTATTTTATGATAATAATTAAAAAAATTTCTGCAAGTGTTTTAAATTTGTTTTTATCTTCTATTTCCTGTGCAAACCTATTTATTTCATTTTCTTTTTTACTCTTATGTTTACTACCTTTTTTTCTTTCTAATAAAGCATTTATTTTTTCCCAACAATTTTTTGGGTTATTTATATCATTTTTAAATGTATTATAATAATAATTATTTTTTGCTTTTATTATTTTTGATGTTAGTATATTTCTTAAATTCTTATAATTATTATAATATTGCTCATTACTTTTATTATTTTTATATTTTTTAAATAATTTGTCTCTTATTTTTATTTCTTCAATTAATTCTTTAGTTATCCATTCTTTATGTATTCGATCACCTTTATTCTGTCTATCATAGTGTTTTTTACTATAAGAAACTCCTGAATAATAATTAGAAATTTCTGATTCATTTGTGTAATAAGCTATACATCTTTTGGATTTATTAAATTCACTTAAAATATTATTATATAGAACATTTGGGTCTTCAATTTCTGTATTATTAATTCTTTCTAATAAACCCTGTAAATTCTTTTCTAATAAACAGTAATCAATGTTTTTATATTTTTTTCTCACATATTTTAATTTTTTTTAGGTACTGTTTATATTATGTATGCTATCTAAATTTATACTCAAAGATGTTCAAAAGTGATCTGAAATGTTTTCTTTTATAATAAAACTTTTATAAATTCTATATAAATCATTCAAAAAGATATGATCAATATTAGTTTTTGTAGTTTTTGTAGAAGTTTTTCCATATCTTGTAATGCCATATAAACAATTTTTAAATCCTTGATAAGCTAAAGTTTCTAAATATAATTTTACATTATTACTTTCATTAAATTTAAATAAATCTATATTCATATCTCCAATTATTACGGAATTATTTCCAAAAAACATACTATATATTGGAAAATGTTCTTCCATTTCATTTATGAATAACTTAATTTTTTGTTTTGGAGGTCTATAGATGGCAAAAATATTTATATTAGTTTTCCACATATCTTTTTTTAATAGAAGACTTAAATTTTCAAAATTAATTGGAAATATATGAATTCTTTCAACATTAATGTTAAATTTAATATAAATAATAATTCCTCTACCTTTTTGTTCATTTCTTAATTTATAAAACATATTCCAATAATTAATATTACACAATTCTACTTCATTTTCAAATACATTTACTTCTGTCAAGATGATAACAGCAATTAATAGTAATGAATTAATTTTATAAACAAATAAATCTTAATTTTTTCTAACACATCTTATAATAAGATGTATGATATTGAGATTACTATCTTTCAAATCCTTATTATTAATTATATTTTTCCATTCATCCAAATTTTCCAATTCAAAAGTATCATTATAATACAGATATTTTGTAATATCATTGTACAGTATATCATTAGCCATTTTCTTACACCAGTTTTTCTAAGTCATCTATTTCAAAATTTTTTATTACATTTGAAGTTTCACCTTTTCTCACCAAAATTGTACAATTCTTAATCCATACGAACTTATATAATTTTTCTTTTGCTTTTAATTTTGTTTTCCACAACAAAAATTTCTGATTTTTTGTTAGATTGTCATTTATGAAAATAAGACTATCATCTCCATTGCTGATAATATCTTTACTTACAATTTTGTTTCTCTTCTTTTTCTCCATCCATTCATTCTTTGTCTGCAAGTTTTTGAATTTAATATAATTGAATATAATTTAATTATAGGTTTAGTTTTTCTTGTGTTGTATGTTGGCAATCTATGAACTGCTTCCAAATCTTGTTTCTCAAATGGCACATTTATTGTTGATGCAACTTTACTCACAATTTCATGCAGATTTTTTTCCCTATTCTCTTTAACATTCAAAATTTCTATGTTACTCCTTCTTGAATATTTTTCTAAGTTGTCTGTTTGCTTTTCAAGATACCTTATGTGATTCTTACTTTCTTTTAGCTCTTGTTTTAAGTCAGAAATTATTTTATTCTGTGTTTTGTTAGTTTCAATAACACTCTGCATTTTGTTGAGAATAACATCATAATTTTTAGATAAGAAGTCCAGTGAGTCTTTTATTTCTGAGATATCCTTCATCAGCTTATCTAAATTGTCGAATTTATTTAAATTGTCTAAGCAATCCAATTTCTTCTGAAATTCTTCCTGATTTAAATTCAAAAGTGAATCTGATTTTACATACTTTTGAGTAATTTCAGTCTGTTGTCTCCTGCAAGTATTACATTTCCATTCTTTTTTCTTTCTATTTGTCATGGATCTGTATGTCAATTCCGCCAACAAACACTTGTGATGATAATTTGATCCACAAGAAAAACATGTTACTTCTTGCATTTAATAATAAAAGACATTATGCACACTTTAATGTAGAAGACATAATTATTCACTATACTATTGCAATTAAAAGTAAAGTATATTATGAAATGCCTTATCTCATAAGAGCATAAACCTAATTTTAACCCTAACACAAGATTATATGCATTTATCATAAAAATTTCACAATTTCTTCCGTATTTTTGACATTTCCTATAGAACTCAATTGTAGAAATATTATTCTTGCATAAAATTAAATAAAATTGTACTTACAAATAAATATTCTATCACAAAAACTTTCAAAGATTTGGAGAGCAAAAAATTATTGTCTCGATCGTTTGAAACCGGAAGTTGATAATAATAATAATAATAATAATAATAATAATAATAATAATAATAATAATAATAATAATAATA
>JAFIDM010005346.1:57865189-57879797 GCA_023159025.1 Thereuonema tuberculata | reverse complement strand
CTAAATAAATGAAACTTAGCGTATTTCATTAGTCTGGTAACTGCATCATATCCTGAAAATTTGAGCTCTCTAATATTATCTAGGCCGAAGCTATGAGGGTTCGAAAATACGACGAAACACTTCCAGAAAAGGTACGTAGTGCCCTTCCTGCCTTCGGCTCGTCTTGGCGGGGGCACTGTCGTGCCCCCAGATAAAGAAACTAATTTATTAAAATAAACTCATTTTTGATAACCGTTGAATGCGACTGGGTTAATAACATAATTTGCATCACGTGAACGTATCATGGAAAAATAACAAGAAAGGTTTGAAAGAACCAAGCCTATTTTCCTAAAAATATTGCTATTGAAAACTTTCTTTTTTTTTTAGATAATCTCTTTTTATATAAAAAAATTACATGAGCCACCGAACTTGATTAAAAAAATGAAAAAAAATATTAAAATTAAAAACTCCCAACTAGTGGCGTCCAACTGCAGATTGGACATCGGGGGGGGGGGGTGATGTCTTACGAGAAAACTTCAGAATATGAAGGGTGGTTAGACCGTGAAGGGACACCATAGCACTATGGATGAATGGAAGGAAGGAAGGCGTGGTTAAGGGAAACATAGGTGACCGTCGGCAAAAGGCGATGAAAAGTGGCAAGAAAGCACACAGATGTGTATAAACAAAATAAAAAAATTCTGTGAAGTGAAGCACTTATTAAAATTTAAGTGACATCATTAGGCCGGCGTGCAAACCCATATTGATTAATATTGTTTACGGAAATACAATCATTACAGCATTTTGAAGAAGAGGCTATGAGTACAGATTGGAGCCAGGATAGACGACTTTTTGAAGTTGATGGAAAGTCCAGTATTATACTGTATATGTGGGACGCTGTGACGTAGATTGAGTCCCCTTTAGCACATGTCTTTCGATGGTCATTGAGCCTGTCCATACGGGGACGTCTCGACTCTACAATGAAGAGGCAGCCTGCTTCACAGCATTGTAATGCGTAGCACCCTTCACAGGTTCCTTGGCGGTGATGATATGTAATTGATTTCAAAACCGCTTGATGGTGTTCGGGTATAAAAAGGTGATCCTGACACCCTGTTGTCGCAGTACTTCTGACACAATTTGGATGATATAGGGATGAAAATCAATAGAGATATACTGTTTCATTGGCTGTTGGTTATAATCTGGATGAGAGTTATTGTAGATCTTAAGAAGCGAGGATCGTATTTGATTCTCTATAAATTGGATGGGGTATCCATTGGCGAATAAGAAACTTCTAATGTTGTCAAAATCATGATTAAATAAATCGTTGGAACTGCTATTCGGAATGCCCTGCGGATCGCCATGGTAACTACCTTAATTCTAAAAGTTATTGGACAAAATGATTTAAAATTGAGGGCAATTGAAATGCGTGGGCTTACGATATACCTCTGTAGTGAATTGACATGTAGAGGTAGTAATGCGAACATCCAAAAACAGAATAGAGTTATGATCCTCTTCCTCCATTTCAAATTGATAGCAGCATCAATACTATTGAATATATTTAGTAGCTGCATTGTATTGTTACTGTCAGTATAAAGAAGAATCGTCAACATAGCGGGTTATATGAGTACCAAGAAACGCTGTTGGCCGAATCTTCTTCGTCGATCATGGTCCATATAGCTAGCAGGGTAGACACTGACAGACCCATGAAAAGACCGGATTGCTATTGATACATGCATGAGTTGTACTGAAATATTTGTATTTGGATCAAGGCTTGAATTAAACGGTGTTAAACTTGTAATGGTATCTAGCTGAGCAGTGGCTGTAAAACACTGTAGCTGTATGTTGAAACTTTTTTTGAGTAAGTTCATAGTAATTAACTATGTGATTAAAACATCCAATAAAAGCAAGCAGTATCCTTGCAAAGGAGATATGTTCAGAAATTTTTAAACTACTTCGGAACTAATATTTACGTCGTAATGAGAGCGGACTTTAAGTGGCGTCATTATTTTAATAACGTTATTGTGAATAATGTGATGTATTATTCATATATCAGTCGTCTCTTTTTACTTCTGAAAATATAATACAAGCAGTACCGTTTTTCCAGGTAAAAAAAATAATTAAATCATCATGTCTTACAAAAAATGCCTACATCTATTTCACATTACTCAGGTTAGCGCAACTCAAGTAAGGAAATTAATATGTATTGTTAGACTTTTGATTTTATTTTTCTATGGGAATTTTAGATACTTTAAGCGCCAATTTCTCTAAAATAATCATATTAAAAACAATTCATATATCAGTCGTCTCTTATCCCTAAGTATGCATGTGCAGTTTCAAATAGATTTATTCACCAGTAGAAAGTTGTTGGAGGGTTCCATATGTAGGTAAATCCGAATTGACTTAACCTAATCACAACAATCTAATCAAAATTGTCTTTTGATTAAAAAGTAATGTAAATTACTATTATTCTTATTTATATATTTTAAGTGAATTTTTTTAAAGTGGGCGGCTAATAATTATAATAGTCTGTGATGACTTCATTGCAGCAAACATTGAAATATAATTATAGTACGTTTAATCCAAAACTTGAAAATGTTCCGATTTAACTACAACGAAACCAGGTCGTGTTGTTAATTTAATTGTAGATAATTTTTAATTGTGCATAATTTTTATTTCTAGCAGTGATGTGAATTTAATTGTAATTAGTTTTTTTTTAAAATTTACATAGTTTTTTATTTTAATAATATAAAGTTTTTATGCTTAATCACGTGTGCCAGCTTTGATTTTGAAAATTCCGATTATCTCAGCATACGCAAATTATTATTAATAATCCGAAATTGTTATCAGAATATTCCTACTGGTACTGAGTTTTTATTATTAAACGTAATATCACGTAATGATTTCTTGTTGAAAAACTAGATAGCAATATTAAATTCCCCTATTCAAGGCCGTCTGCAGCTTGATCTAACAAGCAGATCGTGACGAAAGACTGATTAGGGTTAAGACAGATTAGATGACTGATTAGGGCATGGGAAACACGAATCTCGGGAAAAAAATTTCAAAAAGTCGCCGATAGAAGGAATATCGAACTGAGCAATGTAAAAAAAAAAGAAAATGCAGAGACAAATGAATAATAAAGACTAAACTAATGAACGATTACATTTACATATGACATTTATATGATAACATCGGAATAAAACACTTCGGGAAGGTTTTCAATTTTGCATAACAAGGGTAGCTTCCAGAAATTATAGTTACTGAAGTTGTGGAAATGATGATTATCTTCAGCAAATTCCGATATTTTATCATTTACGAAACAGGTTACTGGTTCTGTCAGTGATATTCTCAAAGAAAGTATGGCCTTATTGCAAAGTCTGCTGTGATGACATACAAAACGGTAATTTTCGATGAACGTAATGCGAGTTTCAGGAGCGCAAAAGATGTTTTGGAAGTAGAAATTCGACAATTACAGTCATTATCAGGTAAAATTGGGCCTCATCTCTCCAAAGTATCCAATAACAAGCGACATCGACCTCCATTCTGTTCAGGAACATCAGAGCAAATGTCACTCACTTATCATAATAATCGTGCAGTAGCTGCTGCACCGGCTGTTCTTCTATGTATACCTTCAGCAACATGCTAATCTGATCTGTTGACAACGGCGGTTGCGGCTTCCTCAACCACCAGTGGTTTCCATTCTCTGTCCGATCAAAATTATAAATTTCTTTATTGTTCGAACTTCCAAAACATCGAACTAACTGAAATGGAATCTGTAGTGAAGTTCTGACAATCCACGAAGAATAGTTATTGCACTCCATTCAGATAAATAATTTTAAAGCAATGCACTATGAGATAATGTCAGCATTACGTTGAGCACGACTATCAATATGAATGCGTTTATTTGACATTTTGTTTTTAATTTATATCTTTAATTTTATGACTCTGCAAAAGAATTTAACTCAAACTCTAATATTCGTGCTATTTCAATTTGAATTTTTTTTAAGTTTCCAATTTAAAAAAAAAAAAAAAACATTGTAAAAAAATATATTATTTGTACTGTAATAAACACGTATGTAGAAGGTTTTTATCTAAAACTTTCTTTTGCCTAAAATCAATATCTGATACTAAAAACAGGGACATTCTTGTTGGAGAAAAATATTATACAATTTTCTATCAAGGCAGAAATTATGCATTAAATCAAGAAATGAATTGTTTTAGTTTATACAGTTGAATATGATACTTGATTAAGACTGAAAAAAAATTAACAAGAGTAGAAAAGTACATGATTTATTTTATCAAAATAACTCTTTAATCAGGCATCCTGTTTTTCATTGTAAAATTAATTAGTTTGATTCTGACTAGAGATTGCTATTACATTGATTTCATATATGAGTGTTTTTTAGAAATGTCAGTAAGTAGTGTTGAATATTAAAATATTAAAGTAATTTATGATTAGTTTAATGCAATTAGCTTGATTAAAGACGTGCGAGCAGTCGCGGTTAGACGACGAAGTTCAATGAAAATTTTTAATTTTATAATTAAATTGCGTTGTAAATTGTGCTATAGCAGGATTAAATTAAGTTGGATTTTTTAAAAATTTTTATTGAATAATGATAACGGAATTGAAGTTAAGAATATATTATGTAAACCAGGATTAGATACCCTGTTATTTTTACAGTATAGTTATTATTTGAGTAGTAGTAGTGGTTCTTGAAACTTCAAGAATTTGGCGGTATATTAATCTGTTTAGAGGAAGCTGTTCTGTAATCGATAATGCACGTAAATTTGACCTCGACTTGAAATACAGTTGTATATCGCTGTCGTAAGATTATTATATGAGAAATTATATACTGTATTATATAATAAATTTTTATTTATGTCATGTCAAGGTCCAGTAAATGTCTTGGCTTGATAAATTGGGCCGATTAGGCCCACGAAATAATGTCGGTGTAATATATGGAATTATTTAAGAAGTAATAAAGAAGTTATTCAAGATGAAGTAAGAAAAATCTAAAAAGCTAAAATTTAGAATCACTTTTAGTATAAATAATCTACTTTCCAAAGAATTTGAGGCTGTCAGATTAGTCAGTTTGTCCACGCGATTTGAATGTTGGTTTGTAATTATTTCTACCATTGGATGGGTCTTCATGAAACTTAGTATGCATGCTGAAGATTAGAAAAGATCCAACTTTTATATTTTAAAACTTTTACAAGTGGGTTCTTGTTGAAAAAGCCACGGATTTTTATAGATATGTTAAACAACCGAAATTAATCCTTTCATTCAATCCGTTTCAGAATGGTTTGATAAGATTGTAATTAATCAGCTTTCGATAATCTAAATAAAAAATTGGGAGAATTTTTGAAGTAATATCACTTAACGGAAAGCATACGATGAGTTCTTTTAGAAAATTGTCAATCTTATCATCTCAGTTTTTAGAGATTTATTAGCTATACTTTAAGGATTTAGGGATGAGATTAGCCTTTTTTTTTAATTTCAAATTTGTTTTTATTAATTTTTTATTATTAAATTTCATGCAGGAAAATAACTAAAACTAAAGCGATTCTATAGGATTAATATGTGACATCCCAGGATAATTCGTTCGGTTTTTCTTAACAAATTATATTATTGAATATGATTGGCATTTACATGAAGCAAGTAATTCAATCTTGGGAAATTATAAACCAAGAACTTAATGAAATCTGTAGAAATTCAGTACTTTAATATACATTTATTAATCAGCGAAGTATTTCGCTAGATTTTTTTATTAAATCACTGGTGAACCTGACTTAGATAAGTTGAGATTTTGTTTTGCAATGGAATGTTCTAAAATGCCATAGCTTAAATAAAATTCACAGACAATGACTCGAGTAACTACTGTATAATTAAATATTAACTACTATATAAACTACTGTATTAAGAGTAACTACTATATAAACTACTGTATATGCAAAGTCTTTTCATATCTCTTACTTATAACGTTTCTAATCGTATCATAAGATTAAAAACATTTTCAACATGAAATATATAAAATAACAAACTTGACAAAGGAAAGAAAAACTTTCCGAAATTCGTTATTAAATATTATTTTTTTATAAATTTGATGTTGAAGATGTTTTGAATCTTATGATATCGTAACAAATTCTTTCATTGTGATATAGTTCCTGCTAAATGCCGGGAAATATGTCTGGATCTGGGAAGAATTAGAAGAATTTAATTAATGATTCTGAAACCCCTGTGAGCCTCCTCTCGTAACTCTTCATTATGGATTCAATTTTATTCTGGAATGACTTGAGCTTTTATAAGTCTCTCATCATTTGGTAATTTAAATGAAAAAATATAGTTCGTATATTCTTGCTGAGGTCACAGTAAAAATATTAAATTAAATTCTGAGTCCAAATAAAATGCTAAGCAAATGGCCAAAATGTATTCACTTTTTATTTTCTGATCATTTTAAGACTCGTGAAAACTGAAGTTAGATATGGGAACGTAATTTTTGATAGACAACCCACATGCCATTTTTTCCCAACGCCATCATCAAATAAAAATTTCGGTGCAAATCTTTATATAACTGAAAAGAAATCAGAAAACAGTCAGAAAAGAAAAGGTGAAAAAGGAAAAACAAACAGGAAAATGCAAATTCGTAAGTAAGACTTCGTCCTAAAACAAATATTGTACAGAATAATTAGAAACTGGAGACTAACTCTTAGTAGGAACTAGTGGACCCGTGCGAATAATTCGCAACAAAAAACCACCTTTGAGAAATAATAAACAAATCCAACAGCTTGTGTGCATGTTAGTTAAACACATTGTCAATAGATGGCGTCTTCTCAAGTTTTATAAAAAAGTTGACCCGTGCGAATAATTCGCATGGTATCTTGATCAGTCACCGAATGGTAATGTGGAAATAAATAAATGAACAGATTGTCAATAGATTGCCTTCTACATTTTTACAAAAAATATTTTTAAAATAAATTTTTTTAACGAAAACATTAATTTTAAACAATCTGTTTATTTTTCATCATTAGCGGTGAACATAATCTTGAAAATATCTCAATCATTGATTTCGATGAAGTATTAAGGGAAATAAAAAAAAACACCTTTGAGAAATAATATATGAGAAGTTGACTAATTTTTATGTTTCTATTGTTATAAATCGTTTATTTTTATTAAAATATAAATCTTTGTTTGTTTTTTTATCTGTTGTTATTAAATAAACGATGAAATATCATTTAAAGTGCATTTTTATTCAAAAAAAGGAAATATTTGAAGGTTACAACGCTAAAGCAATATTTTCGCTTTCGAAAAATAAGGCGCTTCTATTAAAGCGTGTCTACATTTTTATAAAAAGTTTTTAAAAATAAAGTTTTTTAACGAAAACATTAATTTTAAACAATTTGTTTATTTTTCGTCATTAGCGGGGAACGTACTTCAAAATGATGCCTCAATCATTGATTTTGATGAAGTAGTAAAGGAAATATGGCGTTCCGACAAAAAAAAACCCTTTGAGAAATAATACATAAAATAATATATGAAAAGTTGACTAATTTTTATGTTTCTATTGTAATAAATCGTTTATTTTTATTAAAATATAAATCTTTGTTTTTTTTTTTATCTGTTGTTATTAAATAAACGATGAAATATCATTTAAAGTGCATTTTTATTCAAAAAAGGAAATAGTTGAAGGTTACAACGCTAAAGCAATACTTTCACTTTCGAAAAATAAGGCGCTTCTGTTAAAGCGTGTCTACATTTGTATAAAAAGTTTTTAAAAATAAAGTTTTTTAACGAAAACATTAATTTTAAACAATTTGTTTATTTTTCGTCATTAGCGGGAAACGTAATCTTCAAAATGATGCCTCAATCATTGATTTTGATGAAGTAGTAAAGGAAATATAGCGGTCCGACAAAAAAAACCCTTTGAGAAATAATATATAATGATGATGATATGACGCTATTAAATTTTAAGAACAGACACAACATCAATGTAGCAGTTGTTGTGGTAGTACATTACAAAATTACAAACATTAAAAGTATTGAAATAATTAATTTACTAATTTCTATTATGAAATAGCGATTATTCTTACTACGTGGTAAATGTGTGATTTTTATAAAATACTTTATTTTAAACAGCTTAATAATATCGCTATTAAAGAGAAAATATCCTGATCAATCTACAGGGTGGTCATAATTACAGAGGATGTGTTTTGAGCCCAAATCTTGTGTGAACACTATTTAGACCATGATGTATTGATTTCTAATGAAAAAAAAACAATTACTTCAAAAATATCTAGAGAAAATTGGAATAGTAAATAAAAAGAGCTTACAATCAGTCCTGATGTTTAATAAAGTGAAGAAATACAAGGTTGCACCTGAGTAAAGAAAAAGTTCTCACACTTTGAGCTATCATGTCCGGAATCCGGGAGCGAGAACCTTTTGTTTACTCAGGTGCAGGCTTGTATTTCTTCACTTTGTTATATATATCTCTGCACGTTAAACTTTAAAAACAGTAGTGTTGTTTATTTGGCATCATTTACATATGTGATTCAGTATGTTTTCCTTGCAACTGTTCCAAAAACTGCATTCTGTGAATAGTATTTCCTACAGCAGAACTGAACAGAACTCCAGTGATTTCCTCACGCACAGCATTTTTCGGTCGCTTAACGTTACTAAGTCATCTACGCCTACTTTGTACACCAAGCTTTTCAAATATCTCCATAACCAAATGCAACAGGGAATGAGATGAGGCGAACAGGCTGGGCAACTCGTAGGAAACGCTCAACTAATTATTCTGTCTTCTGTGAAATGCTGCCGTAAGATTTTCTGTACACCCAATTCAATGTAAGGAGGTGCTCCACCCTGCATTATTATGTTGGATCCGAGGCATCCATCTTGTTCAAGTTGTAGAATATAACAAAAATCAAACAGCATTCGTTGATACCTCATAGAATTGACGGAGCAAGTCAGGTGACCATTTGGTGTAATTTCTTCAAAAAATTACGGCTTCAAAAAAGAAGCCGCACTACACTCTGACTTTCGATGAGTCAAAGGAATCTGCTGAGACATCCAAAAGCGACAATTCTCCAACATCCAAAAGCGGCAATTCTGTGTGTTTACAATTCCATTAAGATAAAAATGTGCCTCATCACTCCACAAGATGTTCCAAGGAATGCACCCTCGACTTCCATTAGAGCTAAGAGCATTATAAAAAAGTTCAGACGATTGCCCGTATGTCCTCGAAGACTGTGGATGATCTTATACGGGATGAACTTTAGCAATTTATGCATAATTTTCCTTACCGTTGCATAAGGTATATCAAATTGCCTGGATATTGCCCGTGCACTGTTGGATGCATGTGCATCGTTTGATTTTAGTTCAGCAGTTGCAACTGTTTCAAGTTGTGGATCTGTTTGCATCCACATCCTGACAGCTTGTAACGATCCAGTATCTTCAAATCGCCAAATATTTTTCGGAAAAATGTTATTGCCATTGGGCGTTTCCTTAAATTTTTCAACCTCCAGTATTTCCGAAGTGCGACGGAACCAATGTTTTTTTTTTTTTGGTAGTAAAGTTTCACCAGCAAAGCACGATCACGTTCATTTAACATATCGAAGATTTAACATCAAAGCACCATCGCGCAACCGTAGCACGACCGCGCATCAGTCGGATCTAACACAAGCTGTTCGTTTTCAACTTTTTTATATCCTCCATTCTATCACGTCATTGGAGGATAGAAAAAGATGAAATTGGTGTTTACTGCAATCTGCATATTTCCGTGCTTTCAGGGCCGTTTTCTCCCTTAGTCGCGAAATTTTGAACTGATTGTTATTTTATTGTTATTATATTTTAAAAATGCTTAAAAATTGTTTAAAAAATATTTGAAATTGTTATATTTCTTTGGAAATCAAAACCCATGGTCTAAATAGTGTTCACACGAAATTTGGTGGAGTTTTGCTCAATAGATTTTTGGTAATTGGGCTCTGAACACTTCCTCTGTAATTATGGCCAGCCGGTACATAACTTTGCAAAAATTTTAAGAATTCATTAATGTTAAAAATATAAACTTTATAGGAATTTTTTTAAGTAAGTTCTTCAAGGTTAAAAATACGTAATTAATTGGTAAAATGTCTAAGCATGATTTTTATTTCTCGTACCATATTTGGCTTTAAGCTTTTTTTTTCTAAATCAATATTGATATTGAAAAATTTATTGTTGTCTTCCAGTCAATTTGTTTAAAAATTAAACTGTAAGAAATTGAAAATAAAAAGATTTTTTAAAGAGATTTAAATGGCCCTCTCCACTATTTCTAACTTCTGTATAAGTTTTTATTTTTTTTATGTAATTAAAAAATCAATATTGTTCAAAACTAATGAGAAATTCACTGTAAGTCGTTAAAATTTCAGGGTTATTTTAATTTCCCTCAATTCAAAAGCATGCAGTCAATTCTTAATGAAGTTCATTTCTGTTAAATTATTCTGAAAGGATTTAATGAAGTCTCCCACGAACAATCTAAATGCTTCTTCAGTTCGCTTTCCCTCGACCTTCGCTTATTATTCGTAATAAATGGCTTCGCAATTTCCTTTTTTGCATTTATTGATTTTTGGTATCTGAACAAGCGACTTCTGATTTGAATGACCTCGAATGACAAAAAAAGACTTGAATGCAGTCTAATTGAAAGAAAAAAAAAGAAAAAATGCTTTTTTGAAAGACTTTTTTTTTTAAATTTAGTACTTGGATATGTTTGAAATGCAAATAAAATCATAAAGCTGATTTTAAATTATAAAATAAATTATATAGAAATATAATCTATTATAGAAAATATTCAGAGTAATATTGTTAAAATAATGCCTGAAACAAGATACAATTGTGTGGCTAATCTTGAATACTTTGATAAAAACCAAGAATTAGTTGAATAAATGACCCTACAGGAGTACTATGTTCATCTTTTCTATGATGGTGTTAGATATGCAGCGTTTTATGTCCTGACGAGATTAGGACACGATTGGATGATAATATTAATCTATTTTAATGCAGTTTATATAAGTACATTTTGAATTATCAAAATTACTGTGTGTAAAAGCCAAATTATTTGGTCACCCTTTTTAGTCGCTAGTTTTTATTCATTGATTTATCTGTAACAAAATCATTGGTGATGTTATTGTGATGAATAACAGTTTGACTTATTTGTAAATTTTCAGCTTTCATTGAAACTGGAAGCTTTTTAATTATTCGTAATCAAAGGCAGGCGTTTAACGAGCTCATAACTACATTGACTTGGCAATCCATTCTAAAACATTTTTTGTTCTCAAATCTTTTTTATAAAGTTAATGATAAATTTACGTGTATTGTTCATATTTTACGAACAAAATTAAAGCCTGTACACCTGTCTAACCTGATAATATTTAATCAAAAGTTAAAATAGAAAAACACGACCTCGGTTTCAGTTACTTGACCCCCAAAGCAGAATATTGAGCGACGTGGCGACAATGTCGCAGAACGAAAGTGAGGGCTGCAGAAAGATATCATGTAGAACAGGGGTAGGTTTTTTTTTTTGGTTGTCAATTTGAAGATTTGTTTTTTTTTTCTGCACCTGCAGAAAGTTTTTCGTCTTAGCATCAATCGTCGCAGAAAGATAAAAAAACATTCTGCTTTCCGGCTTGACACACGTCCTTGAAAAAAGTTACGGTGCGTCAAGTAACTGAAACCGAGTTCGTGTTTTTGTATTTTAACTTTTGATTAAATATTATCAAGATAGACAGGTGTACAGGCTTTAATTTTGTTCGTAAAATCTTTTTTATCTTCACTATGTTTTAAAGGGCGCATTACGAAAGGTAGCAAATGCTAGTGACGATACGATTAAAAAAAAATTCCTGAATATTGCAGGAAATGGTAATTGTTGAAATTATAACTAGTTTTGTGATGTTTAACCTATTTATGTTAAATTTTTGCTAGGATATTGAATTATTTCTAATAGAATAATTTAATTAGTTATAGTAAAAGGAAAAGTAAAAAGTTTTAAAATGCTTGAAAAGAATTTTTTTTTCCTTTTAAGATTATTTTTTTTATGTATCTCCCTCCCTTCATATGAATGTGAGTAGTCCTAATTTGAATATGGAAATGAGGATACTACGTAACGAAACGTCATAAATCAGACAAATAGTCTGTCTCATTAGATTGACGGGAGTTCGAACATGTTGACGATAAGTTGAGTTGAGTTGAGTTGAGTTGACAAATTGTGAATTCGTACGAGTTGTATTGAGTTGACGAGAAATGCGAAGAAAAAAATAAGTAAGATTAAGTAACCATAAAGTTAATAGATTCGGTTGAGAATCAACAGCAGTTTTAAGAACCAGTATAGAACTGATTATTAATAAAGAGCTGAGCAGGGATAACTACTGAATAGTAATCCAGGACTATTTATTAAATTAATTCAATTAGGTTGAATTTTAACTTCCTTGGAATGCGAATTCAGCGCCGTGGAAGAGTTAAAGACAACTAATCCATTTGCGGGTGAAGATAAGAAGAGTAATTTATTTGGTCGGACGAGACCAATGGAGATTTATTTAGACATCATCCCCAGACGATATCCCGGTCTAACTACGATAGACGAAGCAACAACTATTAAGAAGAATAAGGAATACCGTTGTCATAAGTGAAGACCAAGGTAGGCGAAAACTCAACAAGTTCAAAGAAAGAGAAGTGTAACTTGGACTGAGCCATTTCGTATCAAGGTGCGTTGGTGCGATTCTTATTCGAAGAACTTTCTAAAGAATTAAGTGAAATATTAGAAGATTAATACAAGACTATTTCAATTAATGAAGGAAGCATTTCCCGTCTCAATTATTATTCGTATAATACGAAATAGTGGATATTTAGAAAGCAGTTGACATTGACGCTAATAAGTAACTAAATTACTACGAGTAAATATTGTATCCAGAACTCTCTAAGAATTAAATATAAAAGTGTATTTAATTCAAACTGAAGTTTTCTAATATTTACGAATTTGGATTTAGAAGAATTCCTTTTGATATATGGATAGCAAGCGCCATTAGTTCCGGAGCAGATGAACTTTTCCGCAAAGCATTATGGGAAGAAGAAATCCGATGTGCGACAATTAAGCGCCATATTTGAAATTCAACGGAAAGTGAAGGTGTTCATCGATAACTAAGCTCAAGTGTGCATCGAAACAGATAGGCGGAATCTCAACTAATGGTTGTCAACGCAGCGACTTCGCCAAGATGAAAAGCCCAGCAGTGTCGACAAACTGTAAGTAATTAAATATTTTCTTACTTCCATTTTGGAGGGTACGACGCTGTTACTTAGACGAAGATACCGGCAGAGTACATCGGATATTGACAGTTTATAAGGAAGCGCAATTATTAAAGTACATATATTCACACAAGGGTATTATTAATATAGAAAAGCCTAAGATTAATTACTATTAAATATCTTTATAGAGGTAGAGTGCATTCATACAATGGTGAAAGAAACCATTTATTATAGGTAGTGAGAAATCATACAAGATAGGTGAATTGCATTATTGAATGATTTATGTAAACACAGAAGGGAAGAGAAAGCCTGAATATATTCACACAGGTGAAATTGGGAAAGGCCATTCATACTTGATATTGAACCGAAGTGCGTATGATGTGAACTCTCGCGTGTATGTGAACTTTGAAGATATTGTTTAAAACAATCACTATATATATATTATTTGCAGTAATAATCATTATCAAGAAGCGTGCATATTATTATATTATTAGTATTCAAAGAATTACTTTGAGAACTTGTTTAGTGATAAGTATCGAGTTGATACCCATAAAGGATTTATTATCTTGAGAGCAGTGATTTCAAGAACTGTTGCAGACTACATCAGAAATAAGTCTATTGTACATATACATATCTCACTTGTATATATTCATTGCAAAAAAATATTTTTAAATGAAATGTAAAATAAATCACTTCATGATTTTACATTGGCTTCCCCTAATTTTCTTGTTGCATTTCTGCTTAATACTATGCGTTCTGCACTCATCTGCAGTAAATTTATTTTCGGCTTATTGTTATTCATACTTAATACGCTTCAGAATATTAGATCACTGCTTGTTAATCATTTATTGGAACAGAAAAGCAGAA
The DNA here is from genome assembly GCA_023159025.1 of Thereuonema tuberculata. NCBI lineage: Eukaryota > Metazoa > Arthropoda > Chilopoda > Scutigeromorpha > Scutigeridae > Thereuonema > Thereuonema tuberculata. The sequence goes on along the minus strand of JAFIDM010005346.1, from coordinate 57,865,687 downwards.
GTTATCTCGTAAAACAAAGTACATTGTAGATCCTTATAATTCCTTTATTATTCTACACTTTTTGAATAGCGGTCAGAAATTATGGCAGTTTCTTAGCCAGAATGATATTTAAGGAGTTCTAAATGCAATAATGTCCATTAAGACCTCCTTACTGTATTTTTACAGATATTATTGAAATAGCTTTGCGCAACAATGATTAAGAGTATTTTGAAATATTAGAGTATTGTGATTAGAATTGATTTCAGTAGTTTTGTTTTAGGCAAAAATAAGAACAGAATCAGAATCTGTAATCGAATCAACTCAAACCAATCCCTCAATACAAATGGAAAATAAAAATAATGCACAAAAATGCAGAACAAGGTGAAAAGAGTAATTGAACAAATGCTTTAATCAAAGATTTTACAAATGTAGTAGTATGTTGTAGTCAGATTCTTACTAGGGGAACTGTTGTATTGACATCATTTTACCATCAGTAATGCCGGACTCTGCGCTCGAAGA
>JAFIDM010005346.1:57810815-57855189 GCA_023159025.1 Thereuonema tuberculata | reverse complement strand
TGTGGTAAATATACACATGTGTTACTTTTAAGAACTAACAATGTTTCATATTTAATTATGTAATCGATTTCAAAATTAGAAATACAGTAAAACCTCGATGTATAGTTATTTAAAGGAATGGAGAAAAAACATAAATGCGGGAAAAACAATAGTTCCAGGAAACTATTAAAAATTACAGATTTGAACAATTTAGTGATTATTATTCTTTGAAATATAAGATGCAACATTAGAGTATATTTGAAACAATTTTTTGCTGATCTTGGATTCACATTTTTTTTCTGCAAACATTATGGTTCATTTCGAAGTACGACTTTTCAATGCTTCATGATCACCGCACTCCTGCTGCACTATGAAAAGAAAGATTTCCCTTTCATCAGCACTTTATACGCATCGGTAATTTTCAGTACAACGTTGGGTTTGCCATCTATATTTTTCAAAATCGCAATTCAAACGGCACTATGAAAGCATGCGCTTGCAGAACCAATTTTTTTGCACTTATGAAGATTATTCGCCCCATCTCTCTCCAACCAAGAGCAACTAAATCATCATTTCAAGTTAAAAAAGCGATCAATGGGTGAAAATGTTGCATCAGCCCGTGGGGTTTTCACTGAGGTAACACGATAGCTCGAGCACCTATGGAAGCGCATAAAAATAGTTTTGGGATTAACTTCAGGATCAAATAAGACAGTCAATATAATCATTATAAAGAAGTTCTACTATACTACATCCTTATTTAAGAATAATCATTGTTAAACCTTAAAGCGAACGATTTCCTGTCGGAATATTGCAATAGTACTGAAACCTAACAGGTTTTTCTCACCTGTACATCAAAATAAGAAAGCTATAAACATGATAGTATTACAGAATGTTACAGTGATAAAAATATTGATATAAATGTATCATTGAGCTAGATCTGTAATTTCAATCCATAATGTGTTTGATATAAAAATAAAACTAATGATAATTGTTTTTGTTTTATGTAGAGCATATAAGAAGCTATTCATGCACCTTACCGCAACTCTGCTTCATTTCAAAGATAATCAAACTTTAAGAACTGAAAAAAAATGAAAAAAGAAAAGAAAAAATTGTGGTTGTACATAAAAACAGGTTTATTATAAAAATATTTAATTATCTGTTAAACAACATGTTTCGCAGCTGTTGTTTAACAGAGAATTAAATATTTTTATAATAAACCTGTTTTTATGTATCTTCTACATTATAATTAATATGGGTTTCTTTGCAAGTTTAGGTTATACAGAACTGCTAAGATGATGTCGTTTGGTTGCGATTTTTAATTTAATATTTATGTAATGCAAGCCCCATTATGAAGAATTCGTTAATACAAGAATAGAAACTTTACCGTATCTCAGTTATTTACTCATATTGTAATTAACTTTATTCGGGACACATTGCTTGTAACATCCAGTAATCTTTTCCCTTGAGAAATCCCATTGCAGGGGCTTGTGACAATATATGCAATAGTTCCTCCAACGCAGTTTAATGGAAAGGAAGTAATCAAATAATACAAGTGAATCAACAGGGATGCATTTATCGTAAATGACATAATCCTATTCTTTAAGTCAGAACTTTAATTAAAAGTTGTATGTCAGCTTTAAATCATTCATAATCAAAATGAATGTTTATTTGTCACTTTACTATTTCATGCTGTGTCCAATTCCAAATCAATATTAGAATTCATTCTAATGAAGAATAAAATTAACTACTTTGTTTATATTTCTTTTTAAGAAAAGGAGATATCATACAATAAAAAAATCTTTTGTTATTCTTTATTTTGGAAACGTTGAATATTTTGGGAAATCGCTCACAGCAATATAATTATTGAATTCTATAATTTAAATTAATCGTCTTATCATATTTTAAAATCAGCAAAATCACGCTTTGTTACACTACATTTGTTAATTACAATAATTTTTTTAATTCCATTTGTTTACTATTTTGTCTGTTTTTATTCGTATTGAGACTGTTTTGTTTTCTTTCTTAATAAACAATCTTCTCAAGAAAATTAGGCTTAACAAATTGGGCAATCTTATATGTGTTTGCATATTATAAAAATTTTGAACCTTTAGATAGATCTTGCTAAAACGTGGTGTGTAAATTTACAGACAAGCCGCAATCAAACTTTTATATTTGAAATTTATACTGTATTTTTTTTTTTAAGAAATTAGGGCAATTAGGTATAAAGAATTCTGACAGAAAAGCATTAGAACTAAACAAAAAGTTTTTTATCTATGAACAATATAGAACTATTTATAATTACCAGCTTCAAACTGAATGGGATTTAAGAAGTTCAGTAAATAATATTAATTCAACAATTTTATCTACAAATGGAAAATATCAACAGATTTCCATTAAGCACATATTTTTGAAAATAAGAAATTTTTTGTTTATATTATGTTCTACAACTCTAAAAAAAAATCCCCGCCCCTCCAAAAAAAAACCAAACAAGCCACGAAATACAAGCAAAAAAAAAATGTGCTAAAGCATAAAATTAAGGGCAACCTATTAAAATCTAACCTTCACCTAAAGGCAGTTTTAGATCTGCCATTTGAGTAGGATATACCGATGGCGATGACAAGATAGAATGGCAGTGAATAAAGAGCTTAAAACTCGATCTTACACTTTCCAAATCGCCTTCCGTCAGACGGAATATTTACATTTTATTTACAAAAATAAACATTGATTTACCATATATAAAAATCATTTATTCAATGCATCGAATAGGCGAGAGAATATTTTTTAATTAATTAAAACAGGAAGTAGCCTATTTCATTTTACATGTTTTTGTATTTCTTTGTTTTTAGTTTCGTTATTTCTCAACAAGCAACGATATGTTTTCGAAATTTCCAATCCCGTCTTCTTCAGATTTTCAGGCCAGATTTCTGTTATGATTTTGCTTTTTCTGGAATGTAGTTTTTCCTGGCAGCATCCACGAAACCATAAGGAAAAGATGACCTCTGTTCGTGAAAACCAATTTTGCAGTCAGTAATTTCGAATAAACAGATACACATCGATTGGACTTCCAAGTTCTTCTATTCGCCACCAGAAAAGGTGAAGTTTGGGAATTTTTTCCTGAACAACTACTGACCCTATTGACTTGAAATTTGGATATGCTTTAGTTTATAGTGTCTACTATATAATGAATATTTTTTTATTTCTGTCTATCGGGAAAAATTCAGACAAAGTCGACTGTGTTAGCAAACTGTTTGAGATACGGTCGAATAAAAATGTAGATTGTTTAGTAGATACTCTTAACTAAAGCATATCCAAATTTTAAGTCAATAGGGTCAGTAGTTAATAAATAAATAAAGGTAAGAAAAACAGCACCTGAACAAAAGAAGAAGAAATTGCCTTTCTGAATTTCTGAAGGCAATTTCTTCTTCTTTTGTTCAGGTGCTTTTTTTTCTTTCCTTTATTTATTTACTATTTTCACAGCACGTTAAATTTATTTTTAATATTAAGGGTCAGTAGTTGTTGAAGAAAAAAATTCCCAAACTTGCGGAAACAAACTCTCGACTCTGTCTGCATTTTTGCGAATAGGCAGAAGTAAATACTCCATTCCGACGGTGTTTGGGTCTCTGAACACGCTGCCGACGTCCGTTTGCCGATCGACCTTCTGTTCGGGAGCTGTTAAAGGGGCGACTGACACGAAAGGACGGATGGACGGACGGACTCACAGGACAAAGGCAATAGCTCCCAAATCGGTAGCTAAAAATGCAAGATTTTAAAGAAATTGTACAGATTTTGTACTGATCTTATGATCTATTTAACTCTATTTACGTTTGAAATGCAGTTGACAACTACACAGAATTGAAATGCCAATAGGGTCTTAATAATCGGAAGATCATTTGAAATCGGGATGATTTAGTTCCTGCAATGCTTGTAGCCTACATGTGAGCGTTTTGATAGTTTGATTAAACTAACTAACATAACTTTAAATGTAGTTGTATGCATTTCATATGTATTTTATACATTTATTTACATGTATTTTGGAGATTCATACTACATATCACCCTTATTAATATTTTAGCTGAAATTACCCTTATTTTAGTTGAAATGTGTTACTTTGTGCTTCTGAATAATTTACAGCAATATTTAAAACTTCAAATAAAATTAAAACTCAACTTAGCCTATTATTTATTTCTATTTATATCAGCAAGATGTTTTAAACAGGAAAAATGAAAAAAGTAAGAAAAGAAAAATTATGGTTATATAGAATTGCTTCGGTGATGTCGTTTGGTTGTGATTTTTCATTTAATATTTACATTAATGCAGGCCCCCAATGTAAACTTATCTAATTTAAGCTAAGGAATTTTCCGTTTTTGAGCTAATTACTCAGGTTGCAATTCACTTGAATCGGGACACATTGCTTCTAACTTCCAGTTTACTGTCCCCCCTGCAAATGCCATCTTTAGGGGATGGTGACCATATTTGCAATGTTTCTTCCGACGCAGTTTAATGGAGTAATCAAGTAAGTAACAAGTGAATGAACACGGGATTGCGTAAATGACCCAATCCTGATATTTAAGTTAGAATGTTAATTGAAAGTTGTAGATCAGTTTTAAGTAAGCAATTTAATATTCATTTGTCAGTTTACTATTTCGTGTTGTTTCCAAATGAAAATCAATATTACAAATGGTTCTGAGATAGAACAGAATTCATTATTTTATTTTTTTATTTCATTGAAACAAAAGTGAGTTATCACATAACCACAAAATCTCCTGTAATTCTTTAATTTTGAACCGTTGAATATTAAATTGGGAATATTGATCACATTATTATTATTATGTTTGTATGTTTCAATCCTTGGGTTTCCCCAGCAAAAACAATATGGCGGATCAAGGACCAAAGCACATACTGCCAAGTGTAAAGATGTGTGCAAGAATGATTAGGGATGTGTGCTTGTGTCCATAAATTTCCTAACTATGCGTGTAGTGTTGAGTACCACAGCCTTCTGCAGTTGTGCATAAGTGTTTTTGTGAAGTCCTAGTGTGCTGAGACTGTGGTGCAATGTGTGAGGCACCAGACCAGTGGCAGACAGAACGATGGGTACAACACGTACTCGATCCTGCCTCCACTGCTTCTGGAGCTCATGTGCTAGATCAGTGTATTTACTGATCTTGTCTGCGTGAGTTTTCTGCATGTTCTTGCTGATAGGCACTGTAATATCAATTAGATAGGTCTGTTTGTTGACCTTATCAACAAGTGTGATGTCTGGTCTGTTGTGATGTGTGGTTTTGTCTGTGTGAATGGGGCGGTCCCAGTATAGTTTATATGAGGGTGACTCTAATACGCTTTGTGGTATGTACTTGTAGTACGGGACCGTGCTCTTAATAAGTGAATGTTTGTGTGCTAGTTGTTGATGAACGATCGACGCTACCTGATTGTGTCGGTGGAGGTAGTCTGTTTGAGAGAGAAGGGGACAGCCTGATATTACGTGGTCGATCGTCTCATGCGTAGTGTGGCATTTCCTGCATTTGTCGTCATGTGTGTTTGCATCGTGTAGAATGTGTTTCTTGTAGTTGCGTGTGGAGATGACTTGGTCCTGTATTGCGATCATGAACCCTTCGGTCTCCCCAAACAGCTCACCACTCGTCAGCCATCTGTTCGACGCTTCCATATCGACATGAGGCTGGCTGAGTTCGTGATGATGTCTGCCATGGAGTTCCTTACGAGCCCATGATTCACGCAGCTGCTGAGCGTGGGAGTCAGGGGTGGTGACTGTTGGAGAAGAGTTTTCGAGGTTCAGGGGTGTGAGGTGTGTGTCAGCCTTGACAATGGCTGAGTGAAGTGAGGAGTCTTCTGCTCTTTGGTGGAAATGTTCCCTAAGTGTATGTACTTGTTTTTCGTGTAGGGTGATGAGGTTGATGAGTCCTCGGCCTCCCTCCTTGCGGGGAAGAGTCATCCTTTCCGTAGCGGACTTGGGGTGGTGCATGTTGTGTTTCGTGTTGCGCGTTGTAGTGCTTCGAGTTCGGTGTTTGTCCATGGAATTATGCCGAACGAATATGTTAGTGTGGGAACGGCAAAAGTGTTGATAGCTTTAATTTTATTTCTGGCGTTGAGTTGTGTTTTGAGGATTTTGTGAACTCGAGCAAGGTATGTGTTCTTCAGTGCATTTTTGATGTTTGCGTTGTCAATGACGCGCGCTTGCTGGAAGCCCAGGTACTTGTAGGTCTCTCCCTGTTCCATGGATTGGATGGCCAAACCATGGTCCAGTTCAAAACCCTCCAAATTCGAAGTCTTCCCACGTATTAAGTGTAACTTGCGGCATTTGTCAATTCCAAATTCCATCCCAATGTCTTTGGTGAACTGTGTGGTGGCTTGTAGTAAATTAGTAAGTTGTGCATTGTTTGTGACATAGAGTTTAATGTCATCCATGTAGAGTAAGTGTGTGATTTTATATGGTGTCACAGTGCCTGTGGTAAGCCTATAACCGGGTTTTGTGTTATCTAGTATATGGCTCAGTGGATTCAAGGCGAGACAGAACCAAAGAGGACTCAAGGAGTCTCCCTGGAAAATACCTCTCCTTATGGGAATGGGATCTGTAGTGATGGAGGTGTTAGAGGTGCGTAGGTGTAATGTTGTGTTCCAACTCTTCATCGTGGCAGCTAAGAATGCCGTGATATTGGAGTGTATTTTGTAGATATGAAGAATGTGTAGGAGCCAGGAATGAGGGACAGAATCAAATGCCTTCTTGTAATCGATGTATGCGATATGCAAGCTCCTATTCTTCGCGCGTGCCTGGCGCAGGATTACAGAGTCAATAAGGAGTTGCTCCTTACAACCCTGGGAATTCCTGCGACAGCCCTTCTGCTGTTCGGAAAGAATGTTATATGTCTCGATGTGTGTGTAGATCTTGTCTGCGAGGCAGGAGTTTGTAAAGTGTGGGGAGGCAAGTGATTGGGCGGTAGTTTGCAGGTTGCGCTGTTTCAGTGTTCTTGCTCTGTAGGTATGTGACACCCTGTGTGAGGAAACGAGGCATATGTTCTGGGTGTTGGATTATGTCAGTGAGTGTAAGCGCTAGTTTTCGATGCAGGGACGTGAAACTCTTGATCCAGAAGTTCTGGACTCCGTCTGCACCAGGAGCCTTCCAGTTGTGTGCATGTTTTAGTGCTGTCTGTATGTCTGCGAGAGTAATCTCATGGAAGGACATGCAGGGTAAGTGTTCAGTGAGTTGCTGTTCCTCTGTTATCCATGGTGCTTTATCATTGTGGGGGATAAGGTTTGACCACAGAGACGACCAGTATTCATGTAAAGCCTCGCTGTTGGGAGTGTTTGTGTTAGTTGCAGTAGAGGAAGATGTAAGGGATCTGTAGAATTTTTTCTCATTGTATTGGAAAGTGTTGTTCTGTTGTTTGCGCAGAGTGCACTGCTTGTATCTTTGTAATCTTTTTGCAAGTGCACTGAGTTTTTGTTTTAGTGTGTCGAGATGTTCCTGAACCTGGTTATGATGATTTGAATGTGAAGGGCGAGTATTTATGTGCTTGAATATCTTTCTAACCTGGGACATAAGTTTCTTTGTTTTGTTTCCTGCACAGTATTGTGTGAGCCTGGCTATGTCCCCTCTAAGGTCGCTGATGCGGCCCTCAAGGCGACGTCTCCAAGGGGGGATGTATTCTTGTGTCCGTGCAGTGGGAGATATGTTGTGTTGTTTGACTCCAAGTGCCCGAATGGTTCCCTGTGCGGCGCAGTAGAGTGTTGTATGTATGTCTTCTAATGTTTGGATGTTGTCAAGGTGTTGTGGGATAGTGTGTGTGTTGAGATGATATATGACTGTGGCGAGTTGTTTTGATGTGTGTACTTTGGGGAGTGGCACACATATTATTATTATTATTATTATTATTATTATTATTATTATTATTGTTACTAAAAAATTACAAGAATTTTAAAAAATATTTAATGTAATTATTGAAAATCAATATGCTTACCAACAAAATAAAAGTACAACTAAATTATTAGCAAAATTTTGTGGGTATATTAATAAAATTTAAATAAAAATCATTAATAACTATTGACTTGAGTAAAGCTGATAGGTCATAAATTTCTTTTGATTAAATTGAAAAAATATGGAATAAAAGGTAAAATGTTAAAAATTATGGAAAATTATTTAGAAAATAGAAAGATTTTTGTGCAAATAAACAAAATATTAAGTAAAAGGAAAACAATTAATATTAGAGTGCCACAAGGATCCAATTTGGGGACAATTTTATTTATAATTTTTTTAAATGATCTTTTTTATTTTTTAAAAGATTGTTGAATATATATATGCTGATGACATAATAATATATAGAACAGATTTAAATTTGGAGATTGTAAATAAAGCTTTACAGGATAATTTTGATATTTTACAAAAATGGCAACATGACAATAAACTTGTTCTTAATAGTGAAAAAAAACAAAAGAAATATTAATAAAACCAAAAAGAAAATAGTAGATAAAATAATTAAATTCATAAGACATTCGCATGATTGTGTATTTCTTGTAATGAAGTTGATATAATAAATAATTTTAAATATTTAGGTATAATTATAAATGATTTCTTTACATGGGATAGCTATATAAATATTTTATATAAAAAAATTAAATTTAACCATATATATATTTTATTATATAAAAACTATTCTTCCACTTAGGAATAATTTATTTTAATTTATTTTGCAATTTTTGATTCTTTACTAAATTATGGAGTTAATATATGGGCAAATGTAGAAAATATGTAGGAAAATTTTGAAAATTTAAAAAATTTACAATCAAAAGTCTCAAAGTTGATATTTTCTAAAAACATATGGAATAATATTAATAAAAAGAAACAAATATTACTAAAATATAATATATTATATCCTAAACAAAAATTTATATATAATATCCTAATAAATAAATTTTATAGTGTTATTAAATTAAAAGATGAAAGTATAAAAGAAAATTATAATTTGAGAAATAAAAATAGAATAAAAGTTGATTACCCTTATATCAACAATGAATATGGAATATGGAATTTAAATTATATTTGAGAAAACCTTTAATGATATAAATTGGAATATATTTAAAGATTATAAAAAGAATTTCAATTGTAAAAAATGAGGTAAAAAATTGGATATTGGATAATATTGATTAATAATTTATAAATTTTACGTTATTTTGTGTTATTTTTTTGTGCTAATATAATGTTTCATTATGTTTAAGGATGACAAGTTGATTTTGAAATTATTTTGTAAAATTTATTTATATATAATTTTTTAAGATAATAATTATATTTTATAATAAAATAATAACACCTGTTGTTGATAGGAATTCGAATTCTTAACGGGACTGAATTGTTTAAATTTAATATATGAATGAATAAAAAAAAATATTATTATTATTATTATTATTATTATTATTGAATTCTATTACTAATTTAAATTAATCTTCAGATTATATTTCTCAATCACAAAGCTCACAAGTTTTGTTATAATCTATATTTGTCAATTATCATAATTTTTTAATTCCATTTATTTACGTTTTTATTCCTATTGAGACTTTATTTCGTATTGAGACTTAATTTCTTTATTAGCAAATCCTCCCAAGAAAATTAGGCTTATCAAATTCGGCATTGTTATGTATTTTTGCATATGATAATAACGTTTGAACTATAAATGGTTCTTCTTAAAACGTGATGTGCATATTTACAGATAAGCTACAATCAAACTTTTATATCGGAAATTTATCTAGTGTGGTTTTTTTAATTGGAAATAAAAGGCTTAGAAATACAAAAAAATATTGATAGAAAAGTCTTACAACAAAACAGAACTCCGTGTTTTAAACAATATAGATCTACTTGTAATTACCAATATTTAATTGAATCGGATTTAACAAGTTCAGTAAAAAATAGTAATTTCCAATGTTTTCTAAAAATGAAAATAAATCTCTACGGTTAACATTAAGCAGATATTTGAAAAAAAGATTTTTAATAAAAAAAAAAAAACCCCTCCCCCCCAAAAAAAAAAATTAAATGAAAGATTTTAAGAATAGTGTACTTCAGCAACTTACATTGCTGAACTTTATTTATGTTTAACTGCAATTGACAACGACACACAAGTGAAACGTCTGTTTGAAAGAATGCAAATTAATAGGAATATTTTAGTCTTTGATCTAAATCAGGAGACTAATATTCCCGTTTTGTCTGTCCGTCTGTGAACAAGCATCATTAAAATCTCATTAAATTATCATTAAAATCACATTAAATTTTAATGATTAAATTGTTATGATTGCACAACAATCATAATAATCGCAACAATTGCGTCTTTTGCATTCGCAACAATCGCGTTTATAGCGCAATTGTTGCGTTTATTGGAAATAAACACAAGGAAATTAAAGCAATATGAATGATCAGAAGACGTTGCGAAGCATTGTGATTGGTTTACTAGTCGCTTTCCCTACCTTGCTTTTGTTAATTATGGATGAAATAGAAGAGACTTAGTATCCTAAATTTATTGAAAAAAAAATCTGCAATTACTTAAATCCAAATTCAGCTTTAAGATTAAAAAAATTAAACAGACAAAAGATTTTGAAATTATTGTTAATAGATCAATACGTCATTACTTTTTTCTCTGCCACTTAAAGTGCTGCTCGTGTTGTGTCTGCTCATATTGGCAATTGCTATGATTTGAGTAGATTCTCTGCTCAGTGGTTCCCCCTTCATTCTGTTTGCCTAAGCCAGATGTCGTTCTAGTGTTATCGAACCGGCTTAAGCGATCAACTGATATTAATAATAATGGGGAATTGCAATGCATTTGAAAATTACCGCTAAGATAATTGTGAGAGAAATTATTATCCTTTTTTTATGCCTGATCTGTTTTTGCGGCAGATGATGGTAAACTGGTCCACATTAATTCTCTTAATATACAGGGTGATTCACGAAGATATGCAGAAATTTCGGGAGCTCATTCTACATGTTAAAGGAAAGAAAAAAAGTTATATATACATAGGTCCGGAAATGCTTCGGTAGCGAGTTACGGCTAGCGAAAGATTTCGCCCATAATTTAGAACCCATTGTACGGAACAATACACACATGGACTACAACTCAGTTGTTAGCTCTCACAAAAAAATCAAAACAATGCAATTCACATTATCGTTGAACAGCTGTTGTTATGTTGCCAACTTATGTACTAATAATTTTTCGCACAACATTATTCTGTGGTTTTAAATAAAATTACATTCTGTCATACAGTATTTCAATGCAATAATTTATGTTCTTGACAGCACACATTTTCATGTTGACTTTTACAATTATAAATGTAACATGTAAAGTTGTAATAAACATTTGCGCTGTTTATTGGGAAATTAACAACGTTATTGTCGGCCATGCATACAATATGTGTTGTTTTATTCTGACGAAACGTTCATTTACTCGACCATCTAATCACGTTCTGTATACCGTATTTGCACCGTTTTCTTCAGAATGAAGTGTTCTACAAAGTTTGTTGTAAACATATGTGTGTCTAACCTACTTTACCAACGTTATTGTACGTCAAACAGAAAAAACGTTGTTTCGCGATCCCTCTTTTGTAGGTTCCACGTGGGATACGCTTACAAACACAAGAAGATGCAGTTCTGCGACATGTTTCATTCGATTTTCAGGTCAACAACCATAAGAAACCACTATTTCCCCCCATTAATTTACCTTCCCATACTTCCAGCAAGTCTTCATTTCACCCAGGGTACTAAATTATGGGCGAAATCTTTCGCTAGCCTTAACTTGCTACCGAAGCATTTCCGGATCTATATTTATATAACTTTTTTTTCTTTATTTTTACTTGTAGAATTAGCTCCCGAAGTTTCTGCATATCTTCGTGAATCACCCTTTATATGTATTCAATGAAGTTTCCTTCTTGTATATAATACTACACATGTGAACTGGAAAAAAACCCCAACAAAAATGAAATTGCATTGAAAGCTCTCAATTTTCTCGACTTTCCCGTAATAATAGTTACAAAATTCCGCATCTTTTAGTTTATAAAGGGTAAAATTTGCGAAGTTGATTTTCATTATAACAAATTTTACTTCATTCAATATCTATTCCTGGTTCAGAGATTTGTAGCATTAACATAATGTATTCTAGAATACGATTTTTATTTTGTAAATTTCATAGAAAAATCTTTATTTTTAATAATAAAATTTCGTAAATTTTACATCGATTTTTAGAATACTTTTTGGTAAATGATTTGAAGTAACGAAACATATTTTCAGAACTCTGTATTTTCATGGTAAATGGACAATAAAATGAGGAATTAGGAGTTCTGATCTTACAACCTTAGGTAAACTAGTATACTCTATAAATGTGCAGTATTAGTATTAGTTTGCCGAATGTTTCAATTAATTTTCCAAGAAAGTAGGAATTTTACAGTAAACCAGATATCATCAGGCAGCATCTTAGTAACCGAAGAATTGTTAATGTTTTACTTAAGTTGCTATTTAAGTACAGACCATATTCTATTTTTAAGAAGGGTTGAGTTTCAAATTTTTTCTTTTTACAAATTTCACTCGTATCTATGTATCAATCTGTTAACTAACAATTCATATTTACCTAGAATGTATGTAAAGTAAAAAATAATAAACTTTGAATAGTAAAATTATTAAAAAAATGTTGGTCAGAACATACAACTTCAGAACATGTCTGCCATAGAAGAGAGAATCACAGAGCGACCATTCCGCCCTTACATTTAAACCTTTTTCCCTCGACTACTACAGTGTGGTTTCGACTAACGTCTCAATCGAGGTCACGCAGTTTATTTCCCATAGCGAAGGCAAATCGTATGCTCTCCCACGCTATCAAAAAATCATAATTACTGAAAACATATTTTAAGCCTACATCTTTGAACCAAACTTTGTTAGAATCCTTAAAACTCTTCTGCATACATGTGAAAATTTCATTATAATTTCCGTAAGAAGATACGGCGAGTTCAAGTAAAATACTGTATAGTATATTAAAACAGTGAAATTTTTAATCATACAAAACAATCCTGTTATCTCTATCTCCCTTAGATATGAAGATGATTTTTACCAAAACCTTAAGCTTTTACAAAACATATGAGCATAATGAGCATATAATTGAATGGTTCAAAAGGTATAAGAGAAAATTTGTGTTAATTGTAGGGCGGAACAATTATCAGATGTGCGGATTTTAATTTTCGTTTTCGGTTCAAAAGCTTTGAAGTTTTTTTATCACTGCTTGAGTATCTGAGTTAGTAAAGTGATGCTATGTGGCCATAGACTATATCTGGCGCTCTTCTTACCGAATGGTGAAAACCACATTCAAATTGATTTAATTGATTTAAAGTTTTATGGGATCAAACATTTTTTGTGCTTTCTGCTTTATGTATGGAAATATTTGAATGTACCGTACTCTCTTTTAGTACTTGATAGAATTCGAAACACAACCCAAGAACTTGTATAACTTATTATCTTATTGCCACAGTTATATTCTTCGCATTAAATTCATCAGCTTCGTTATGTTATTTGGTTTAGAATTATTTGTAAATTACTTTAGATACTATAAGTACGGTAATGAAAGAATCAACAACAGTGATCTCAGAAATATTTCAAGTCCTACATAAATCTTTACCGTAAATTAATTCCTTAATTATAATAACTTTATAAAATTGTAAAAAAGTTGTTTGTCTATCTTTTAAGCAAAGAAATATGTTCGGCTATTTTAATGCCACTTAATCGAGAATTAATTCAATGCTAAAATAATCATAAAATAAAATTACTCAACGTACTTCCAACTTTCTTGGTGGAATGAATTATATAGGAAAAGAAAAATTTCTCTATTATAGGAAGTCCTAATCAATGTTTTGGAGAAAGGACTGCTTAGAATCATCAATGAGACATCCTTTCTACTATAAAATAAGAGACATTACCACTGACTGAAATTGTTTGCTTTCTTTCCATTTTCTTTCTTTTATTGTCAAAGTTGTTGCCTTTTAAAAAACAAAGTATTATTGACTTTCCTTTGCAAAGTGCCTTACTTGGCAGCAAATTAATCGAAATTTGTTACTATATGAGTGAGGTCACAGTCTAATCAGTAGAAGAAAACTGATGTAGTTTTGCTGTAGTTTTGTTTAGACAGTCGACTGGATTTATTATTGAATTGAAACAAATGATAAGAAGGATGTTTACCATTCTGCATTAGGTTTTTTTAGCATTAGGTCTTTTTTTCTGCATTAGCTCCTATTTTCTATTAGAAATGGAAGCTCATCAAATCAGGCAGTCTGTGCGTGTATGTTTTTTTCCTCCATTGTTGGTTTCACGCATCACTCAAAATGGGCTGAGTAGATTTTCAGAAAATTTAGTATAGTTTTTTTTTTTCATGATCCACTTAAAGCTTAGGCTCATTTATTTTGATTTCATTCCCTGAAGAATGACCTTGTAAATTCCTTGCAGAGACGAGTGGATTCGTTTATTAGAACGATTCTTACATCTTTTCCAATTTCTAATTTAATGACGATTATTTGAATCTCCGCAAGCCCTCCCCCGCCAGTTCTTAAAATGGACCCTCTAGCTCTACAAATTCAAGCCCCTTTGTGAGATGGATAAATGAGTAGACCTAAAGATTTAACTTAATGGATTATAAGGATATCCAAAATAACATGTGGTTTTTATTTAACAATTTTCTTTAACATAAATATATTTATTTTCTTAACTTAGGTTTAATAGTTTTCAATCACCTTGAATATTTTAATTTTCGATAAAGATAAGATTTATTTTACAAACTGTGCGAGCTAAATTGTTTATAGGGATCATCTAATAACTTTGAAACTTTATTTGTTGTCAATTAAAACTATCAAGGCAATCCTTTCACTTTGGGAAACTCCATCAGAATGGATTTCGATCGATCACTTTCCTCAAACTCCAAATAATATTAAGTGGCCATAAAGAAAAGAATAAGAAAAAATATATGTATTCTCCCATCAGGTCTATCCGGTTCGTTCTGATGAAATTGAGAGATGGTTGAGATGTGTTGTGTTGTGCGGAGAGATACTTCGTTGAGCCGGCCTCTTTCCTCTCGCTACAGAATATCGCTCTCGTCGCTCTGTGAAGTGGCACTATCGTTGCTACGTTCAGTCGTAAGAGTGTAAAGTGATTTGCGAACTCACTGTGGATACTTTTGTACGCATTTTTATCTTTTTCGTTGTCAAAATTGACGCAGTTTTCCTGGATTATCCCAATGATTAGAACATTCTGTACCCCTTTCTTTTTCATCATCTGGCCAGGTAAGGCTCGTAGCTACTTAGTTTTTCAAAATCCATCTTCTGATTTCTTTTTCCGTTTGACTCTTATTTTTAAAAGTTTCTAAATCAGTCAAGATATCTCCGTTTCCAAAAAAAAAAAAATCTCGAGAAATCATATATAAATTGAATTTTCCATTTAGGCACCACGCCCAAGTAATCGTGGTGAAACTTCAAAAGTTGAACCTGGAGAGGAATTAAAATCCAATCAAAGTAGTGCAATGAAGGTAATCACGTGGAAAATAGTTCAAGCATTTTATCTGAATTGATGTTCGCTTGCTAATTAGAAGAGAAAAGGTTGCTAGGCGGCCGTTGACAGTTGCGAACGGAGATAGCTTAGGCACCAATAACAAAGCCGACGAAACTAGAGCTCTATTTCTAAGAGTAGCAGGATTCCGTTATCGAGACTTTAAATCTCCGAGTCATTTTCCTAGCTTCGTTCTTCCCATTTCCCCATCACAACGACATCGTGCACTCAATCACCTCCCCATCCACCCACCGGAACTGAGAGAGAGAATCGAGGATATAATAGTAGCGAGACTCCTCCAACAGAAGTTTAATCCCCTTCAATAGAATCCAGAGTGGCTCCATGCAGCGAACATGAATATAGGAATGTATCACATCTAATAATATCTATAACAAGTAATGATGATTGCAACATCAATATTAAAAAAAAATATGCATTGTATTTAATGTATCGAAAACTTTTAGATTAAAGAAAGACACAAAAAAACACTCAGTACTAACAATCACAATTCAAATTCAGTGAAATATCTTTTCTATTTTTATCAATTAAATGTAATAAATCTTTCATTAACTAATCTTAAGCTTTACCAGTGGCTAATCAACTGCTGTCAAACGTTCCTTTAATTTCGATATTTGATGCAGTCGTTTACAAGGACTTAATTTTTTTTTGTCACTGGTTCTTATGTTTACGTAAAATAATTCAATTAGACTTAGTCTTTAATTTTCAGCATGGAAGGAGAAATTATAAACAAGATTGAAATTTTAATTTGAATTAGATTAACACTTAGTAAATACAGTACTGAATTTAAACCCTTGAGTAAAGTTTCTAAATTACCATTTTTAAGCCTAAAATCAACTCTCGTTAATAAATATGATACAGTTAAGAGTTCCTTAAAAAACTTATAATTAAGAGTTACTTAATTATAGGTAGTGATTAATTTATTTTATTTGTTTATATATTGACAAAAGCTTAGTTAATAAACAAATTTTGTTACTGATATGATTTTTCCTTGCCAATAAATGCTACGTTTCAATAAAAATGATTATTATAGATAATTAACAGTAAAAATTATATTACAGAGAAGTTGGACCAGAAACATTCATGGAATCAAGGTTGAAAGAAACCGTCTAGACGCTTCAAGGTTGTTTTAAATCGGACAATCTACTAACAGACAAAAGGGAAAACAGAGGACAAATAGGTTTAAGTGGAGACTTTTCACGTCCAGTAACCCCCACTAAAAAATAAAAAAGATTAATAAAAAACGTATGGACAAGACAATATTCAGGCTCACTTCAGACTACACATCTAATTGCAGGCGAGAATCGCTGATGTCAACAAGGTCAGCAGAAAAGATATATCATGCAGAATTAACTGTTTGAAGAAAATGAAATTGTACGCACGTCCCATTAAACCTTCTAGAATATATATGATTCCAAGTCACAAGTATTTACGAATATTATGGACACAAATTTTACATATTTCCTTATTTACAAGGAAATCTCAGGATTAAAGAAACAATCATTTTATTCAAATTTAAAGAATTTTTTTTTTAGAAATGTTATCAGAAAGTAATTTAATAATATATACAATGTCAACAGTAAAAGTATTAAGATAAATTATCGCAAACGTAATCTCTTTTATACTACAAAACTATTTAGTTCAGAAACTACATTGTAAAGAACTATGCACTTTAATATAGTTCAAGTTCCTAAATGGATTAATGTTTATAATTTTTTTTATTTAACATTATTTGCCCTAATTCTATTGCTACTTTTCAGAAAAACAATACAATATTGTTACTTTTTAAGTAATTTAGAACTTAAATTTAAAATTTTTAAATTTAAAACTTAAATTACTTTTTTAATATTTAAATACGAAGACTCTTGAATTTCAAAAGTAAAAGTTGTAGGTGTGAGAACCGAATACTGTTGTCTAATGCTTCATGGCGATCGTCATTTTGTAGCTTTTTTTTATTATTAATTTATTGATGTTCAAAGAGTTGCGGTATATCGACAATTGAATCTAAAAAAATAGATGTACTAAGAAGGACAAAATAAATGATTACGATGTCATTTGTGAATACAACGTATTAGTCATTGATTTTATATCATGGTAGTTCTGCAACATACGCTGTCTGATTATCAATATTAATGAAGAAATAACTGAATATTACTAGAACTCATCATAGTTGTAATAACTCATCTTGAAATTTTCCTCTTGAAAGTTTTTCAGACTTTCGTTCTTTCAAAAAAAATGACTTGAACTTCCAGCTGAAATACCAACTTGAGAAAAAGCATCGCAAAAATCCATACATTGTATTTATTGCTCAGTTAAATTCATTTGTTTTAAGAAAATCTCTCATTAAAGTTAAGTTATGCCATAAAATAAGTGAAAAAATAAACTTTAAATTAGAAACTGCAGTGATTTCCTTTTAAGAGATGATTTGAGTACGTGTTATCTTTAAAATTCTTCATTGTGTGAAGATCAACATTTTATCATTTTGGCTCAATTTGGTCAAATAAATAAAAGCACTATAATAATAATAAAATCTCACATTTGAAATCTTGTGATCCATTAGTTCCAATAAAAAAAAAAATAGGGTTTTCATCATATTTTCAAAATATTGTGTATCAGCTACAAGCACTAAGCAGAATTAAATTGAAAACAACAAAGTAAAACTACGATATTACATTCAATAACAACAATCAAAAAAATTAATCCTAAACAAACATAACATCATAAATGAACAGACATGTGGATTTTCCAAAGAGATACATTTTCCAAAGTAGATTTACTTTGAAATGTAATACGGTACATTTGTTTAAGATTTACTTTGTTAATTTCGATTGTGTAATACGGTACATTTGTTTAAGATTACTTTGTTTATTTTCATTTGTGTTTACTAGAAAGAGGAAAGTTTTCTCTTTCTTTTTATCTTGTATTTTATTTGGTATTCCTGAAGAAGTCCACTAATCAGGACGAAATATAGATAGATATGAAAAGAAGAAGTTGAATTTATTTGAGTCATTTTCTATACAATATGATAAGAAGAAATATATAAGTTATGATGCAAAAGATACATGAGTTTTATTCTCAGTCAACTAACATTAATATCTGTGGGTAATTTTAATATAATATTACTGTAACTCCCAATTAGAGCTGATAATATAATATATTTAATTGTATATTACATTTACTGGGTTTTAGCAGAGTGCTACAAATATTGAGCATGAAATAAAATAGATGAGAGTGGAAAAATTTTGTTTTTGTTTTTTTTGTTTCACTTATTGCGCTGTTACACAAATTCCGAAACTAATAGTTCTGAAACGTCAAAAGTTCTAACAGCTTTTAAGTTCAATCTTCACAATTTAAAATATTAAAACTGAATGAGTTTATAATAGTCACTCGGATAAGCTTTATCGCTTGCTCCTCGTAATAACCTTCCCGGTATTATATATCTTCTAATAATTTCGGGAAGTGGCCCTTCACCTTATGTGAATTAATAATGACTTTTCACCTAATGTGAATTAATAAGCTTTTCACAATGTGTGAATTAATTTGCTTTTTCACCCTGTATGAAATAATAAAGCATTTCACCTTGTATGAAATAACAATGCATTTCGCCTTATATGAAATAATAATGCATTTCATCTTGAATGAATTATTCAATCTTCGCATTCTTGCATAATTCCTTTGTATCACATTCACTTGTAATGTCACTAATCACTGACATAATTTCTTTCATAATTCTCGCTGCACTAAAATCACTGATAGTAAAACTTTCACTATTTATTTTTAGCACCGCAATATTTCAATTATCACTGGTTGAATTCTATCCAATACTTGAATCATAAATAATAGAATAATAGTATTCACGCAACTTGCGGAACAGTTCATTCACAAAGCTTCCATAATTCTCTTATTACTACACTTGAGTAATCTTTTACTTTCCTAATAACTAAAATAAGTCTCCTTGTAATTTTCCTTTAACTCAACAATTAATATAATTATCTTCACAACTCTTAATTCTTCACAGTCTTGTGATAATTAGAACTCGTGATTTCTCCCTCTTGCGAAATCTTCTCGACAATCATTAATCCGTTTCGTCATGTTCGTTACAATGGAATACTGAATAAAGCTTTCTACTTAGTCTTTTGAGTGCGTTGAAACTTAACTATACTTCTAGTTATAGTTTATCTGCGAAGACCATTTTGAACAAACCCGCCAGATCCATTTTAGTTCAACTGTCCTCCAATTCGTTGTGACGTGGATCGCGTCAGCGGATGTCTTCTCTCTACGTCAGAAGCTCTCGCAACAAGCTCCCTCTGACTTGTCATTAACGCAACTCAAAATAATTAATGCTTACTGGTTTAATAGTTAATAGTCTAATGCTTAATAGTCGATACTCCTTTGTTAATACTACTCCGGGTGACGCTGCCATCGTCTTTATATGTTTTCGTCGATGACGTCATCACTACGTTACGATGTTCAAATCTTACTTAAAACGTCAATACATTTTAAGCCTTTTATAAATACTAATATTTGTTTTATAAAAAATAAAGTAAAATCTCCTACAATATCATATAGATTACTATCAGTACAGGTCTTTTCTTTCTTTTCTAACGAAATTAAAAAGTTTTCTCAATTATTAATAACATAATTGTAATCGTTGACTGAGCATCTGAAAACTTATTATTCCAGTTTAAAAATTTTCTTTTCTATTTGTCGAGTTGTCTCTTTGTAAGCACACAACGCTATAAACGTGGACCAATTTTCATAATATTCAGTAAATTCCTTGGTGATGGTCCACCTTGAAACATATAACCATTTATTTTGGTCTTCTTCCCTCAAAATTATTTCCGAAATTCCTCGCTGAAATGACTGGATTGATTTCTTTAATTTTCGTACTTAGTTATAGTCCAATGTTAAAAAGTTAAATGGATAACATTATAAACCTAGTTATTCCACTGCGTTCCATTTCTGATTTGAATGTGGTGAAACATCTTCTAATCAAACGAATGGCATCGCAGAAGATTCACAGCATTCGAGGGATTTCGACTGAAAATTGTGGGTCCCAATTTAGTGAATATGGCGGCCATAAAAGAAGAACAGGCTTCCTTGGAGGAGGCCCTTACCTGGAACAAAATATCTCTTTTCATTTTTATTATCGTCTCTGGCTAGGTTGCTGGTCATTTCTAACTGTTACCGACGAGGACTTAGGCAATTCGTCCGATGTTCTTTTCCTATCGGCCGTTCAAATTCAGGAGCATGGGCCGATTATTCTCCTCCAAAGTCTCTCATTTGGCTCCATTCTTCCCCTCGCGATCCGAAGCCTATTTTTTTTTTTTACATCATTCCAAATACAGAAAAACGTCAATCCCTTCCTCTATTAAGTGTAAATTAATCATTTAACAAACAACAAACTGATCTTTATATAATTAAAACAAAGCTAAAAGTGCAGTCAAAATTTATAATTTTGATTAATTTAACAAAAAACATGAAAACATCGAACGCGTCTTCTGTGATCGAAGTTTGCAAAAGGTGAAGGGCATTGTACATTATTAAACAATGAATATTAAATCTTAGAAAAAAATGGCATGCGATTGGATATGATTAAAATTAATTATTTTTTAATAATGGACTAAATTATGTTTTTTCTAGAAAATGGGGACTGCACTGTTCGTATTCAGTACATTTTAGAATTTTAAAATAACATAGCATTTGGTCTTTCTTTTTTTTTTTTGTAAAAACGACAAAGAAAAAAAAAGAAATTTTGATAAATAAAATCCTAAGGAAATTAGATTTGTTTCAATTATTTTAAGGGTTTGTCCTATTCTTTTATTAACTTTTATTAACTGATAGTTATGTAAATTGTTGCGTTATCAGATTGTCTCCTCAAAGTAGCCGTATTGGATTTTGCTTTTTGTGGCTCCACGTGGTTTCAAAAGTTTAGTTAAGTTTCTCTTAATTTCAATAGTTAAATTACAGTACTATGAATTTAAAAGAAAATTCAACCATTCAGGAAAACTAAATAAATTAAAATTTTCTTTTATTTAGTATTTAGATAATCTAAATACTTAAACTAGCTAAGTTCAGGAAATATAAAGATGGTGAGGTCTACCTTTACAACAAAATTCAGGAAACGAAACAAAAGAAAAATTGTAGCGGGATTAACTATTTTCATTTTATCGTAATAATCTACTTGAACATTTTCGTTGTCTGTTTTCTTATTTGTATTTTTTTTCTTTGTGGTCCTAACATTCTTCCCATGAGGGTCGAAAATCAATAGATAGATGTTTGCGTTTCTTCATCCCGGGAACTTCAACGAAATTAAACAAAGAAAAACAGTAGAGACGGAATGTCCCAAAATTGCACTGAAAATAAACTTCTCTTTGCTTTCAATGTTTGAGAAAATTGTTATTTTTGTCTTGTTCAAATTAAGCTTATTGGTACTTGCTGATACTTATCTTGCTGCAATAATGTCAATTTTACTTTTAAATGTCGGTACATAAAATTAAAGTTTCTTTCACATTTAAGATTTATATTTAATCATGTTTTAACTTTCACTAAGAGATTGTTTTCTATTTTTCATAGAAAAAGATTTCTTGATTTTTTTTTATTGTTGTTTCTGTCTACTAACCTTCAGAAACAGCTTTCATTTTGTTCCGTTTCTTCAAGCAACACATTTTTTTAATCTTCTTGGTCAATGCAGAAAATACTAGTACTGATGAGATTTTGTAGGAATAAGTTAGTAGCCGTATGGAGGCATATCCATAATATAAGAAACAAGATTATATTAATATTTTTGATAATTTAATATATTCATCCTACAAAATAATTAGAAATCACACTAAAAAGCTACTGAATATTTCTTGCCTAAAAAAAGTATTGAATATGAAAATACCATTAACAAAATTAATAGTTCATTTGTTGTGCAACAAAGTAACTAAACGATAAATTGCTATTAATAATAACAATGAAACAGCTCCTTTTTCTTTTTACTTAGTTCAAGTTCAATCTAGCTTTTAAAATAAGTGAATATAATTTTGTGCTAAAGCATAAATTTCAGGCCCACAATAATAAAAAAAAAGTAAAAATAATAATGAAAAAGGAAATACAACAACGTAAAGAAAAATAAAAAATAAAGTTTGGAAAATTAGAAGAAGAAAAATAGATCTATGCATTTAACCTTAACTATCAATCAACAGCTAACAATTGAGATGAGATGGTTGCATTTCTAATGTTAAGCTAATAGCGGAAATCCAGTGACAACAATGCCAAATATCTCAAGCAAGGGAGGACGGGGACCCTGAAAATACCCCATTTCTACAGTTTCTGGGCTTCTAAACACGATGGTGGAATCCGTTTGTCGATCCGACCTTTCGTTCGGGAGTTGTTAGGGGCGGACATACACGGACGGACAGGACAAACACAATAGCTACCGATTTTGTTCGCTATCATAAAAGCTCCCAAATGGGTCGCTAAAAAACTAATGATAATCAATTACGTGAAAAAAACATAAGAGAAAGTTTCTGTTAAAAGATACACTTAAAAAATTAGATCTACCCACATAAAAATTCTTTTTTAACACAACTCATTTTCTAATAGGAAAATGCAGCGAATCAAATCAGACAGTCTGTGAATCTGAGTGTGACCCCTAGCAATAACTTCTGTAGTTCTGGATTGCTATTCTCGAAGCTTTAATATGAAATTCGAGAGCAAGGGATGAGGAAAGTTTTGCAATGAAAAGTTTTACAAAAATCCTTTGACAAATCGCGCAGGAAGTTTTGTAGCCTTCCTAAGGAATTTTATAGAAATTAGATTCAATTGGATTTCTGCACAAATTCTGCTACTACCTGATTGTATTATACAATAAATAATAAATACACTTACTCTAATTTACATAATTTCAGATATTGTTATCTGGATTCACTTTCATCAGAGAACGAATAATTTGTACTGTTTGAATGCAGTAGATATTACAATTTGAATAAAAATATAGATTTTTGTTTTCACGACTTTAAAAAAATAACAAAACATAAAGATCTTTTATCATATTGATCACCAACTACAAGTTATTTTGTAGCAAATGTCTATAATTAATTATCCATCTCAGACGCCAGCAACGGTGTAACTAATAGCTTATAACGTTTAAAAAATGTTTTGTTAAAAATAAATAAAAAGTTTTAAAATTTTTTTGATAAAAATAAATAAAAAGTTATAATATGAAAATAACGATATTACTTCAAAATGGCGTCCGGCAGCAATTTTTCTGAAAATAGCTTGGCAGTTAAAGATCTTATAGCTCTGTAGATCTTAAAGAAATTAGGCTTTAAATTTTTTCAAACTTTTACTAAAAGATGACATTGTTAACTTTTGGAAAGACAGCCCATGTATGAATTTTATTTTAAACTGGTTTTATTTCTTACTTTATTTCTTAATTTAAAAATTAAGTGTTTGGAAGATTCATGAGAAAAGAAACAAGTACAACTAAGCATTCTCCACCAGCTAATCAGATATTCAAAAGAAAGTTTTTGAACTTTTATTATATTATTTAAGTCTGGTCTGATATTTATCCAGTCTGTTATCTTAATGGTTGCTTATGAAATTAGAAATAGAAACCTCCGTGTTTTTAGGGAATATAATGCCAAGGATCATTACGATTCAGATGACGAACGATTGTCTGCATGATCAGCTGACTTTCGATTCTCCGATCCTGCCTTTCTGGAAATTCTGAAATTGCTCGTAGGGTCTTCGAGCGCAGAGTCCGGCATTACTGATGGTAAAATGATGTCAATGCAACAGTTCCCCTAGTAAGAATCTGACTACAACATACTACTACATTTGTAAAATCTTTGATTAAAGCATTTGTTCAGTTGCTCTTTTCACCTTGTTCTGCATTTTTGTGCATTATTTTTATTTTCCATTTGTATTGAGGGATGGGTTTGAGTTGATTCGATTACAGATTCTGATTCTGTTCTCATTTTTGCCTAAAACAAAACTACTGAAATCAATTCTAATCACAATACTCTAATATTTCAAAATACTCTTAATTATTTGTTGCACAAAGCTATTTCAATAATATCTGTAAAAATACAGTAAGGAGGTCTTAATGGACATTACTGCATTTAGAACTCCTTAAATATTATTCTGGCTAAGAAACTGCCATCATTTCCGACCGCTATTCAAAAAGTCTAGAATAAGAAAAGAATTATAAGGATCTACAATGTACTTTGTTTAACGAGATAACTTCTGCTTTTCTGTTCCAATAAATGATTAACAAGCAGTGATCTAATATTCTGAAGCGTATTAAGTATGAATAACAATAAGCAGAAAATAAATTTGCTGCGGTTGAGTACAGAACGCATAGTAATAAGCAGAAATGCAACAAGAAAATTAGGGGAAGCCAATGTAAAATCATGAAGTGATTTATTTTACATTTCGTTCAAAAATATTTCTTTGCAATGAATATATACAAGTGACATATGTATATGTACAATAGACTTTTTTCTGATGTAGTCTGCAACAGTTCTTGAAATCACTGCTCTCAAGATAATAAATCCTTTATGGGAATTATGGGTAGTAATTCTTTGAATACTAATAATATAATAATATGCACGCTTCTTGATAATGGTTATTACTGCAAATAATATATATATAGTGATTGTTTTAAACAATATCTTCAAAGTTCACACACACGCGAGAGTTCACATCATACTCACTTCGATTCAATATCAAGTATGTATGGCTTTTCCCAATTTCAATTGTGTGAATATATTCAGGCTTTCTCTTCCCTTGCGTGTTTACATAAATCATTCAATAATGCAATTCACCTATCTTGTATGATTTCTCACTACCTATAATAAATGGTTTCTTTCACCCTTGTATGAATGCACTCTATCTTCATAATCTCTATAAAGATATTTAATATTAATTAATCTTGGACTTTTCTATATTAATAATACCCTTGTGTGAATATATGTACTTTAATAATTGCGCTTCCTTATAAACTGTCAATATCCGATGTACTCTGTCGGTATCTTCGTCTAAGTAACAGCGTCGTACCCTCCAAAATGGAAGTAAGAAAATATTTAATTACTTACAGTTTGTCGACACTGCTGGGCTTTTCATCTTAGCGAAGTCGCTGCGTTGACAACCATTAGTTGAGATTCCGCCTATCTGTTTCGATGCACACTTGAGCTTAGTTATCGATGAACACCTTCACTTTCCGTTGAATTTCAAATATGGCGCTTAATTGTCGCACATCGGATTTCTTCTTCCCATAATGCTTTGCGGAAAAGTTCATCTGCTCCGGAACTAATGACGCTTGTTATCCATATATCAAAAGGAATTCTTCTAAATCCAAATTCGTAAATATTAGAAAACTTCAGCTTGAATTAAATACACTTTTATATTTAATTCTTAGAAAGTTCTGGATACAATATTTACTCGTAGTAATTTAGTTACCGGTACTTATTAGCGTCAATTTCAACTGCTTTCTAAATATCTACTATTTCGTATTATACGAATAATAATTGAGACGGGAAATGCTTCCTTCATTAATTGAAATATTCTTGTATTAATCTTCTAATATTTCACTTAATTCTTTAGAAAGTTCTTCGAATAAGAATCGCACCAACGCACCTTGATACGAAATGGCTCAGTCCAAGTTACACTTCTCTTTCTTTGAACTTGTTGAGTTTTCACCTACCTTGGTCTTCACTTATGACAACGGTATTCCTTATTCTTCTTAATAATTGTTGCTTCGTCTATCATAGTTAGACCGGGATATCGTCTGGGGTTGATGTCTAAATAAATCTCCATTGGTCTCGTCCGACCAAATTAATTACTCTTCTTATCTTCACCCGCAAATGGATTAGTTGTCTTTAACTCTTCCACGGCGTTGAACTCACATTCCAACGAAGTTAAAATTCAACCTAATTGAATTAATTTAATAAATAGTCCTGGATTACTATTCAGTAGTTATCCCTGCTCAGCACTTTATTAATAATCAGTTCTATACTGGTTCTTAAAACTGCTGTTGATTCTCAACCGAATCTATTAACTTTATGGTTACCTAATCATACTTATTTTTTTTTCGCATTTCTCGTCAACTCAATACAACTCGTTCAACTCACAATTTGTCAACTCAACTCAACTTATCGTCAACATGTTCGAACTCCCGTCAATCTAATGAGACAGACTATTTCTCTGATTTATGGCGTTTCGTTACGTAGTATCCATATTCAAATTAGGACTACTCACATTCATATGAAGGGAGGGAGATACATAAAAAAAAAATAATATTGAAAGAAAAAAAAATTTCTTTTCAAGCATTTTAAAATTTCTTTTACTTTTCCTTTTACTATAACTAATTAAATTATTCTATTAGAAATAATTTAATATCCTAGCAAAAATTTAACATAAATAGGTTAAACATCAGAAAACTAGTTATAATTTTTCAACAATTACCATTTGGCAATATTCAGGAAATTTTTTTTAATCGTATCGTCACTAGCTTTTGCTGCCTTTCGTAATGCGCCCTTTAAAACATAGTGAAGATAAAAAAGATTTTACGAACAAAATTAAAGTCTCTACACCTGTCTATCCTGATAATATTTAATCAAAAGTTAAAATACAAAAACACGAACTCTGTTTCAGTTATTTGACGCACCGTAACTTTTTTCAAGGACGGTGTGTCAAGTAACTGAAACCGAGGTCGTATTTTTGTATTTTAACTTTTGATTAAATATTATCAGGATAGACAGGTGCACAGGCTTTAATTTTGTTCGTAAAATATGAACACTATACGTAAATTTATCATTAACTTTATGAAAAAGATTTGAGAACAAAAAAAGTTTTAGAATGAATTGCCAAGTCAATGTAGTCAAGAGCTCGTTAAACGCCTGCCTTTGATTACGAATAATTAAAAAGCTTCCAGTTTCAATGAAAGCTGAAAATTTACAAATAAGTCAAACTGTTATTCATCACAACAACATCACTAATGATTTTGTTACAGATAAACCAATGAATAAAAAACTAGCGACTAAAAAAGGTGACCAAATAATTTGGCTTTTACACACAGTAATTTTAATAATTCAAAATGTACTTTTATAAACTGCATTAAAATAGATTAATATTATCATCCAATCGTGTCCTAATCTCGTCAGGACATAAAACGCTGCATATCTAACACCATCATAGAAAAGATGAACATAGTACTCCTATAGGGTCATTTATTCAAGTAATTCCTGGTTTTTATCAAAGTATTCAAGATTAGCCACACAATTGTATCTTGTTTCAGGCAATCTTTTAACAATATTATTCTGAAGATTTTGTATAATAGATTATATTTCTATATAATTTATTTTATAATTTAAAATTAACTTTATGATTTTGTTTGCATTTTCAAATATACGCAAGTACCACAATAAAAAAAGGCTTTCAAGAAAGCATTTTTTTCTTTTTTTTTCTTTCAATTAGACTGCATTCAAGTCCTTTTTTGTCATTCGAGGTCATTCAAATCAGAAGTCGCTTGTTCAGATACCAAAAATCAATAAATGCAAAAAAGGAAATTGCGAAGCCATTTATTACGAATAATATTCGAAGGTCGAGTGAAAGCGAACTGAAGAAGCATTTAGATTGTACGTGGGAGACTTCATTAAATCCTTTCAGAATAATTTAACAGAAATGAACTTCATTAAGAATCGACTGCATGCTTTTGAATTGAGGAAAATTAAAATAACCCTGAAATTTTAAGGACGTACTGTGGATTCTCATTAGTTTTGAACAATATTGATTTTCAATTGTAAAAAAAAAAAAAAAAAAAAAAAAACTTATACAGAAGTTGGAAAAAGTAGAAAGGGCCATTTAAATCTCTTTAAAAAAATCTTTTTATTTTCAATTTATTACAGCTTAATTTTTAAACAAATTGAGTGGAAGACAACAGTAAATTTTTCTAAATCAATAATGATTTAGAAAAAAATAAGCTTAAAGCCAAATGTGGTACGAGAAATGAAAATCATCCTTTGACCTGTTACCAATTGATTACGTATTCTTAAACTTGAATAATCTACTTAAAAAATTTCTATAAAGTTTACATTTTTAACCTTAATAAATTCTTAAACAAATTTGGTGTGAACACTATTTAGATCATGGGGTTTTCATTTCCAAAGAAAAAAAAACAATTACTGTAAAAGCACTTATTTTCGCGAGCCGTATTTTTCGCGAAAATGAAGATACCGGTGATTTCGCGAGCTGAAAATTTCGCGAATTTTATATATATATTCAACCGAATATTCAACCAAATATTTATTTATATATTCAACCGGAAAAAAGTAATTCGCGAGGCTTAAATTTTCGCGATTACGACGGGCTCGCGAAATTCGCGAAAATTAAAGCCTCGCGAAAATAAGTGCTTTTACAGTACTTCAAAATTTCGCGATCAGGGAAGAAAACGCCCCTGCAAACGGAAATATGCAGATTGCAGTAAACACCAATTTCATCTTTTTATATCCTTGAATGACGTGATAGATTGGATGATATAAAATAGATGAAAACGAACAGCTGGTGTTAGGTCCGACAAATGTGCTATGGTTGCGAGGTGGTGCTTTGATGTTAAGTCTTCGCTATGTTAAATGAAGTGGATCGTGCTTTGCTAGTAAAACTTTACTACCAAAAAAAAAAAAACAACATTGCTTCTGTCGCACTTCGGAAATACCGGAGGTTGAAGAATTTAAGGAAAGGCCCAATGGCAATCACAAATTTCCAAAAAATGATTTGGCGATTTGAAAATACTGAATCGTTACAAGTGCTGTCAGGATGAGGATGCAAACCCCATCAAACCAATAACTTGAAACAGTTGCAACTTCAGCACTGGAATCAAACGATGCACACGCATCCAACAGTGCACTGGCAATATCCAGGCAATTTGATATACCGTACGCAACGGTGAGGAAAATTATGCGTAAACCTTTAAAGTTTTCCCGTGTAAGATCAGCCACACTCTTCGAGGACATACGGACGATCGTCTGAACTTTTCTTTGATGTTCTTTGCTCGAATGGAAGTTGAAGATGCATTCCTTGGAACATCTTATGGAGTCATGAGGCCCATTTTCATCTTAATGGAATGGTACACACACAGAATTGCTGCTTTTGGATGTTTGAGAATCTTCATGAGTCTCAGCAGATTCCTTTACACTCATCGAAAGTCAGAGTGTAGCGCGGCTTTACTGCTCCGTTCATGGGTCTGTATTTTTTTGAAGAAATTACACCAAATGTTCACGTAACTTGCTCCGTCAATGCTGTGAGGTATCAACGAATGCTGCTTGATGTTTTTATTCTACAACTTCAACAGCGTCGATGCCTTGGATCCAACATATTAATGCAGGGTGGAGTACGTCCTTACATGGGATTGGGTGTAGAGAAATTCTTAAGGCAGCATTTCAAGAAGATAGAATAATTAGTTGAGAGTTTCCTACGAGTTGCCCAGCCTGTTCTCCTGATCTCATTCCGTGTGACGTTTGGTTATGGAGACATTTAAAAAGCTTGCTTTACAAAGTAGGCGTGGATGACTTAGTAACGTTAAGCGACCGAATAATGCTGTACGTGAGAAAATCACTGGAGTTCTGTTGAGTTCAGCTGAAGAAAATGCTGTTCACAGAACGCAGTTATTGGAACAATTGCAAGGAAAACATATTGCATCCCATCTGTAAATGATGCCAAATAAACATCACAACTGTTTCTATCCTTTTTTATTTATTACGCCCAATTTTCACTAGACATTTATTTCCTGTGGTAGCGAAATTTTGAACTAATTTTTTTTTTCTTTAGATCTAAATAGTGTTCATACAAAATTTGATGGAGTTTAGCCCAATAGGGTTTTGGTAATTGGGCTCTGAACATCTCCTCTTTAATTATGGTCACCCGGTAAATTGAACAGGATATGTTCTCATTAATAACGGTATTATTAAGCTGCTTAAAATAAACTATTTAAAAAAAAAATACATATTTACCAAGTAGTAAGAATAATCGTGTTTTCATAATCGAAATTGGTAAATTAATTATTTCAATGTTTTTAAATGTTTGTAATTTTATAATGTACTACCACCACAACTGTTACATCGATGTTGTGTCTTTTCTTAAATTTTAATAGCGTCGTATTCCTATTAAGAGTTAGTCTCCAGTTAGTTAATTATTATGTACAATATTTGTTTTAGGACGAAGTCTTTGTAACGAATTTGCATTTTCATGTTTGTCTCTACTTTTTCACCGTTTCGTTACTGACTGTTTTCTGATTACTTTTCATTTATATAAAGATTGCACCGAAATTTTTATTTGATGACAGCGTCAAGAAAAAAATGGCGTTAGTGTTGCCTATTAAAAAGTGTATTCCCATATCTAACTTCAGTTTTCATGAGTCTGATAAATGATCAGAAAATAGAAAGTGAATACATTTTTGCCATTTGCTTAGCATTTTATTTGGACTCAGAATTTAATTTAATATTTTCACTGTAACCTAAACAAGGATATACGAACCTTATTCTTTCATTTAAATTACCAAATGATGAGGGACTCATAAAAGCTCATGTTATTAAAATTGAATCCATAATGAGTTACGAGGGGAGGCTCACATAGGCTTGAGAATCATTAATTAAATTCTTCTAATTCTTCCCAGATCCACACATATTTCCTGGCATTTAGCAAGTACTGTATTACAATGAAAGAGTTTCTTATAATTTCATAAGATTCAAAACATCTTCAACACCAAATAACTTATATTTATTAACGAATTTTCGGAAAGTTCTTTTTGTTTTCTTTGTCAAGTTTTTTTTTTTATATATATATATATATATATTTGGTGTTGAAGATGTTTTGAATCTTGTGAAATGATAAGAAACGTTATAAGGAAGAGGTATGAAAGAGTTAGCATATAGTAGTTTATACGGTAGTTACTCTTGATACAGTAGTTTATGCAGTGGTTACTGTTTGCTTATACAGTAGTTACTCGAGTCATTCTATGTAAATTTTATTTGAGCTATGACATTTTAAAACATTCTACTGCAGAAGAAAATCTCAATTTATATCTAATTCAGGTTCAGCAGTGATTTAATAAAAAACATCTAGCGAAATAATTCGCTGAATAAAAAATGTATACTAAAGTATTCAATTTCTACAAATTTCATTAAGTTTTTGCTTAGATGACGGGGACTTTGTAATTTTCCAAGATTGAATTACTTGCCTCGTGTAAATGCCAATCATACTCAATAATATAATTTGTTAGAAAACGAAAGAATTATCCTGGAATGTCACAAATTAATCATATAGAATCACTTCAGTTTTAGTTATTTTCCTGCAAGAAATTTAATAATAAAAAATTAATAAAAACAAATTTGAAATTTAAAAAAAGGCTAATCTCACCATTTTCCCGTTTCCACTAAATCCTTAAACTGTTGCTGATAAATCTCTGAAAACTGACATGATATGTTTGACAATTTTCTAAAAGAACTCAAAGTATACTTTCCGTTAAGTGGTATAACTTAAAAAATTCTCTCAATTTTTGTTATTTAGATTACCAAAAGCCGATTAACTTTAATCTTATCAAACCATTCTGAAACGGATTAGATGAAAGGATTAATTTCTGTTGTTTAATGTATCTACAAAAATCCGTGGCTTAATCTTCCAGAATTTTATCGCCTTTAGGCACTAATTTTTCAACCAGAACCCACTTGTAAAAGTTTTAAAATATTAAAGTTGTATCTTTTCTAATCTTCAGCATGCATACTGAGTTTCATGAAGACCCATCCAATGGTAGAAGTAATTACGAGACACAAACCAACATTCAAATCGGGCGGACAGACTGAATAAACTGATAAGCCTCAAATTCTTTCGAAAGTAGGCGAATTATACTAAAAGTGATTTTAAATTAAAGCTTTCTTAGATTTGTTACTACATCCGAATTTTTAACAGTTTCCAATTATTCTTCAACGATCTTCATTAGAAACTTTATGTAGTTTCTAAGTTCCTTTCTTCAATATTATAAAAGTGAAGATTTGACGCTTAATTGCATTTCTATCTGAATAAGAATTCTTTAGAGGCTAATCAATAGTTGCTAGAAAGCTTTGATCTAATTAAAATTTAATAGGTATATGTGGTTAAAATTCTGGGAATTTAATCATAAAATGAGAACTTTCAATCTGTATCCGGGTTTAATAATAAAAACAGTAAGTAGTAAAAACCTACAATAATTGATTAATTTAGCAATAATAATGACTAGTAATACCAAAATCTACAGCTGATTGTTTTATTTGTTAGAATTTCGTAGTAGATATTGTAAATGAGAACTATTAATGATTTTTTTTTTTTGCCAACGCCCGGGCTCTTAGTACTTAAACTATTGGCCTCAACAAGGGGCGAGAAATGTGAGCATTTCGCCGATGAAACGTTGCCCAGGGTACGCCATAGGAGGCAGCTCACGCTATACCCGCAGGAAAATGGACAAGACACAGAAGGAGAAAGTTACACCCATGCCACTGCCGGGATTCGAACCCAGGTACTGGCGCATTGGACGCCACGGCTGGCCGCCGCCGAGACCGCACGACCACGCCAGCACGGCAAACTATTAATGATATTCGAGGATCGATGAGAAGAAAAATTTACAATCGCTAGAAATTAAATGTACATTTTTTGGCCATAATCCCGGCGCTTGCTGAAATATTTAAAAGAAGGCTGTAGTGCTCAGTGCAGCGTGGTCTTTCTGTTGCTTGTCATTGGATAACTGGTTTCCTCTTGATAACTTGAAGAAATTGCGCAACATACACGTTGATAACAGCATAGAACATTTTTCAATCCTAAATTTAACACGTAATTTCTGAGTTTATACAAAATTGTATAATATTTTTCTCCAACAAGAAAGTCTCTGTTTTTCGTATCAGATATAGATTTTAGGCAAAAGAAAGTTACAGATAAAACTTCTACATACATCTTTATTAGAGTAGAAATAATATTTTTTCACAATATCTATTTAAAATTGGAACCTTAAAAAATATTCAAATTGAAATAGCACGAATATTAGAGTTTGAGTTAAACTCTTTTACAGAATCATTAAAATTAAAGCTGTAAATTAAAAGGAAAATGTCACAAACGCATTCATATTGATAGTCGTGCTCAACATAGTGCTGACATTATCTCATCGGGCATTGCTTTAAAATTATTTATCTGAATGGAGTGCAGTAACTATTCTTCGTGGATTATTAGAACTTCACTACAGCTTCCATTTCAGTTAGTTCGATGTTTTGGAAGTTTGAAGAAAAAGGAAATTTACAATTTTGATCTGGCACAGAACAGAAACCACTGGTGGTTGAGGAAGCCGCAACCACCATTGTCAACAGATCAGATTAGCATGTTGCTGGAGGTATACATAGAAGAACAGCCGCTACAGCAGCAACTGCACGATTATTATGATAAGCGAATGACATTTGCTCTGACGTTCCTGAACAGAATAGAGATCGATGTCGCTTGGTATTGGATACTTTGGAGAGATGAGGCCCAATTTTACCTGATAATGACTGTAATTGTCGAATTTCTACTTCCAAAACACCTTTCGCGCTCCTGAAACTCGCATTACATTCACCGAAAATTACTGTTTTGTGTGGTATCACAGCAGACTTTGCAAAAAGGCCATACTTTCTTTGAGAAATCACTCCGACAGAACCAGTAACTTGTTCCGTAAATTCTGAAATATCGGAATTTGTTGAAAATGTTCATCATTTCCACAACTTCAGTAACTACAATTTGTGGAAGATACCCTTGTTATGCAAGATTGAGAACATTCCCGAAGTGTTTTATTCCGATGTTATCATATAAATGCCATATGTAAATGTAATCGTTCAATACTTTTAGTCTTTATTATTCATTTGTCTCTTTATTTTCCTTTTTTTTTTTTTACATTGCTCAGTTCGATATTCCTCCTATCGGCGACTTTTTGAAATTTTTTTTGCCGAGATTCGTGTTTCCCATGCCCTAATCAGTCATCCTGTCGTCTTTCGTCACATTCTTCTTATTACATCAAGCTGCTGCTGGCCTTGAATTGGGGAATTTAATAAGGCTATCTAGTTTGATCAACAAGAAATCATTACGTGATATTACGTTTAATAATAAAAACTCAGTACCAGTAGGAATATTCTGATAACAATTTCGGATTATTAATAATAATTTACGTGTGCTGAGATGATCGCAATCAAAATCAAAGCCGGCACACGTGATTAAGCATAAAACCTTTATATTATTAAAATAAAAAACTACGTACAATTTAAAAATTTAGAATTAAATTCACATCACTGTTAAAATGAAAATTATGTATAATTAAAAATTATCTACAATTAAAATAACATCACGATCTAGTTTCGTTCTAGTTAAGTCGGAACATTTTCAAGGTTTGGATTAATTGTACTATAATTATATTTCAACTAGCCGGGTACCGTCGCTTCGCTCCGGAACCCTTGCGTATATAGCATTAAAAAAAAAAAAAAAAAACTTTATTTATTTAGCAAATTAATATTGAGATCGGAGAATATACGACTTTCCAGCCCGTTGTGCCCTTCTCCACTTAACTCAGATGTATTGCGGGTTGGCGCCACACACTTCATCATCAGTTTACTAGATTATTCCCTATCCCGAATTTCGAAAAATCCGGCCTTATTCCTTGTCTACATCTTAAAGGAAACCTCTGTGCAAAATTTCAGCTTTCTAGATCCAAGGGTTTGGGGTGGGCGTTGATGAGTCAGTGAGTGAGTGAGTCAGGACTTTTCTTTTTATATATGTAGATTTTCATGAATTTTGTTTTGTTAACATCATTGATTAATTCTTTATAGATTATATTTGGATGTGTTATTTTCTCATTTTCAACTGTTATTCGGTTCGTTCTTTACATATTATTCCTGGTGTTTTGATATCATGTTTATTTATGAAAATATGATCTATATTTGTTTTCGTATTTCCATGAATTGCACAGTTTCTTGTTTTTCCGTAAAGACGATTTTTGAAACCATTACTGCACATAAGTTTTACGTATTTTTGTACTACATTGTTTTTATTCATTTTGAAAATATCTATATTTACGTCGCCAATCACTATAGTTGGACAGTTGTTTAATATATTTTCATTTTTTATGAATAGATTCTCTATTTCAGTAACATTTTAGTAATTTGTAATTTAGCATTTTGCTTACAGAATGACAGACAGAATAACGTTTTATAATATACATTTTTATAAAATATAATAATAATAGCCGGGTACCGTCGCTTCGCTCCGGAACCCTTGCATATATAGCATTCAAAAAACAAACTTTATTTATTTAGCAAATAAATGTTGCGATCGTCGGAGAATAACTTCCCAGCCCGTTGTGGCTTCTCCGAATAACTCGGATGTATTGCGGGTCGGCGTCACACACCGAAAATTCACATTTTTGCATGTATCTTGCAAACGCTGAAGCGTTTGTGAATAAGTGATATATCGTTCGATAGAACTTTCAAATACCAACATTTTCTCAATATAATGTTCTCTTCCATCTTTTATACTTTTCGTTTAAATTGAGAAAAAGTCAAAATTGGGCCCTTTAAAAGGCGCCATCTTGGAAACCAAAACCTTTTTTCGAAAGATTTTTGTAGCTTTTTGTTTGTCTTAAGAAGATCTACATTTTATCTATTTACATGACCAATCTATCTCTTATAGTTTGGTCACAAAATTGGAAAAACATAAAGTCTTATGACAGACAAAATAACGCTTTTATAATATATAATGTTTGCTGCAATGAAGTCATCACAGACTATTATAATTATTAACCTCTCACATTAAAACAATCACTTAAAAATATATAAATAATATATATAAGTAATTTACATTACTTTTCAATCAAAAGAGAATTCTGATTAGATTGTTATGATTAGGTTAAGTCAATTCGGATTTACGTATATATACAACCCTCCAACAACTTTCTACTGCTGAATAAATCTTGAAACTGCACATGCATAATTAGGGATAAGAGAAGACTGATCTGTGAATTGTTTTTAATAAGGTTTATGTAGAGAAGTTGGCGCATAAAGTATCTAAAATTCCCATAGAATAATAAATTCAATTGTAGTCTAATAGTGCGTACTAATTTCCTTACTTGAGTTGCGCTAGCCTTAGTAATGTGAAATAGATTTAAGCATTTTTTATAAGAAATTATTTTTTTTACATGGAAAAACTTTATTGCTTGTATTGCATTTTCAGAAGTAAAAAAAGGCGACTGATATATGAATAATACATCACATTATTCATAATAACGTCATGAAAATAATGATGTAACTTAATATCCGCTCTCATTATGCAGTAAATATTTGCTCCGAAGTAGTTTAAAAATTTCTGAACATATCTCCTTTGCAAGGATACTGCTTGTTTTCATTGGATGTTTAAATCACATAGTAAATTACTATGAACTTACTCGAAAAAACGCTTCAACATTTAGCTACAATGTTTTACAGCCACTGCTCAGCTGGATACCATTACAAGTTTAACACCGTTTAATTCAAGCCACGATCCAAAATGCAAATATTTCAGTACAACTCATGCATGTATCAACAGCAATCCGGTCTTTTCATGGGTCTGTCAGCGTCTACCCTGCTAGCTGAATGGACCATGACCTATGAAGAAGATTCGGGCAAACAGCGTTTCTTGGTACTCATTAACTCGCTATGTTGACACTTCTTCTCTATACTGACAGTAACATTACAATGTAGCTGTATTCAACAGTATTGATGGTGCTATCAATTTGAAATAAAGGAAGAGGAGCATAACTCTATTCTGTATTTAAATATTCGCATTACTACCTCTACATGTCAATTCACTACAGAGGTATATCACAAGCCCACGCATTCCGATATTACCCTCAATTTTAAATAATTTTGTCCAATAACTTTTAAAATTAATGTAGTTACCATGGCGATCCGCAGGGCATTCGGTATATCAGTTCCAACGATTTATTTAATCATGATTTTGACAACATCAGAAGTTTCTTATTCGCCAATGGATACCCCATCCAATTTATAGAGAATCACATACGATCCTCGCTTCTTAAGATCTACAATAACTCTCATCCAGGTTATAACCAACAGCCAATGAAACAGTATATCTCTATTGATTTTCATCCCTACATCATCCAAATTGTGTCAGAAGTACTGCGACAACAGGGTGTCAGGGTCACTTCTTTATATCCAAACACCATCAAGCGGTTCTGAAATCAATTACATATCGTCATCGCCAAGGAACCTGTGAAGGGTGCTACGCATTACAATGCTGTGAATTAGGCTGCCTCTACATTGTAGAGTCGAGACGTCCCTGTACGGACAGGCTCAACGAGCATCGAAAGGCATGGGCTAAAGGGGACCAAATCTACGCCTCAGCGTCCCACATATACAGCATAATACTGGACATTCCATCAACTTCAAAAAATCCTCTATCCTGGCTCCAATCTGTACTCTTAGCCTCTTTTTCAAAATGCTACAATGATTGTATTTCCGTAAACAATATTAATCAATATGGAATTGCACGCCGGCCTAATGATGTCATTATTAATATAAATTTTAATAAGTGCTTCACTTCACCGAATTTTATTATTTTGTTTATACTGTTCGGTTTTGTTTACGTGAGCCTTCAACGCTTTTGCGCATGCGTCAGGTCTCCTTCGATTTCTTCAAAATCGGGGCGAGGAGAAACAAAGATGGGATGTTTACTTTTTATAGTGTTAGTTTACTAGTAGCTGCGTTCTACTTGCGCTTTTCGGGAAAGAATTATGGAAAGAATAAATACTTTGCAAAAATGCTCCATGTTATTTTTTTCTTGAAAGCGAAAATGTCCAAAAGAATTTCTTAGGAAAGTACCCATCTCAGCGTATCTCCCCTCTGCGGAGTAAAATCGTCCGGCAGTGGTAACTCTGGCTTTCAAAACCGCACAGTATACATCTCCGTGTGCTTTCTCACTGTTCACCGCCTTTTGCCGATCGTCACCTATGTTTCCCTTAACCACGCCTTCTTTCTTTCCATTCATCCGCAGTGCTACGGTGTTTCCTGAACTCCCTGCCTGCTTCCTGTCCCTTCACGGTCTAACCACCCTTCATATTCTGAAGTTTTCTCGTAAGACATCATTCTCCCCCGATGTCCAATCTGCAGTTGGACATCACTAGTTGGGAGTTTTTAATTTTAATATTTTTTTCATTTTTTAATCAAGTTCGGTGGCAAATGTAATTTTTATAAAAAAAAAAAGAGATTTTTCGTTAAAAAAGCTTTCAAAGGAAAAAAAAAAAAAAAGAAAGTTTTCAATTGCAATACTTTCAGGAAAATAGACTTTCAGACCTTTCTTGTTATTTTTCCATGATACCTTCACGTGATGAAACTTATGTTATTTACTCAGTCGCATTCAATGGTTATCAAAAATGAGTTTATTTTAGTAAATTAGTTTCTTTATTTTTCTATCCTTTAATATCTGGTTCCCTCTGAATAGTAAATTTAGGAACTGTGATTTCCTGTTTTATTTTTTTTATCTATCTGGGGGCACGGCAGTGCCCCCGCCAAGACCAGCCGAAGGCAGGAAGGGCACTACGTACCTTTTCTGGAAGTGTTTCGTCGTATTTTCGAACCCTCATAGCTTCGGCCTAGATAATACTAGAGAGCTCAAATTTTCAGGATATGATGCAGTTACCAGACTAATGAAATACGCTAAGTTTCATTTATTTAGCTTTTATACTTTGGATTTTATTAATACCTAAAATACGTCGATTCCGTCACTCACTGACTGATTGACTGACTGACTGACTCATGATCATCAAAACCTCTAGGGTACTTCCTGAAGTCCAAGAAAGCTGAAATTTGGTATGCAGGTTAGGATTAGCACACAAACAACAAAAAAATTAAGAAATCCGTAACTTTCACATTCCAACCCCTCATAAAGGGGGGGGGTCTGGTTATGTATTATCGAACCCTCATAGCTTCCGCCTGGATAATACTAGAGAGCTCAAATTTTCAGGATAAGATGCAGTTACCATACTAATGAAATACGCTAAGTTTCATTTATCTAGCTTTTATACTTTGGATTTTATTAAGATCTGAAATACGTCGTATCCTCAATGCTTCGGCCTAAATAATACTATGTATAATGTGATTTCTTACAAAAGTGCAAACAGCTTGTATATACAAGTTGACCAATAGAAAAACAGAAAAGTAGGGTATTGAAAAAAAATCCATTTTCTAAATAATCTTAAAAATAAATTTAGATGTAATAGATAATCCCACCCGAAACATTTCATGTAAAATAAGTTACCAAGATTCACATGCTCATAACGCTTTCACTGTTAAAAAGTTATCAGATCTCATCCTAAAAAAAGAAATGAAATCCCACCCAAAACACGTCGTGTAAAATAAGTTGCCAAGACTCACATGTCATAATGCTTTCACTGTTAAAAAGATATGAGATCTCATGTAGAGCCAAGCCCCTAAATCAACGAGGCCTAACTCTACAAGCCCTAACTCTAAAAACCTTATATCTTGGTCAAAAAGTATGCCTTGGCCGTTTCGTGGCTGTCACACAGACAATTCTTAAAATCAACTTCATTCATTTCAGATTACTAGTTGTAACAGTCTGCTAACTGTAAACCTGTGTTACTAAGACTTAAAATATATTACAATATTAACAATTATCATTCTTGTAACATTCTGAATAGAAACATTATTTTATCCATTTGAAAAAACAAATATTTGTAAAATATTTTCAAAAGTAAAATCGACATTTTCAGTATTGCCAAAAGGCCTTCAAATGCCCAAAGGATTCTAAGAAAATTGCCGTCAGGAAGGAGAAGCTTAATAAAGCCTCTTCAAAGAATAAATGACATTTTGGTAAAACAATATATTTTTTTTGGAGATGCCATTGTTAAGTATTCAAAAAATTTTTCAAAACCCAAATGGTACATCTAAGCTACAAACGGTGTTCTGTTTTTAATCTAAATTATTTAGGCTACGTGATATTTTCTGGGAGACATACAAAATATTAATGGCAGTGCGAAACATATTTTCTGAATTGTGACGGCTAATACCTATCGTCAGTTTTTATTCTCTTTTTTATCATAAGGAAATTTTAACGTGCGTGAAATAATTTAAACAAGGGAATAAAAACAAATAACAATCACTGCACAACAAATAACAATCACTGCACAACAAATAACAATCACTGCACAACAAATAACAATCACTGCACAACAAATAACAATCACTGAGCTGCTTTTCGTAATTTTGACCGTCTTTTTTATCAAGAATCCTTACACAATCCATTTTCCAATTCTGCAAAGGTCGCGAAAGATATCGCGTGTCGAAATTTAATTTCTAATAACAATTTTATTCAACAACTTTTTCCTGTTAAATCACAATCTCTCACAAAGTAACCATTACACGCCAAATAAGAATATGTGACAGTTATTGCTAGAAAAAAGCCAAACAGTTAACTCCGAAAGGTAAATCGAGAATCCCGTATGAATCACACACACTTCTGATCGAGGTCAACAGAGTTTGGAAAATTGCAAAAGATAGAAGGGGTCAAGCTGCATCCCAACACAAACAAAAGTTATACACATACAGAAAAGCTAAATGGCATATATTCTCACTCGAATCCGAACAATACAATTCAGAAAAAGGGTGAAAGGAACTAATGAATAATAATATCAATCACAAAAATATTGAAAATCCTTAACTTCTACTTATTGCCCTGCATCGCTCTATGATCGAGTCTATGTCCTAAGTTAAAATTTAAATGAACCAATGATCAACGTCACCAAAGCGGAATTTAAATATCTAGGAAACAAAGAAACAACACAGTAGAGATGTCAAGGGTAAGAGTAAAGTTTGGACAGAAAGTTTCCAAATAAGGTGACCGGCCTATCATTAACATAATGGCGGGAACACTCAATTCCAGCATCTCTCATTAGTCCCAAAAGATTATAAGATATTAGAGATAAACAGCAAACAGCAATAAAATGATGCAACATAATTGAATCATTTAAGGTAATAATCAGGATATTTGAGTCCAAGAGATTAATGGAATAAATTTCATACATTAATTTCTAATGAAGCAATAGTTCTTCAATTTTCTTAATCTTTAGTTCAGTTTATTCATACACTGAATTTCCCACTGATATGGTTAAGTAAA
The DNA here is from genome assembly GCA_023159025.1 of Thereuonema tuberculata. Taxonomy (NCBI): domain Eukaryota; kingdom Metazoa; phylum Arthropoda; class Chilopoda; order Scutigeromorpha; family Scutigeridae; genus Thereuonema; species Thereuonema tuberculata. The sequence goes on along the minus strand of JAFIDM010005346.1, from coordinate 57,813,428 downwards.
GATTTTCTCAATCCCTTATTCAACGTGAGTCATCCAAGGCCTCACACAAATTTAATTGAGCATTAACAGAAGCATTTCTCTTCTGTGTCAAAATTTGAAGGCAACAATCCACACAGCCAAACAAGAAGCACAAAATCATGTTTTGTTGGATTGTTGCCTTCACAGTCGCGATGCTGCGCTCTGCAGGGCAAACTTAGCTGACAGGACTCGCTGGAATGACACACTGGAAGCCTTGAGATTCTTCTTCGGGACCGATCAGGGGAAAAACCATCGCCCGGCGAGATCTATCCGTAGGCTTTAGACAAGTTATTGACACCTTTACCATAAATGGATTGTTTCATGTCATCAAGGGGAGTCAATAATATACATAATTAAATATACAGTAAAACCTCGTTAAGTCGTCACTCAAGGGACCGAACATTTTTAACGACTTAAGCGGAGTGGGCATTTTTGAAAAACAAAAACAAAAAACAAAAAAAAATACAATATTTTTATGAATTGCTGTAGGATTCGGTGAGAAAAACAAGATTTTCAGAAATCAATACATGCAAATGAATGAGTGGAAAATAATAAAAAACAAAACACATTTTATACTTACCACATTTTATTTTCTTTACTGGCATTAAAATAATCATACAGAGTTGATTGATGAAGGTGCTGATTACTGGTAACAATTCGAAACACTTTGTAATGAAATGGAACTTTTGTGCACGTAGTTAATCGTATCTAAAACCGAAACTTCTAGCTTTTCGTTCCTATCCAAGGCTTTTATCATATCCTTTACAAGCATTTTTTTGTACTTTCGTTTAAAGTCAAGAATTATCCCTTGATCTAAAGGCTGAAGAAGTGCAATTACATTTGGAGGAAGAAAAACAATTTCGATCGCTTTTTAAGTTTTCGGGGTTTACTCGCTATGAAATACAATCACACTCAGTAGCGGTCAAGAAAAACGTCTACTCTTGACAAGAGTCGCAGCGAGAAGTGTGCAATTTTTCAAGTGAATTTCCCACGTTAAAATTCCCCGTAAAGGCTAGGCTTTCTTAGAGTGAAGGGGCGGGGCTGAAAAGATATCAGGCAAAATTTAGAATAAAGATGCTTTTTGCCATTTTTCAGGGTGACGAGTTATCCGGAGTAGAATTAAATTTGGTGACGAGTAAAAGAGGGTTATTTTACATTATTGTCTATGAGACCTTGTCGGGACCAAAGAAAAAGGACGACTTAAGCGGAGTGACGACTTATCCGGTAGACGACTTAACGAGGTTTTACTGTATATACATTAAACAACACAACTCCCCAAAAACAGCACTATAATAATAAAAGAAAACCTTTACCAACCCCCCCACACAGGGAATATATATATATATATATATATAATCCAACTCACAAAACTTGAAGCTGGTGGTCTTCAAATTTCGTAAGGCAAAGATTTCAATTAATCATTTGCAATTTAGAATTCAAGAAGCGTAGATTATAAGAATAAAAATTAACTTATATTACTAAACCTATGATAAGCCAGACAGTGATATTGATATTTTTTGATATCGGCAATTTTTAAAACAGTGATTAGTTTTTTTGATATTGGTGTTTCAAATCACAAATCACTGTCTGGCTTATATATATATATATATATATATATATATATATAAAATAAAACGCTTAAAAATACTTAGTAAAGTCTAAACAGCTAAAAATAACAATGAAACATTATTAAAACCCTAGCCCTATATTTAAAGTAATAAACAGTTAAAAAAAATCAAAATAATTAGAGAGACAGAGGTACAATAAAAAAAGGACCAAATTAAACAATGCATAAGAGCTGGATAATTGAACCGAAATCATTGCCCAATCAGCCATGGCAATAAAATTACAATAATTAAAAAGGTCAATCCACACAATCGCATAGTTAGCCGGGGGATTCTAAGGCAGGACCGCACCCGCCACTGAAAAGCCGTCATTGACCATACTCAACCATGAGCAGTCAAGTGGAGTCGTCTGATCAGTCAAGTGTAGGCTCGCATGTCATCGAGAAACGGCAACTCTTCTCCTCGTTGATTGATTTCCTAGGCTATCTAGTTGTCTTTCGCCGCCTTTCGTATCACCTATCGGCAGCGGGTTCTAATTTCACAAAGTATACAACGCCGAGATAACTGCTCGTTTACCTAACAAACGCAGGTTGTTGTTATTTTTATCTCAGCTCAAACTATCCAGAGCCCGATATTGTTATCAAGCTTTTTGTTGGCTAGCAATAGTTTTCCTTTTCTTGAAATTGTAATCACTATGATATAAAATACAATAACAGTTAAGTAAGAAAGAATACATATTTTATGCAATGAATAAAAGATAGTCAGGGATAGAATACATACGTACACACATGTAAACTCATCCGACTTTATTTCGAAACAAATGTGAGCAGAAAAGGTAATTTCTGATATGGGACAAGCAGGGAAAAAAACCGTAACTCCTTCTGTAATTCATGCTTGATTGAATACTTCATTGCTTCTTATAATTAAAAAAAAAATTACTGTGGCACTAATAATGTATGTACACCAGTGTTTCTCAACCTTTTAGTACTTGCGACCCAATTTTCAATCACAACTCTCATCGCGCCCCCCC
>JAFIDM010005346.1:57755593-57794803 GCA_023159025.1 Thereuonema tuberculata | reverse complement strand
TGTCATCGATATCATACTCCTTTTATCTTATTTATTCTTCGGTTCCTATTTCCGCCTCATCTTCACTACTAGTAAACAGATGTGTCAATCTTCTTATTGGCTCCGCTTCCTTTCTTTGTGCTTCCCTGTTTGTAGTCGGGGAATTTGCGTCATCTTTATTCAATGACGTACCGTGACTTTGCTTGCGAGCTGATTTAGTTCCTCTTGATTGACTTTCTTTACATTGGTCGTATTGTCTACGTTTAAGTGATTTCTGACGATTTTCATGTTCTTGAATCTTAAAGTGGCAAGTAGGAATACCAGTCTTCTGTTGCCTTGTGGTTTTTCCCGATCTAAGTCTCATGCCTTGGTCTTCACCACGATTAGATTCATCAGATCCATCTTCTGATTCTCGAACTAATCCAGTTTCATTTTCTGCGTCTTCTGACTCACTTGATTCATCTTCCGACTCAGGAACCTTTTCTGTTTCCCTTTCTTCGTCTTCTGAATCACTTGATTCGTCCGTTTTAGTCTTCGGTGACGAGAAGGCTTCCACGTATTCTTCTGACGTAACCTCTTTGGTTTTCAGAATGTCCACTCCCAATGAGTTTTCATTTACGTACGCATTCCTCGTTTCTTCAATGCTACGCTTCCCAGGGATCCAAATTTTATATCCCCTCACCTTAGGAGAATAACCCACGAATATTCCTTTAATTCCTCTTTCGTGGAATTTAGATTTCCTTTTAATCTTAGGAACTTTTACATACGCCATGCTTCCGAATTTCTTCAGATGTTTCACGCTGGGACAGTATTTATTGTCGTTCCATACCATTAAGGGAATTTTATCTTTGATTGTTTTGCAGGGTGTTCGGTTAATCAAATAGTTTGAACATTCGATAGCAAATATCCAAAAACTCAGAGGTAGCTTGGATGTAATTAAAAGAGTCCTTGCGGTGTCTAGTAAAGTGCGATTAAAACGCTCCGCAATTCCATTACTCTGTGGACTGTAGGGACTTGACTGAGAGTGTTTAATGCCCTTCTTTCTCAGATAATCTCGGACATCATCGTTGATATATTCCCTGCCTTGATCCGACATGAGAGGCTTGACTTTCTTATTCATGTGGTTCTCGATGAAGTCTACGAAGTTCTTTATCTTCTCTGGTACTTCAATCTTTGACTTGATCAAGTAGACAAAACTTCTTCGGGAGAAATCGTCAACGAATGTCAATATGTATTGGGATCCATAAATATTATTGATATATATGGGGCCACATACATCAGTGTGAAATAATTCCATGGTTTCACTTGTTCGAATCTCGTTTAACCTGTGATGATGGGCAACAGTTAACTTCCCCAACTTGCAAGATTCGCACACTGTTTTAACATTTACTGCTTTGATATCCACTCCTCGCAAAGGTTTGTCTTTCACTATTTTGTTTAACTTCTGATAAGATAAGTGTCCCAACCTTTCGTGCCACAAGGTATCTCTGTTGTCATCTAACTTTACATAGGCTTTGTGTTCCTTGTGTTTAACTCTTACTTTGGCATGAAATAGTTTGTTGCTGAGATATCCTTTAACAACTTTCCTTCCTTGCTTGTCAGACACCATATACTGGTTCCCTTTTATGGTTTGGATAAATCCTTTAGTAGCCAGTTGAGTGGAGGAGATAAGATTTACTCCTAACTCAGGAACATGGTAAGTATTATGCAGCGACAAAGTTACAATTCTATTGCGATTTATATAACATGATAACATGAATATTGTCATATTGTCTTTATAATTAAATTGTATTCTTTTAAAATTTAATATTTAACATAAACAATAATTAAATAATACTTGCGACTTAAGTAATAATGTTTACGAAGTTAGTTTCTATATTTTCTTTTCAAATTTTTAAATAGGATAATTGTTTTAATTTTTAGTTATAAGATATATTTAAATTATTAAGATTTCGAAGTTTCAGATTTATTGCAATTACAACGCATCAATACATATTTTATATCTCACATTTTTTTATATTTTACTAGCAAAAAGACCCGTTCTTCGCTCGGATTACAAAATACAAATGTCCTAATGTGGATGGTAAAGAATTGCAAGATCACTTCAAAACTTTCCCGGTTGGTGCCAAAAAAACAAACAAATAAATAAATAAATAAATCTTCTATAAAAAAATAAGACTTCCAACCAATTTCTTCCCTTTTCCCGCCCGTTTATAGCCCTAGTTCCAGGTTATTCGAATTTTGTAACGTCATAATCCTATCACTTCAAACCTTTACTACTTCGTAAAAAATCATCTGATCATTACAAATCAATATATCATCCTATTAATAGGCACAATTATTATCAGCGCATTGAGATTTTCTTTCCCGCATAATTGAAGTTTACACTGAAATGCATGAAATTCATGCGTCAAAATTTATCAGAGAGTTTGTTAAACCTCGGTTTTTACATAATTTCGGCTGTGTAGCCAGTCTCTCACTACTCAACAAGTAAGGGACAATGACGAAGCACGTGCCCTCATTGTTGCCCAGACAGGATTATTGGTATTGGCTTTTGGACATTCGTTATTATTATTCTTGAAACTGGTAAATCAATTTTTTATTTTCTTTTACTTTAACAAAATTTGGCTTAGTCTTTCAAATTATATGCGGGCTGTTGCGGAAGTGATAGCTTTTAAAAAATGAGCTTAGAACAGGGTATTTCAAAAAAGTGGCATTTGTTTTACTTCCGTTAATATTGCCTCAATTTCGACGAGCCTATTCTTTTAGGGCAGTAGGTTTCCATTATGTTTCATAATTAAATTTTTATTTTATTTTATTTTAACAATATTAAAATATTATTTTAACAAATAAGCCGATATTCAAATTACATGTAGGCTGTTGTGGAAGTCATGGCTTCTAAAAAAATTAGCTTAGAACATATTTTTTAATCTTGTTTTTCAAAAATGTGGAACTTGCTTTACTTCCGTGAATATTTCACGGGTCGCTAATAGTATATATAGATATCCCGAAACCCCGTCGCTGTTATGCAGAACAATATTTCAGTTCCAATTGTTGAACAACAATATTTGAGCAGTTCTCATTGTCACCACCAGCTGCATTTGTGGCGCTATTTCATGGATTTCTCTAAAGTCACTGCATGGTCTTTCCGTCCAAAGACTAGCACGGAAAGCATTTGATCTTGACATTTGCCGACAATGCGAATATGTGATTGGCTCTAAGACCGCCACGTGACGCCTGCACTGCCATTTTGATCCATCGCTTAGCTTGTGTTCTACTGCGACGCCGATTTTATGAAGTAACACATCATTTTGTTTATATTTTTTATCATTTTTTTTTGGTAAAATAGAATGTCTAGTTATACCATAAGTCTTCTTAATTTTACCTGTTCTAGACATTCTATATATTGAAAAGTCTTCTAAATCTTCAAATAAAACAAAAAAATAAATGTATAAAATAATACATTTATTAAGATAAACATCTAAATTTTCGAAAAGACATAACTTCTTTTCTTTTTCAAAGTGAAAAAAAAACAACAACAATACGTTACAAACAACTAGAGGAATACGATATGTATGTAAGACACCCAAGAAAATGTATTGTGAACAACAGTACTTACAAAGAAAGTTACTCTCCTAATTATTCAATTTAACACATAGTTTTCGCTCAACATATTTAAGTATTGTTCGAAGTGCCTGTAAATATCTCGCGGTGAGCAATCAAGGACTTCTAAAGCGTTCCACTGCATGACTTACTACTCTTGGTGCTTGCGGTCTACCAGCCATGGCACGTTTAGCCTTAAACTGTACGAGTTGCCATAGCAACAGTAAACACAAATCCACAAAAAACTTTTATTTGTCTATAATTAACATGCACTAAAATAAAAAATCATATTAATAAAAATTAAAGAATAAAAATAAAAATTAACAAATAAAAAAAAAACAAAAGAAAACCCAAAATATTCTTCTTTTATATATTCAAAACAGTATGTTTTCTGTTTATGTTTTATGTTAGATAAATGGATAAATAAATAATAAACTCTGGTTATGTGTTATCCTTCACAGTCATACTGTTATCTGTCATTAAAAAGGTTTTCGTAATTTGGGACCGCCGTTCGGAGTTTTTCCCAAACTTTCACTTTGAATAAAATATTGAAATCATCTTCTGAAAATGAATTCTTAATTTTTCCTTCATTTAATATTTTTACAATTTGTCGAGCAATAGAAACTGAATTTAGAGAAAGTGAAAAACCGAAAATGCTTGGTAAATTCAGCAGTGAAAATTCGGAATATGTGCGTGAGAATAATTTTCATCTTGCTTTGATATTCTAAAAAAAATAACAGATCGATATTTTAAAGCTAGAATGTTTTTCCTATCAGGAAAATTAATGTTCAACAAAAATTAAAAAAGAACTGTTATGAGAGCAGAAAGTGTGGGCATGAAAAATAGAAATAAAATGGTCATTTAAGTAATATTTGTTATTGTACATGTTTCTCTTTTATATATATTTACTCTTAACATAAATTTCTTATTGTATTGTACAATAAGAATAATTTCCTTCATTGGCTTGTTTGTTGTTTTATATATTCTTCAATAAAAAATTTCAATAAAAGAATACTAAAAATAAATAAACGTAAGTTAGAAATTATTAAACTGTATTTTATTTATTGATTCATTTAATTAAAAATTAAATAAATTCAGTTAGTTATTTAAAAAAAATCCGATTGTTGTTTTTTTTTTTTGTTATTAATGTTTATGATCGATAATCAACTAACATTACAAATGTAGATAAAAACTAATAAACAATAGTTAGGTAATTTAATAACTAAAATTAAATAATTTTATAAATATATGTATGTATAATCAGATGAACTAATAGTAAAAATCCCCTAAACAAAAAAATTCATGCAAACATGACAATTTTATTATTTAAAAAATAAAAAAATAAATACAAGAATGTATATTAAAACGCATATATAACTATTTCTTACTTGAAAATTTTAATCATGTTCATTATTATATTTTTGGTTAATAAAAGTTAAATTTTCTTTGTTATTAATTATAGAATCCACATTTGTTGAAAGTTTCTACGAAGCATTTTTATTAATATTATCAAAGAAAGGGGTAGGGATAAAAAGCTTATTAGTACGTATATAATAGGAAAAAATGTATATATTAGTATAATATAATTAGTATCTATATTCATTTTAATGATTTTTTACAATTTTGTTTTCTTTTTACTCATTTTACTTACTAAAGAAAGTTATAATATGAAATAATATATAATATCAATATAAACACCAATTCATAACATTACCGATATTTCGTTCCTTTTATCAAGAAACTTTATCAAGAAATGCATTCAAAAGAAAAGAAACCATCTTTCTTTTCTAATCTACGAACAATAAACTTAGCATTAACCAATCATTCACGATCTATATGTGAAGATCAAAATAACAAATTAATAACAATAATAAATAAGCATACAGGATTTAAACGTGAAAACAATCAAGATAATATTCAGACAAAATTCAAATAACAAAACGAATAATCCAGAAATAAATTAAATAACTTATACCAAGTTTAGTTTTTCTTTTAATTTTCTATTATTATTCATAAATCTCTTAAAAATGCCGAATGAGATTTCATTTACTTTTAATGAAATTTCTTTATTCTTGCATTTGCTGCAATTTATGAAGCATGATTCTAAAAGTAATCTCTCAGTTTCATCATGAGATTCACATAAGATGTTGATCAGAGGATCCGATTGTGGTTCAATACCAGGCAGTGGTCCGCCCAATCAGAAATCCCTTTCTTATTTCCTCTGTATGCTCTCAAATGTTCTTCAACCCGTTCAAGGACCTTCCAATATAGATCTCATCCCAAATTCTACATTTTTAGGCATAAATTACTCCCATTTTGCGTAACTCAGTAGAATCTTTATTCCTAATCTTTTTCGTAAATAATCTATTACCTTTATAATAAATGATTTTTTACCTTTTTTCATCTTAAACTTCTTTTATAGTATCTTCAATTATTTATAATTTGGATTTACATCCTTAATTTTATCTACGATTACTGTGTTTTTGTACCTAAAAAACTTATTAATAATAGAATTAATAAATTTCTCCTGATATTCATTCATTAATAATTTTTCCTTTAAATCTTTAATTTTTCTCTTCCATAAACTGCAATCTTCAGTGTAACTTGTAATTCTTTTTAAGTTATTCAAAATTATAGCCTTTTTAATAGATAATCTGTGGTTGGAAGTGAAATTTAACATATGTTTACTCTGAAATAATTTGTTATAATATTCATAACTTTAAACGTTATTCTTATTTTTAATTAATATATCCAAAAAATGGAAGTTTGCCATTTTCTTCCTTTTAAAAAGTAAAAAACCAAATCTTTATGAAATGAGTTAAGGTGGGAAAAAATTTTTGAAAATTGCCTATCCGTCCCTTCCCACGACATTTTGGTTTTGTATTATTAAAACTTTTATTGCATAAAATTAACGTGCGTAGAACAACATAAGAAAGAAAAATTTTTTAAACTTTTATTAAAACTTCAGAAGTATAAATCTATGAGAATGATAGTTTCCTAATGATGTGTTATGTTAGATGACTTATTTAATTCAGTTTTATCTGCAAAACTTTTATATGTTCTTATTGTTATCAATACAGTTTTGTCTGCATTCTAAATAGTATATTACTTACCTTTTTTATTAATTGTTATTTGTTCATTTAGAAGTTTTACTTGTTAAGATTAAAGAATTTCCGTAACTCAGTTCCCTTCCAGAAATATTCAAATAGATTCTCCATCCATACTGATATATCGGAATTGAAAATCTAATAATAACCAATGAAATATTCAATAAAAAAGAATAAGTTATCACTTGAGAAATTTAAAATGAAGGATTTAATTTTTATACATGAAATATTATAAAAATCTTTCTTTCACTCATATGAAAATTTGTAATTTATTGGATGCATTAGTCAACCCCAAGGAGAAAAAGATGGGAAATAAAGAAAATATTCATGCCGGTCTCTTGAAACGAATTTAGATTGAAGAATAAATTTGTAGGCCGCTGTCTTGATTGCTCTGCTATGCTGAAAAGGTTATTTTCAAGTTTGCTAAATTTCAGAACAGATCGAGAAAGCTCTTAAAAAGCTGGCTATAAATTTTACTTTGACTTTTGAAGTCTAGAGATAAATATTAACTCAATAGTAACAATAGCTTGAAGATAAAAAAAAAAAAAACATCTAAGTTTTCTAAAAGTTAAAAAAAAGAATGCTATCCAAGAAAAAAAGTTTCTCTGTTTTCTCGAAAACAAATTATTTCCCAACAAATTGAATTCGAAAAATTTGAAGCAATTTCCAAGCTTCTGTTTTAAAATGATTTCTTTTTATTAAATTTTAGGAGCAACATAAAGCTATCAATAACAGATCAAACAGTAGTGGATTTTTTTTTTATATGTGTAATGAATAGGACATATGGTGGTAATATTAGTTGCAAGTGGTCTGTCGTTATGTCATCAAATCTTTCACACACAGAAAAACAATTTATAATAGAAACTGCTTCAAAAAAATACAATCTTTATTAGGCTCCATCTAAACTATTATTGCTCCATCAAAAACTAAAACTTTAGAATAATTACTTAATAAGTATACTTAATCCTTTGTTTCGTTTGAAATTAACCCAAAATAATGTGAATAAATAAATAAATGAAATAATAAAAAGTTTTAACGTGCGCTAAAATGAATAATGACCGTGACGCACTGGTCAAATATTAAAAATAGATAAAATGTTAAAAAATAACTAGTTTCGGCCCATTAATTAAGGAGGCCTTCTTCTGATAAAATAACCCAATATTAAAAAGGATGGGCTTATATAGCCTTAGGATACGAGAAATACGCTAGGACTATTGGTTACAAACGGAAGGGTTAAAGTTAGGATAGGTGATAGGAAGTTGGTTGCCATTATTTGAAAAGTGGGGGTGATCTTATTCGTAGTTTATTATGCTTTAGTTTTTTATTTAATTTTTTTAAGACCGTATTTAGCCATGTTTTGCACTGATAACATCTGGTTGTAACAATTTTGGTTAGTAAATATCTGGAAAGACTCCTTGCATTTACGCAAAAAAAAAATTGCAAGGAAAAATAATGACTTTTTGCGTAAATGCAAGGAGTCTTTCCATATATTAACTACTGTAAAAGCACTTATTTTCGCGAGCCGTAATTTTCGCGAAAATGAAGATACCGGTGATTTCGCGAGCTGAAAATTTCGCGAATTTTATATATATATTCAACCGAATATTTATTTATATATTCAACCGAAAAAAAGTAATTCGCGAGGCTTAAATTTTCGCGATTACGACGGGCTCGCGAAATTCGCGAAAATTAAAGTAACCCAAATTGTTATAACCAGATGTTATCAGTTCAAAACATGGCTAAATACGGTCTTAAAAAAATTAAATAATAAAAAAAACAAAACTAAAGCCACGAATAAGATCACCCCCACTTTTCAAATAATGGCAACCAATAGCCCAACTTCCTATCACCTTATCTCAACTTTAACCTTTCCGTTTGTAACCAATAGACTGACCGTATTTCTCGTTCCCATAATTCAAGGCTATATAAGCCCCTCCTTTTTAATATTGGGTTATTTTATCAGAAGAAGGCCCTGTTAATTAAAGGACCGAAACTAGTTATTTTTTAACCTTTTATCTATTTTTAATATTTGACCAGTGCGTCGGCGTCACGGACATTAAATAAATCAAAATTACTTAGATTAAGATAAAATTTAATATTAACATAAAGAGTCTTAATTTAAAATTATACTTATGCTAATACACTTATTTTCTACTAGATAATAAAATAAGAAAATTTTAATGCTATTTCGTGGGTTAACAAAATCTCAATTGAACTTGTTTGAATAGTTTTCAGAATATTTTCACTGTTGTCCAGTCCTCACAATAAAGGTATAGGAATGTTAATTTTAAAATTTTCTCTAATTTAATTTTAAATAATAATTGATAATTGAAGTTAAAGACATTTTAAATATTTTAGAAAAAATATTTCAGAATATAATGTTAACTTACACAGAAAGAAAATTATAATTTTGTTAAAGACTCTTTAAGTAATCAGAATTAAATAAAATTAATTAGGTATTCATTCAGATATTAAATTAATATTTTATTCTCGTACTAAATGCAATATATATCTAATATAAAACCTACAAAGTGAATTTACAGTAAAAATTCAGTTTGGCGGAAGTACTTACGTAATGTTTCTAAAATAATTTTTGAGATAACTAATTTAAAACTATAAATAATTTAAAGGACATTTGTCATTCCGTAACTGTTCTTCAAATGCTCTCATTTAATAATTTTTACGATGTGTAACACATACATAAACAAAATTTTAAATTTGGATTTGAATAACATTCAAACATTTTGAGATTTTAATAACAATGGGTGAGACCAAGTTGTGTACAAAATGACATCCTGGTACAGCTGTTTCACGCTAATATGGCGATCATCAGCCAGGAGCAGTCATCAGTACACAACCAAGTCTCGATACACGGGGTCTATATGATAAAACGTCGGAAGAAATGTGGCACCCGCAAAAGCTAAAACAAACAATAAAAACTCGCCGATGCTCCTGGCTGATGATCGCCATATTAGCGTGAAACAGCTGTACCAGGATGTCATTTTGTACACACCACTTGGTCTCACCCATTGTTATTATTATTAATATTTACCTGCGCTTTCTTATTTTTATGCGCTAAATAAATTCATAGAGGCCGCGTGTAGCGGCACATGAATTTCCTCGCCATTTGTCCTTTCGGCGAGTTTTTATTGTTTGTTTTAGCTTTTGCGGGTGCCACATTTCTTCCGACGTTTTATTTTGAGATTTTCTTTATCATTTTTGGAAAATAAACTTAAAATTGTTAGAACCTTACATTTGTTAAATAAAAATATTAAGCTCTCATATATATATAAAGAAGTATTTGTGAAATATTATAGCTTCCAAGGTTTCCTTATAGATTCTGATAAACAATGTTAAAAGTATATTGCATAAGAGACAATATGAAAAAATATGAAAACCGGATTACCTATGTAGATTGTTTTTGAGATCAAAAACAAAATACTTCATTTCTTTCATTAGCTCATTTTATTACTATAAAAACCTCTTTCATTACTATGAAAACTATGAAAACTTCTTTATTACTATGAAGAAGGTCATTACTTTGAACGTCTATTTATGTCATTATATTTTACTTACAATTTCGACATTATCTCATTCATTTCAAGGATGATGCAATAAGGTTGTGCAAATGATAGAATTTGAAAACGAAGTTCTTAAAGCATTATTGTTTTAAATTGCGACCAAATACAATGTCATTTTCTTTTCTGCTTATTTAATTCGCATGTTAGTTGTTATGGAACTCTTCTGAAACTTATTACTTTATTTTTACTTATTTATTTCCATTTCCAGAATATATCATTTCTTCAATCTCTCATGCTGAAAAACGTTATATTGAAGTAAATTTTATTGCAATTTCGAACAATATCAAAAGAAGTTTAAATAATGCAATTATAATGCAATCAAATATTGCAAATTCGAATATTTGGACATTTGGATTAATTTAAGTTTTACACAGTAAACCTCTATTCTTGCTCAAGAGAAATAGCAAACTATTGAATAAATTAATGTAATATATTTTGTAAGAAGTAAAGCTGTAGCAATTAAATTGCTTGTCAACAAAACAGAATTTCTTAAAACAAATTTTAAAGAGTCGTTATTTTAACTGTGAATCTTTTTCTTTCTATTTATTTTTATTTTTATTTGTAAATCATTTGATTTTTGTTGTGGAAAACTTCAATAAATTTATTCATCATATATTCTGTATCACAGTGCTTCTCAACGTTTCTTGCTTCACAGAGCAGTTTTATATTTGCAAACATATGATGGCATGCGAAACATTTTTATTGCTTTAATTGCCATAACAGCATTCTTTGCTTTATTATGCTATGATTTATGAATGAATGTAATGCTATATATGTATCATGCTATGATTTATGAATGAATGTATATATATCTTATATATATATACTTTCCACTAATTATCCATAATTGAATTATTAAATGAAGACATTAAAAAATATTTTCTCATTACGGACACCGGTTTTGGAAAAAATTAAAAACTTGCACAATAATAATTTTGAAAAACGAATGATAAAAGTGTTGCTTCCCTCTGTATTCCTGGTATAAAGATTGCATGAAAAGAATCGTTGAATGAATTGATATTAAGTTTCTTTTTGAACACATTTAAAATCATTTGCAAAACTCAATCGTGTTTCTATTTTGGTGAAAGTGAGCTAAATTAAAAAAAGCTTCTACACAATCATGAAGAAGCTTGCGTAACATTCAACAAATAGTAGTGTATGGTAGCAGCTGACATGTTAACGACAGAACGTACGATGTTGAAGTAATAGATATTAATCAGGGAGAAAGAAAAAAATCTTTTTTGGATTTTCACTATCTCCATGTAATTCTAGGTTTCGAATATTAAGGGCCTGTCTCAAGCAATTCAGGACTGCAAATCTTTTATTTCTTTTATATATTTCTTTTACCAATGCACCTAAAATTCTGAAAATTTAAATATGAGCTTCGGAAGCAGAATTTATATTCTTCTTTTTTCTAAATATTTTGTAATTAATTAAATTAAAATTGAGAAACAGTCAATTTTGGGGGGTTTTCGAGGTATTACTCAGTATTTTCAACTTAAAAAAACTTGACGAAAACCTGAAATGATAAAAAAGTTGTAAAATAATGATTTATATTTAATGTTTATTATGAGTACAGAAGTCAATTTTAAAAAAAATGAAAATTGTTTTTTTAAAATTGCTGGAGAATAAATTATTTTTTTCGTGCTCTCAAATATTCATAATAAAAAACGTTTTCATTAAAGGCTTTCTAAATATCATGCAGATTCATTTGATGCTCATCTTTTCCAAAAATAAATTTGTTTTGAAGCATTTTTTTTGTAGAAATAGATTTTAATAGAATTAACAATTTTTGAATTTTAATTAAATTAATTATAGAATATTTTGAAAAATAAACAAGAAGAAAATAGAAGTCTCGCACATTTCAAAAGTTCTTATTTAAATTTTCAGAATTTTAGATGCATTTGTAAAAGAAATATATGAAAGAAATAAAAGGTTTGCAGTCACCTGAATTGCTAGAGTCAGGACCTTAATATAAAGTTGTAAAGAATTCGCCGGAAGAACAAATAGAAAAAGGAAAATAAAGAAATTCCAACTATCTGCCAAGATACTCTTACTTAAAACTGTCGTTTTTCAAAAATGAAATTCACTTATGATTCTGTAATTATTTACCTTTTAAAATTTTGTTTATATTACTTTTAATGATCACTGATCGAGGATGTTTCAGTCTTAGTTTTGATTGAAAGATTTAGTTGCTTTTGAAGTCACTTTAATAATTAAGTCTTTAACAATCGTGATATTTCATAAAATATTAGTGGATGGAAGGGTATAGAAACATAACCATATGTATTATCCTTATTCAATTTCCGTTATGATATAGGTTGCAACAGTTTTTTTCTTTATGTCGAAATTACTGAAAATAACAGGATATTTATTCTGATGCAGTAGAGTCCAATAATTTCGACGTGCATTAAATACTTTAAGAATTATATAATAATGGAAATAGAAATAGAACAGCCACACCTCTACAAGCCCCACCAGTACTAAGAAGAAGTAGCTTATTTTAAAAATATAACTTTTTTATAAGCTTTTTTTAAGGATGTAAATTTAATTCGGGAACGGAAACTGCAAAATTATGTATTTAACTTTTAATATAAAAGAATCATTCCGGTTCTCTTTCTTTTTTATTGCTTTTCAATGAAAGAGTTCAACATAGGTATTTGTCCTTTGGTTTTCTGGAAAGTTCTCATATTGATGCACTGGGTTCCGGCTCACTTGATATCTCAGAGATAGAAAATAAAAAGAAAATGAAGAACATCAGAAATTTATATCTGTTTACGAGAATCGCAAACAAACCATCCATTGATTTATTTGATAGATTCGTTGATTATATTTCATAAATGGATTCTTCTTATTTCCACTGAAATTATTTTTTAAAAAAAAGAAGGAAGGGAAGAGCTAGAAGATTGCTGATTTTATTTCGTACAAAATTTACAGTTTTAAAAACAACCAATAGAAGGCGGAAGCAGAGTGAGAGAATGAAGAAATACTGGGAGGAGAGGAAAAGACAATACATCTAGTCAATTGTTTCCGGCGGTCCATAGTAAGCCAAACTCGAAAGAAGAAGAAGATTATTTTTATGGATTAGATGATCTCGTAATATTTTGTGATTTAAATGTTTATATTTAATGCAGATAGATGCTATTCTTATTCTTTCTACAGTCATAATTATTAATAAATTCTTTCCATATCTTTTCCCAATCTTGGGAATAAAGACAAAGTTTTACAGAAAATTTAAGATTTTTATTTTTATTTTTATGCTTCATTTGCATAAATGGATATAAATCCAAAGAAGATTATATTTTTATTAAGCTCTAGTTTGGGAGTCTGGATGAAAATGCAATATATTTTTTTATACATCAATCATACTTTTGGCATTGTAGTCCTTAGCAATGCGAGAGTAGAAGAAAAATTGACATCAAATAATTAAATCACTTTGAAATTGCTTGTTTCATTTTTATTTTGATATCGAAAACAATTTCCAGAAGTTGTTTACGTTTGGATGTACGTTTTGGATTTATGTTTGGATGGACCATGAATAGCAGTTTTAACCTAATTAACAGTATTAAACAATAGTGTCTTATCAAATTCTAAAAAAGTAAACTCAATTAGAAGTCTCATTACTGAAGCAATAACGTTAAATACGATTGCGTTTCTTTCTAATTATGTTTCGGTAGGAAAGCAAATTGATTACAATTGCTGTTTTCATGCCCTCAATCAAATTAGTTTTCAACCTAATTTTTGGGTATTGACTCTCAGTCGCACGATGTAATTACTGAAAGGTTCATTAAATGGGATTGCGAATAGCTCCATCTTACTTAAGAGAGCGTTGATGGCTTCTGCAGGGGTCCGACATAAATTCATGAAAAACTGATCTCTAGTAAACTATTCACCAATGTAGAATTAATAAGATGTTATTAATTATTGTAATTCGTTGCAAAATATTACTATTATTGTAAATTGGAAAATATTACTTGTAAATTGCAAAAATGAAATATTGCAAATATTTCATAAATATCAATTTTACTTATAAATGGATTATTTTATTTTATATTCTGAAGAACTGTTGTCTCGTGGACTTCCAGTTCTGTTTAAATATTATGTTTAAAGTTTTGGGGTAGACTCACTAAATCTTAAACTTTCTTGGGAGGAGGCAACTATTGAGAAATACAAATGTAAAACTAAGTGATTCACTTGTTTATGTTATAAGTATTAAGTATTCCATCTGAGTGCCATTTAACAATATCCATTAAGTGAATAAAATTTAAAGCGTATCTGTATCTAGATTTATTGTCGCCAACTGCCTTATCAGTTACGTTGCTTCAAGGTAATCAGAACTGAATAAAGATTAAAAATTATCGCTGTCAATATATCGCTGTGAAATGTGTAATAATAATACTAATATACTATTATGCGAGTAGTATTTAATCATTTTTTTTATTTGCTTCAAACAGGTGATGTCATGGGACATCATGCTTATGATGACGCTTGCTGTGAATGTGTTTTTTAACACAAACGTTGTCTGGATGACAATGAGAAAGGTAAAACATTTGCAAACAGTAGATTAAACAGAGTTTACCAGCACATAAGTGTTTTGGTCTGCCTAAGTTTTGGAGAATTTTGGAGAGTATACAGCCCAAAAATGTCAGGTTGGTCAACAATGTTTGATCTGTCATCGTAGAAATTACGTTATTTCTGACCATCAGAATACTGTGTTTGAGCAAGTGATACCCATTTTGTGAGTAGAACATTATAGAAAATATATAATAAATTATGGACGGATAACCGTGATTAAGAAGTATAAGATGATATTTGTAAATATTTCTACTAATCAGTTTTGTTCAAAATGAAAATAAAGTATAGGAAATAAATTGTTCAATTTTAAATTAGTTGCAAGACTCCTTAGAGCTGTTTTTATATTCCTCTGTAAGGTTGTCAATGAGTTCAAGAATCTCTAATGAAACAATTTGCAAATAAAGTGTGATACAAATATGCAATTTGTGAAGTAACAGATTTAAATGGAATCCTGAAAACTTTCTGAAAATTGGGGGTTGAGAATAAAATAAATTAAAAGCAAAAGGAGTAGGAATTTTCAATTTCTAACTTACATATTTAAATCTTATCTTAACATTATCAAAAAAAAAAATGATAGGCCTATCTAAGTAAATGATCAATGTCGTCTGGAGACTTCTTATTTTTAACACTATTTTTAACACTATTCCGGAACGAATCTACAGCTAATGAGGAAGATAGTTTTTCCAAGTTGGTTACTTAATTTAATTGATGTTTTATGATTATTATATGATCATAATGGCGAAAGTTAAAAAGTAAATGCTGTCAGTACAAGATTTCAACTGCAGTTTTATCTCGCCTTACGTCCATAATTCCTTCCAAGACTAGCAACTTAAGTCAAAAAACGACGTGAATCGAATAAACGCTTCAGAAAACGACCTAGACCTCTCTATAAATAACCCCATAGCGTCGTCAATAACATCGACGCATATGAATATGATAAGTCGTTCAATAGTTCACACATTTTTACATTCTTTTTAATAATTGTATACATTTTAATTGATACTAATGTAAAACACGTGCCTTATCATGAACGATTATCGATAGCGAGGTCCGAATGAAGGTATGGTGACATCCTTTTTACCATTTTCATGGCGTTTTATCACAGCCAGCTATCTTCCAACGATATAACACGGCGGTTAGTAGCACCAGCCTTAGAATAATCAGTAGGAACTTTCTTTGGGACAATGGGGTACAAATAAGTCAAAAATTCAACCCAAACGAGACGCTGAAAGGAACAATGCACAAGCTCAAGTTTTGAATCAGCTAACAAGAACTATAGCGCCGCCTCGCGGAACTATAGGTAGCCAACCACATGTAAATTAAAAAGTGTACTGCACACAATATTTAGTTTATCATATTTTAACATTTATTTTTATATGATTTGCGCTTTTTTATTGGTTTTCGATGATTTTTCAAAATTTTTATGGGTTTGCAGAGATGCCAACTACTACGGATTTTCCGTAGTTTCTACGGTTTTCTCACATAAAGTACGACAATATGGAAGCGACACTAATTATTACGGATTTTACGAATTCGAAATACTGTTTTAAAATTATTATTTTCCGTCTTCTGTTAACATAAAAAATATATATTTCCTTGTGTCGGAGATCCACTCTCAAGAAAATAGTTCCTGAAAAAATAACGAGATGGCGATCTTTGACCATAAGCATAACATCGGACCGCTTACACTGCTGCAGGGGGGCGGGGTGTACTCAGCTGTGCGCAGACGGTTACTCATTTTGGTTGCTCCACGCACTATGTCACTGGAGAACATCAGACGGTGCAATTCCTGTTCCGTTTTGTACAAGTGATATGTGTCATCATCTACGTATTTCGTGGTGATTTGTGAAGGACTGCAATAAATAAAATAAGATGTCAGGCAAACGTAAGAACAAAGAAGAGCCAAGTGCAGATGAACATAAACGATTTGTGGCAAATCAGCATTACCGAAAGATATATACGGAAGAGTTTCCATGCCTAGGACCATCGAAAATTTCACCGAACCACGTGTTTTGTGAAACTTGCAATTGTTATTTTTCGATAAAACATGGAGGACGTGATAACTGCCGACGCCATGTGACCTTTTTTTATTTTTTTTATTTTTTTAAAAAAAAAAAAAAAAAAAAAAAAAAAAAAAAAAAAAAGATGATTAAAAGATTTACACTACTGACAATCATATCTGAAGTTTGGCATTTTCGATTTTGTAAATTGTTTTTATGGGTTTTTATTTTTTTACTATTATTAGCAAAAAAAAAAGACGTAAAGTCGAAAATGATGTAAGTCGAAACGATTTAACACGAGGTATGACTGTACATAAATTTGTTATTTTAATATATGTTTGCGTTAGAAATGTAGTATTAATTCATTAATTATTTATTTATTTTTAAAGAATATACGAAATAAAATTAAAAGATCATTAAATGTTTGTGTTTTGTTTGTGTTAAACAACATAACATTTATTTTCTTACCTTTCTTGTTTTCGGGGTTCACTGCCAGGTGTGGCTGTGACCTTCATATGGTGATCTTGCCTTTCATGTTCTTGTATCGGGGAGATTGGATTGGGCTGAAAAGTCCGTGTAAGGACGTAACGGCCGTTCCCAATTCCTCCCCATAATTGAAACAGAAATGCAATTTTTATTTATTCATGTGCTCGTTTTGTTCTTGCTCCCCTTTTTTAATGTTATTTGGTCTATCCAATTCATTCTATCTTGTTGGGGTTCATTTATTTGAAAAATTTTAAGGGACATTAATTCGACACTACCATTCTAATTCTTTGAGCTAACAACTACTGTTTTACATTTAACTATACAATATTTAAAGTAAAATTACTTTATATTATTTTGTTTTTCATATATTCTAAATTTATCTTTTTTTCACTCGCTTTAGATCTTCTTTCTGCACTATTATCCAGTGACTTGATTTTAACTCCCCCTGGCAAGGTTCACACTCCTTTTGAAAATGAGAGTTTTTTCATTTCTTGCTCCGCAAGACCTGACGATAGTGCAATCTGGTTTTCATGGTTACATCCAATCGATGGACCAATCATTGAATCCAGAGGACGGTTAGTAATTTTTCTAATACATAAAAAAAAATCTTGATATACAGGTACTCTGATCTGAAAATACCTATTAATATCTTTTATTTATTCTATTTTTATAAAAAGTAATTTCAATGTTTCTCATAACATACAACGAAAATCTTCTATTGAATTCCATATTTATTCACAATATTTCGTTTCATTTTAGCAAGAAATTTCAACCGTTTATTAGAGGACAGGAAAATGTTTTTCTTTTTCTCAAAAATTCGTTATTGTACATTTAAAACTTCTGCTGTAACAATTCTTTTCTTATAAACAATAGAAGGACTAACCGTCCGTGATTCCAACAAGTTCAACATATAATGTAACATATACAACAATTAGTAATATAACATTTACAACAATTAATAATATAACATATACAACAATTAATAATTTTTCTTTAACAATAATTTTTCTTGAGAAAAACAATTGAACACGCACAAATTATGTCCCAGTCTCTTCACGGTGACAGCTCAGGGTGCGAATTCTTTTCACGCTGCGTAATTTTGTGGGTATTCAATTGCTTTTCTCGATTAGTTCACTCCGCACGTTAAAGAACGTTTAATAATTTTTCTCTAATAATAATATATGAATCATTGGTGATTATAAGAATTTTTCTTTATTTTTAGATAATTTTTAAAACTACCAAAAGCTTTTAAATTTTAAATATAAATTTTTAAATCATAATCCGGACCCACTAGTTGAAATTTTGTTTCATATTCAAGAAGAGAAAGAAAGACTTATGATTGGATCCTTTATTATTAATAATTTCCCTTGCATCAATAAAGATAAATTTTTAAAAGTGAGTGAAGTAACATAACTTCTAACGGTCTTCATACAATTATCATACAACATTTAATTGTTGTAAGTGTTTCAATCGTGATAGATCACTTAAAGTAAATGAGATATCTTTAGATGTTTTTAGGAGATTCATAAAAAATAATAAACGAATCAATGAAATTTTAAAATTAACATAACTATTTAAAATGGATGTTTGTTTCCATTTTAATTATTGTTTGATTTTTTGTTTATTTTGTTATGTTTTAAGCAGAGGTTAGATTGTTGGATTAACATTATTTATGTTTGATATGTTTGTATTGTTTATTGCAGATATAATTATAAAGTAAATATTTCACCCCCGAAATATAATTGGAATATTGAAATTATTGTTTGATTGGCTTAAAATGAAAATTAATATTAAGTATTAATTGAATGAATAATTAATTTGAAGTTTATTTAATCGCACCGTTTTGCATCATTCATTTGAGAAGTATCATTAAGGGAGCCGTGCTGGCGTGGTCGTGCGGTCTCGGCGGCGGCCAGCCCTGGCGACCAGTGCGCCAGTTCCTGGGTTCGAATCCCGGCAGTGGCATGGCTGTTTCTTTCTTCTTCTGTGTTTCGTCCAACGCTGTTCAAGGGGTCACAGTGGTGACCTATGTCAGCGGATTCTTCTCACAAATATAATAAATCATTAAGGGTTAGACCCATTATTTACCTGATCCCTTAAGTGATAATGGAAAGAGCGAATAGATTATCCTTGTGACGTAAGCTGAGAATACCCGCTTGACGAAGCCACAAGCGAAGCGGTTGGTTGAAAGAGACAAGTTGCTCCGATTAAATTTGCGTACAGAATTGCGTTAGAGATTGGAGGAAAGAATCCGGAACTCAGCGACAGCAAAGGGAACGCTAGTGACTGGACAAATTAAGGAAGGAATCATAAATAGACTGACGCAAACTATAAGTTACGGAAATTAATTATTTCCTTATTTTGTAAGGGAAGACTAAAAGGAGAAACGGACTTAGTGAACGTTATTAGTCAAGGAAAGGAAAGAGTTATGACAAGCGTGTTTACGTATCAATTATTACATTATAAAGGAAATTTACTAGATATATTTTATAGTGTGAATTTAATAGGAAAATTATTCGAAGCCAGAATAATTTGAAAGTGATTAGTAAATTAATTAATTTCAGAATTAGTCAAAGCCAGTCTAATTCTAGCCTATAATCAGCGAAACTTTAGTCTAAGTGACAAAGTGAACTTTGTGTTTAAAGCATTTAGTAATTGGAATGGAAACGTCATCATACGTATTTAATTCAAGAATGATTCAAGGAATGAATAGCAGTTTGAAATTATTAGGAACTGAGCAATTTCATTTATCAAGACAGTATTAAGTATTCACACGAGTGAAAGCCATTAACTACTTAAGTGAACTTTATAATCACACAAGTGAAAGCCATTTGCAATTCACATCTGCTGGGAACTATTTGATAATTATGATTACTGAAAGTCAGCTGCTTTGAGTATTTTAATAAAAAAGAAAAGAAAATACCCTAGTTGCTTCACTTTTCATTTATAATGTTATGTGGCTTTATTATTATATGTAGAGAAGAAGAGAAATTCTCTTCTCTTTCATTTTATTTTATTTTATTTTATTTTCGTTTTTAATTATTTCATGTAAAAACCTTGAAAAAATCTTAAGATCATAAAAGACGAAATATTTGGTTCAAGTTTGAATTTTGAAGTTGTGAGTAGTTATTTTGATAATTGAGTGAAGTAACTTTTAGAAGTTTTAAAAATTATCTCAAAAATAAAGAAAAATTCTTATAATCATTAATGATTCATGTACTATTATTAGAGAAAAATTATTAATTGTTTATATGTTATATTATTAATTGTTGTCTGTGTTAGATTATGTGTTGAACTTGTTGTAATCACCAACTGTCAGTCCTTATATTGTTTATAAGAAAAGAATTGTTATGGCTAAAATTCTAAATGTATAATAACGAATTTTTGAGGAAAACGAATAATATTTTCCTGTCTTCTAATAAATCGATGAAGTTTCTTGCTAAAATGAAACAAAATATTGTGAATAAATATGGAATTCAATACTGTCTGTTTCTGAAAGGCAGAGATACCAGTGGGGGACGATTTTACTCCTCAAAGGTGTGATACGCTGAGATGGGTACTTTCCAAAGAAATTCTTTGGACATTTTCGCTTTTAAGAAAAAAATAACGAAGGAGCATTTTTGCAATCGTATTTATTCTTTCCATAATTCTTTCCCGAAAAGCGCAAATTGAACGCAGCTACTAGTAAACTAACACTATAAAAAGTAAACATCCCATCTTTGTTTCTGCTATTTTGAAGTAATCGAAGGAGATCCGACGTATGCGCAAAAGCGTTGAAGGCTTTCGTAAACAAAAACGGACTGTAGAAGATTTTCGTGGTATGTTATGATTTGAATTGAAGAGATTATCGTTTTCTGGAAACAGTTTCTCAGAAAAAATAGCGCAAGTATAAGTAAACAGAAGAATATCATCGTTAATAATGATGATGAATTGGCCAGGCAGGCAAACTTGGTTCACTGAACACTGTAATTTCAAACTTTCATATTGTCAAAGATTAATATTTTAAAATACAATAAAAAAACGTTGCATGATAATTTTTTAATTTGTATAAGAAAGAAATATGTAAACATTAATTTCTCAAAATATAATGAACATCATTTAACAAACTGATCTAAAGAGCATATAATCTAACAATAGCATATTACACTATAAAAATTTTGAAAACACGACCAAAATCATCTTTGCATATTTTTAAAATCTCTTGAGAATTGATATACCAGCATTTTCTAAGTCAAGAAATTAATACATTGATCAACGTTTAATTTCGAAACTAAACATAATCTATTTTCTCTTTGTTATTTTATTCTTCCAGTGTTCATGTGGAGATGAGTCTTCAAACGAAAGGTATGGATCTAATCTTTGAAAAAGTTAAAACGAGTGACAAGGGTATTTACTCATGTTCAGCCTCATTTGGGGGAAAGGAAGTGACTAGAAGTTTTGAACTCAAAGTATATAGTAAGTATCAAATAACGAAAATAAAGTGCATTACCAAAAAATTTATTTCTTAACAAAATGAAAACCTACATCAATTAACGAAAAATTACTTTGAAACCACGAAATAACATTTGTACGTTGGGTAACATGAGCTGATGTTTGTCTAACAATCTCGAGTGGTAGCTAAAAGCTATGTTTGAATTAATTAATTTTCTGTTGATCTATAGAAGGTGTTCGTTTTACTTCTTTATATTTTTGAGGTTAAATATTTTTTGTGATAAGCGTTTAGTGGTTGGAGATTTAGTTTCTACATTTTCATGTCGTTTTTCTTTCTTTATCTTTGTGCGATTGATTTATAAAAAAGAAGAGGAGTTTATGAAAGTTAGCGGCTTTATTATTTTCTTACATTTTTTTGAAACGCATGAATTGTGTCATAGTTAATCAAGATTTAAATATTTGTTTAGTGTAAATTTTTCAAGTTGTTTTGTTTTGGGAGATATTACTGGAGTAATTGGATGTGAATGAAGAATTGAACTTCTTATTCATCATCATTTAAAGGTACATTTATTCTTGATTAGTGACAATAAGCACATTGTAGGACTATAGGGGAACTATTTTAACTTTTTTAACATTTTTTTCCATAAGATTTAAAACTTATATATTCATTATATAGACAAGGTGTTACAGGAGGAGGATGTATATATTCTAATCTGAGCGGATTCATTAATGCACCTAATGTTATGTTATAAGTTGTTTTTAAGATTTATCGTTCAAAAAACCAATTTCTTCGAGATGATAATATTTTTTTAGAAACTCCATCGTCAATATCAATTCACTTTCCCAATACGGATTCAAGTTCTTCAGACAGTGCAGCAAGAGGGAAGCAAATATTGCCCGTTAAAATCAAAATACTATACATTTAACTTGCATGGAAGTGCGACCAGATCAGTCGAATAAGGCGAACCTGTATCCCTGCGCCAATGAATGATTTATTTCAATATTGCAGCTCAGAGAAAAGCGTATATTTATAAACATCTGTCTACATTAGAATTGGCGCAGCTTAGCCACTGCTGCTTTTGCACCATTAAAACACCAACAAACAACAACAACAACAACATTAGAATTTTTACATTATTAGGCAAAATACTGTTCTACAACGTAGTATATGTACTTTAAATTCTTATTATTTTTACTTAAAGTTTATAAATCATATGATTAAATATTTAATTTTTGGGTGTAAATGGTTGTGTGTGTTCTTTTTTTTTTGTTATAGTCAAATTTTTATTATTTATTTGTTTAAATTAACAATTAATAAGACTTAATTTTTCATATTCTGACTATTTAAATATACTTATTTTGATATGTTGTAATAGCTAGATTTTTTTTTAAATATCTCTTTTCTATAGGGATTTAGAATGAAAAAACAAAACATATTATTTAATGGACTTTTTTATGTTGTAATTCAATGATTAAGTATAATTAAATCTTATGTAAAGGACGATATGATTACCACGTCTCAAAATTGTTTGAAAAACAGTTTTTATTTCATAAGGATATTTTTCAAATAAATTTTCATTCTCAGATCTTCTCAATTCATCCATATCCTCCCCGTGTCGGCATTGCCTCGTCAGTGCCGTGATCCGGACTGGAGCACTGCTAAAAGGTGCATTTATCTCAAAGTAAAAAATCATCAATATTCTTCAGTAACTTAGGAACTTTACATATATTAGGTTTTCATGTTTGGAATAAAGCCCATGTACCTTCCAGTTTGAGCGAAACTTATGATCCATTGACCTATGTGAAGCGTCATGGGAAAGGGACCCTCTATTTTTTGCTTCCCTTGGCTGTCTGAAAACTATTCTCTAACTAACTATTTTAAAAATATCTGTCAATTCGATGATGACAGAGAGTGATTGTGCAGTTTTCAATATGAATTCAATACAATCCGTTTCGATTAGCATTGCCAAACCTTTGCCAAAATAGCAAATCTCTCGAGAAAAGAGAAACAATCATGTTGAATCATTGAATGAATTAATTCAATTCATTTATTAAAAAAATTAAATATCACATGATATAAAATCTTAGCAAATGTATTAAGACATATTGACACGTTTAGTTAAGGATTTTCTTTACGCAAAATGGCAAAGCGTATTACAACTCTGTAACCTTTACAATGTTTTCATCGTTAGCTATTTCCGAGTATTGTTTGCAGTTAAAGGCATCAACATCCTACTACTTTATTTTTCATTCGTTTTTTTATGAGATACTTAAAGGCATCAATTTTTTAATTCTCAGATATTTTAGTGTAAATATTATTTCAATCTATTTCAAAAAAGTTTCGGTAGAAAGTATGCAACATCAATGCAAATCAATAATTTAAAACAATATTTGACAATTTTTACAGTACTTCCAATTAACTTTCATTCATTCTTAATTTCTCTAATAGAACACATTAGTTTCATAAATACACCAAATACTCAGGAAGTCCAGGAAGGTACCAGGGCTATTATCAGGTGTGAAGTGGAGGCTGAACCTCCTGCACATGTTACTTGGAAATTCAAAGACAAGGTAACCAAAGGTTAGTATTATTTCAGCATAAACGTTTTCATTAAAAATTATTGATTTACAATTTAAGCACATAAATCGCAGTATATTAATTTTGTTTCAAAAAATATAAGCTTTCTACTGCTTGTACGTACTTAGCAGATATTAGAATATAAACACCAACAGAGATTTGATGTTTGTATTATTTCCTGATACCAAAAAAAAGAGCAAGGAACAAAAAAGAAAGAGTTAGGGAAAATAGACTTCCAGATAAAACTTGATCTGGAACTTCATAGTGGATCCATTTACTCAAAAAAACCCCGAGAACTGAAGGTGTTTTTTAATGCCTAGGGTAAAAACTTACGAATAACATGCTGACAGATTTCGAGAAGGTAAGAACGAGAGGAGGAATGAGACAAAGATACAGAGGAATAATCCACGTTGGACCTGGGATTCGAACCCAGATTCAGTCATATTGAGCCAAGATAACTAATAAGCTCTGCTGTAGCTCAACTGTTTGTAATATTTTTAATTACTTATGAATTTATTTGCCTGAATATAGCTGAAAGTGTTTTATATTATATTCACGTTCCTTATTTGTATTTTAGCATAATTTAAATTATTGGACGGATTTTTCTGAAATATTTAAACAACTTTTTCTGAAATATTTAAACTGAAAATTAAATAACTAAAATATTCTACACATAAAGCTGAATCCAGCATTCTTAATAATTTCAATAAAAGAAAAGTGATACCAACCATCTTTATTTGTTCATGTCGTCGTTTTAGCAGAGTAGAGTATTAATGGCTTTAAAATATGATGTTTAGATAAGCAAAAGCGAGCTCTTTTTTTTAATATAATATTCTTTTTTAATATTGCAATACTTCGAAGAGAGATCTGATAAGACTCTTCTCATCAAACAGGAAATTGAGATTGACAACTGTTAATCAGATTGATATTTTACAAGAGATATATATTTTACATCATTGTTTTCCGTGTAAATCGTTCAACATTAGAATATTGCTGATAAAGGTATTCAAGTGAAGAAAGTTATAAAGTTCAAAAGTTATAAAATGGAAGTGATACCATACTATATTAATGTTTAATAATTCCCCTGTTCTTCTTCCATCAGGCTCTCTTTATCGTTTCTCCGTCTATCCTTATTTCTCTGATATAGTGCAAAAGACATAAAAATCACAGCTGTTTGGATTCCTGCCTTCAACATTTCAGATAATCAATGGGTACTAGAATAAAATAAACCCAAATTCTCCTTAAGAAAAAGAAATGTAAAAAAAAAAGTTAACATTACTATTTTGGAGTTCTATTACTTTAAACTTTTATTAGATTGTAAAAGAACTTCAAAATTTATCTTTAATTATATTGTGCTGTAACTGAAAAATGAAAATAGAACCGAAAGAGACCAATCCAGCCCGTCTTGTTCATAACTTCAACGATAATTGTGAAAAGCTTTTTTCTAGAAGTTCTAAATGACCATTTTATTAAACCTGAAACAATTTTGAGAATTGACCTGTTATTAACATGTCCTTCTGTTTTGTGATGAAATAATAATAATAAATAATATGAAATATTAGAAAGAAGATAACCTCACAGAAAGTTGATTTTATATTAATACACAAGAATAACAAGAAAATCCTAAAAGAGCACAGAGACAATTTCCTTTTTAAGTTTAATAATTTTTCTGTTTTTTTTTTAATTAGATATGCTGCACATTTGTTTTGAATGAATGACATCTGGTGATTCAAATACATAAATCCGAATTAATTTCTTAAGTTATTTGAAACCAATTTAATCATGTCGAAGCTTTGGAAAAACCCTTTCGAAGTAATCGAATTAATACTCGTTGTTAGATATTATTGTTTCGTTTCTAATACTTCTCTCTGGGGATTTTTTTTCGTGCTAATGTTTCTAAAAGGACCCACTTGGAGAAGAATTGAAATATGAAATTGAGCTACAAATGTATTGATCGTTAAAATTATGAATGTTTAAATGTCTCTGATATTTTGTTTTGTATATAGATATTACCGGGCAATATTATATCAGAATCGACAGAACTTCTCATCTAATATCATTAAACTTTATATGCTGAACTAAAGAAACCACTCAAAAATAATATTTCTCTTCAATGTTTCCTTATAGTAGTAGGAATTTCAAATGTTACATAATGCTTAACAGCAGTTCTTCAAAACAAAAAGCTAATGATTAGATATTTTAAAATTCAAATGTAAAGAAAATTACTTTTCAAATAATCACCAGCAAATTAATGATGACATAAGAAAACATCAATTTATAAAAACATAAAAAAAGCATAATAAATGACTTCATTCCGGTAAAATTTTATTGAAAATTACTATTTTTATCATTATAAGTCAACTTATAAAATACTTTAAATTATTTTATATTTAAAATAAACAGTTCACAAGGGAAGAAGTGAAAGGGGTTAATGATTAATCCATAATTAAAATCAAATATTCTAATTAGAGATATGGAATAAAAAAAAATGTTTCATGAATCATTGTTGGTGATCAAATTTACATAATTCACATATGCTGCTAATCCTGTAAGATAATTAGTCGTGAACTAATAACGTTTTCTTTTCATTTATTTAGAACAGAAATATATAATAAGCCCAGAAGGACTTGTAATACAAAATGTTACCAAAGCTGATTCTGGAAAATATTTATGCCGAGCCTTTCAGATGGCCTTATCTAGTTTCAAAGAAAAGATGATTGATGTCAAAGTTTTGTGTAAGTACTCAGATTATAAAAACATATTATTAGCTTTCAGCAGGATTATTTATATAGGAAAAAGATAATAATATAAAATTTAAGCTAATAGTTCATGTATATTTAACAACAAAAAAAACATTATATTTTAACAAAATTGCAGGAATAAAGTCCGATATAATGAAAAAAACTACTGGGCACTCTAATCCTTGCAAAACTGTACTGTCATTTAGTTTTTATTATTAATTACTCTAATTATAAACAGCAAATTTCAAAGATACCCTGTTAATTATAATACTATTGACGAAATTTACTTTTAATTATTATTATTATTATATCGAAAAAGTTTCAAACCATGGGATTCCCCAGCTAAGACAATATGGCGGGTCAAGGACCAAAGCACATATTGCCAAGTGAATAAAAAAAAAAAAAGTTTGGAAGAATAGTTAGGGATGTGTGCTTGTGTCCATAAATTTCCTAACTATGCGTGTTGTGTTGAGTACCACAGCCTTCTGGAGTTGTGCATAAGTGTTTTTATGAAGTCCTAGTGTGCTGAGGCTGTGATGCAATGTGTGAGACACCAGACCAGTAGCGGACAGGATGATGGGTACAACACGTACTCGGTCCTGCCTCCACTGCTTCTGGAGCTCGTGTGCTAGGTCTGTGTATTTACTTATCTTGTCAGCGTGAGTTTTCTGCATGTTCTTGCTGATGGGAACTGCAATATCAATGAGATAGGTCTGTTTATTGACCTTATCAACAAGTGTAATGCCAGGTCTGTTGTGATGTATAGTTTTGTCTGTTTGAATGGGACGATCCCAGTACAGCTTATGTGAGGGTGACTCTAGTATGCTTTGTGGTGTGTACTTGAAGTATGGGACCGTGTTCTTAATAAGTGAGTGTTTGCGTGCTAGCTGTTGATGAACGATCGATGCTACCTGATTGTGTCGGTGGAGGTAGTCTGTTTGGGACAGAAGGGGACAGCCTGATATTATGTGGTCGATCGTCTCATGTGTAGTGTGGCATTTCCTGCATCTGTCGTCGTGTGTGTTTGCGTCGTGTAGAATGTGTTTCTTGTATTTGAGTGTGGGGATGACTTGGTCCTGTATTGCGATCATGAACCCTTCGGTCTCATCAAACAGCTCACCAATCGTCAGCCATCTGTTCGACGCTTCCATGTCGACATGAGGTTGGCTGAGTTCGTGGCGATGTCTGCCATGGAGTTCCTTACGAGCCCATGAATCACGCAGCTGCTGGGTGTCGGAAGTGGTGAGTGTTAGAGAAGGGTTTGCGAGGTCCAGGGGTGTGAAGTGTGTGTCAGCCTTGACAATGGCTGAGTGGAGTGAGGAGTGTTGTGCTCTTTGGTGGAAGTGTTCCCTAAGTGTGTGTACTTGTTTTTCGTGTAGGGTGATGAGATTGATGAGTCCTCGGCCTCCCTCCTTGCGGGGAAGAGTCATCCTTTCCGTAGCGGTTTTGGGGTGGTGCATGTTGTGTTTCGTGAATGTAGTGCGTGTTGTGCGTTGTAGTGCTTCGAGTTCAGTGTTTGTCCATGAAATTATGCCGAACGAATATGTTAGTGAGGGGACGGCAAAAGTGTTAATGGCTTTAATTTTATTTCTGGCATTGAGTTGTGTTTTGAGGATGTTGTGAACGCGAGCACAATATGTTTTCTTGAGTGCGTTTCTGATGTTTGCGTTGTCAATGACGCGCGCTTGCTGGAAGCCCAGGTACTTGTAGGTCTCTCCCTCTTCCATGGATTGGATGGCCAACCCGTGGTCCAGTTCAAAACCCTCCAAATTCGTAGTCTTCCCGCGTGTTATATGTAGCTTGCGGCATTTGTCGATTCCAAATTCCATCCCAATGTCTTTGGTGAACTGGGTTGTGACTTGTAGTAAATTAGTAAGTTGTGCATTGTTTGTGGCGTAGAGTTTAATATCATCCATGTAGAGTAAATGTGTGATTTTGTATGGTGTCAGAGTGCCTGAGGTAAGCCTATAACCGTGTTTTGTGTTGTCTAGTATATGGCTTAATGGATTCAAGGCGAGGCAGAACCAAAGAGGATTCAAGGAATCTCCCTGGAAAATACCTCTCCTTATGGGAATGGGGACTGTAGTGATGGAGGTGTTGGAGGTGCGTAGGTGTAGTGTTGTGTTCCAACTCCTCATCGTGGATGCGTGATCTTGGGGTGTACTTTGTAGAGTTGAAGAGTGTGCACAAGCCAGGGAATGGGGGACTGAGTCAAATGCATTCTTGTAGTCGATGTACGCGATGTGTAAGTTCCTGTTCTTCGCGCGCGCCTGGCGCAGGATTACAGAATCAATAAGGAGTTGCTCCTTACAACCCTGGGAATTCCTGCGACAGCCCTTCTGCTGTTCGGAAAGAATGTTTTGTGTCTCGATGTGTGTGTAAATTTTGTCTGTAAGGCAGGAGGTGAGGAGTTTGTAAAGTGTGGGGAGGCAGGTGATTGGACGGTAATTTGCAGGGTGTGCTGTTTCAGTGTTCTTGGTCTGTAAGTAAGTGACACCCTGTGTGAGGAAAAGAGGCATATGTTCTGGGTGTTGGATTATGGGTGTTGGATTATCTGGGAGTGCAACAGCTAGCTTCCCATGCAGGGACGTGAACCTCTTGATCCAGAAGTTCTGAACGCCGTCTGCACCAGGAGCCTTCCAATTGTGTGCATGTTTTAGTGTTGTCTGTATGTCTGCGAGAGTAATATCATGGAAGGGCATGAAGGGTAAGTGTTATTGTTATCTCGAAAAAGTTTCAAACCATGGGTTTCCCCAGCTAAGACAATATGGCGGGTCAAGGACCAAAGCACATATTGCCAAGTGTATAAAACAAAACAAAAAAGTTGGAAGAATAGTTAGGGTTGTGTGGTTGTGTCCATAAATTTCCGAACTATGCGTGTTGTGTTGAGTACCACAGCCTTCTGGAGTTGTGCATAAGTTTTTTATGAAGTCCTAGTGTGTTGAGGCTGTGGTGCAATGTGTGAGGCACCAGACCAGTAGCGGACAGTTATTATTATTATTATTATGATTATTATTACTCTATAATGCTATCCAAGAAATTGCAGATTAAACTGTAACTTATTAGAGTTAGCCTATAGCTATCAATAAATAATGGGTACTTTGTTTATTGAATTAAGTCTTGACATTAAATCCTTATTCCATTTATCTTTGAAACTAATACCATACATTATTGGAAATTAAATGTCTTATTAGTGAAGAGGCACAGTTGAATATTTTATGCATGTATATATGCTTATTTATAACATTAAAATTTCGAAATAGATAAAAAGACTTTAAATATATTTCCGCAATCTTTAACATTTTTTTATTACTTGAAAATAAATTACCTCAATTTATAATTATTATATTACTGATTTTTATTTGCAGTTTTTTAGGAAGAAGTATTATTCATTAGGATAACTTAAATATTTTCGCTATTGTAATGACATTGCTACAATCTAACGATTTTTATGACTGAAGTATGGATTCAGTAGACAGAGAACATTTTTATTAATTGAGGAATTCCTTAATTTACGATAAAGTGTTGAAAAAAAAGTAATACGTTATAGTAAAAACAAATTACTTTAATTTTTATACTGAGGAAAGAATTCACTATATCGATATCTCTGATATTCTATCAACCAAAATAAAAAATAAAAGTAACTACAAAAAATTAAGTTAGAGTATTCCATAATAGCATTGCTGGGCGGCATAACAGTGTTTAAAATTCACTACTACTTCAAAACAATTAAAATTATATAATTTGGAGAAAAACTTTTCACTTTTGAGTTTCATTTAATTTTCTTCAGATAAGCCAGAATGGAGACGTAGCCAACCAGATTATATGTATTCATACATCGGGGGAACAGTGAATTTATCATGTGCAGCAGATGGAGAACCTACACCTACTTACACATGGGAACATGATGATGATATAGAGGTTGAAGAATATTCAAATCGAATTATAATAGAAGAAGATGGAAAAAGTATTCTTCAAGTAAGATTTTTCTTCAATTTCACTCAAAGGATAAAACAGTATTTATAAATTGAGTCATATTGCTTTTGTAACAGAAGTATTTTTAACATAATGGAGGATCCCTATTATTTCCTTTAAAAGAAAAGTTAGAAAGCAACATTTATAGATTAAAGGATGGAGTTAAATACCCTGAATAGACAAAACATTAGATATTAAATTATGGGAATTTGACACTGGTACAACCCCTAACTCATAGTAGAACATCATGAAGAGATATTTTACGTGTGCTGATTATATTTAAGTAAAAAAACGAAGAAATGACACACTGAACTAACTGGATAAAAAACATATATATTTACAATTAATATATTAATATATTAATTAATATATGGTGTTTACAATTAATATATGGTGTTTTCATCTGATTGGCTTCGCGTTCTAAATTATTCTATTGGTTAATTATTTCTTTTGTTTGAGCTTTTTGACTGTATTTAAGTACCTGTTCTTGTATTTTGTATCTAGTTGAGGAAGCTATTTGTATATAGCGAAACCGGTCCTATTTTTAATTGTAAATATACATGTTTTTTATCCAGTTAGTTCAGTGTGTCATTTCTTCGTTTTTTTTTTTACTTAAATCATAGTAGAACATATCCAAACTAAAGCATCCGATAAATAGGAAGACATTTGGGCTTGAAAGTAGTGCACTGCAAATCGACGAATATGGGCAAAAATTGCCACTGAAAAATGGGTGGACAGAAATGAAGTGGAGAGAAGCTCCCTCACAATCTCATTTAATACCTCCCTATGCTACTACTAGTGCTTCTATTAACCGATCTGGTTCCTGGATACCACTGGAATTGTCCTATGCATACGAAATACTATACAGCCTTGGCTGGCACTAACTCTGGAAACACACCAACATCTCGTAGAGTAGACGTGTAGAGATATGGGGAGAACCGGCACAATATTAATTAAGTCTCTAATGTTTTGTCGATTCAGTATATATAACTAAGAAAGAAGTTAAAATATCTAAATTATTATTTAACAATAATTAATTGCTATCATATTTTTTTCAAAAAATGCAATTACAACTTCTAAACGTCTCAATTTGTAGCGTATTTGCTTTTTTGCTTAGCAGGCAGTTTATTTCTTACAGATTACAGTTACTGATGAAAGTGATTTTGGTTATTATCGATGCACTGCATCTAATATTATTGGCTCTATTCATCATACCATAGATCTACAACATGGAGGTAATATTTCAATAATAATTCAATATTCAATAAAGCACATTCATATACTCTATATTTTGTTAGCATAAGTATTTCATTCCTTTAATTCAAACATAAATAAGTTTTAGTCTAATTCTTCGTTTTGCAAATTAAAGATTCCAAATTCTTTGATCCGTATTATAATCGGAAACAATTATTAGCATTAAATTAGCATTATTACTAAACATAAAACTAATCTATGTAACTTTGATATTACAAATCTTCATCATTATACTGCTTCTTCAGGCTCTATCTTTCTACAGTAAACTGAAATATTCTTTTTTTTAAATACAACAAAACATTTTTCATTACAATATCTGTTGCTTACAATCTTGTAATCTTCAATTATAGATTCTAAAATCCTTCAATTATAGATTTGTCAATTATGTGTTCTATAATTGAAGTAGTGTACAAGATAGATGATAAAATAAAGAAATTTATTTTGGAATATAAACAATTATAAATGTAAGAATAACGATAAAGGAATGAACATAGAGGATGATACTGTAGGATGTTTTTACAAAATTAAGATAAAGGGGGGGAAACTAATTTAATTTTGATTTTTAATTTTTTGTTTTTTTTACTTTTAATTTTTAAATTTTAAATTTAATTTTAATTTTTGTTTAATTAATTTTGAAGATGATGAAGATGAATATATAAACAAATATTGATTTTAAATGCTGAATGCATAAGCGAATTAAAATATGGTTTCAGTTGGTGAATGTTTGATAGGATTATAAATCCAAAGAGAAGAATTGTTTTATTAAAATCAAACTGAAGATATTGTTATTATTATGCAGATCGCAAAAAGAAATTATTGTAAAATCAAATGAGAAGGTGTTGTTATATAGATTGTAATCTCAATATATTGTTATGTAAAAAGTTTTGTTATTTAAAAAAAAAATACCCAGTTCTTTAAACGGTAATAAGATAGAGCCTCAATAAGCAGCACAATGACGTCTTACGAAATATCGTTTTATAATTTGAGACTGTGGATTAAGAAGATTTACAATTTAAAGTTACATACATTGATGCACTAAACATGCTAAAAATTAAGGTAATACAAAAGAGGATAAAACTGAACTAAATTTAACAATGAAACAAAAAGCTTATACATTTTTGTTTTGTTTCTGAATGTAGGATTTATTTTGATAATGTGAATGATATACTGTAGTTTGTCATATTGTCATTAATCGTTCCATTTCTTAATCAAGAAGAAGGTGAATAATTAATTTGGAATTTTTTTTTTATATATTCAGATAATACACGTTAATCAGATAAAAATCGTTATACAGTAAATTCACCAACTGTTCCTGATATTCTGATTCCTTCAATTCATCGAAATATCGCTACTTTAACGATATTTTTTAATAGTAGAAATCGTTTAGTTATTTCCAGTTCATTTATGTTTTGTTCTGTCTCTTCTTATAAGTCGTTATTTGATGAAGTCCCTGAATTACTCAACTGTTAAGTAATCATATTTCGACGAACTTCATCTAGATCTATAATACTTGGTATCAACTGTGGATTCAATACATCATATCAAATTATCATCTTCTTGAACAGATAAAATAATTATCTTGTTTAAGACCTCATTCTCAATATTATAAGGTACAATAATTTGTTTCTGGAGTTTCAACGTCTCAATTCCAATGAAAAATTTCTATTTTTTAATTTATGTTTACTGTTTTCTAATTTGAAGAAAAGCGTTATACATAAGGTAGTCATGTTATTTTAGAAAAGCTTTTTCAAAACAGTATTAGGGTAAAGTGACCAAACCCTGGCACCTGACCAAATACTGGCACTCTTCGTAATAACTGGTTCAGCTGCAATACTATTGGCTGAATTATTGTTTTACAGCGCTCACGAAATGCTGATATGTTTCGGTTTCATAGTTAGCTAACTTTTTTTTTCTTAAGAGAAAGCGTTTGATAGGCAATAACACTAATTAGGTGGTGCTGCATTACCGTTCATACTGTGTTTCAAGTTTTAATTCGGCGGGACTTACAAGCTGACTCTGAAGACTTTCAAAATTGACAAATGGCAAGTACTGAGAAGCAAAAAGAAAGAATCGGTAGTGCGGGTAAGTAATTCATGGTTTAAAGTTTACGATTTCAAGCTGTGTTTTGTATAGTTTATTTTTATTTATGAGAGAAAATAAAAAACTTTGTGAGATGCAAAACGACCTAATACTGGCACTTGTCGAAATAAAACTGGCATCTCGTGTCTTATTACTGGCACCCTCTATGAACCAAATACTGGCAGTGCCAGAATAAAGACATGTCAGCTAATTGTGATTATTCTAGGTTCTCTTAAAACATTTGTGTAGCCTACAGCAAATTAAATTTGCATAAGCTTGTCCTACACTTAACAGTCAACTGTTAGGCCTATGCATTTTTTAATATTTTTTTTTAGTTAATTTCGTTGAACCTTAAATTAAGCAAAACAACTTAATGTGCTAATTTTCCTGAACCGCCTAAATTTAGAATATTATTTTGGAAAATTTACAAATGTCGATAGGCTACTCGGTAGTCTACATTTTAAATGTAAACAAATCTCGATGCGAACCAATTTCCGTAGTCTTTTGGTCTTAGTTGCCAGCATGCACGAGAATTGAACAGCAGTCTTTCAGATTAGAAGTCTGACACTCTAGCCGCTCGACCAAAGTAACCTGGTCGTTCGACCATAGTAACCTGCAACTAGAAAAATTACATCGAAGTCGCTGCACAGGGCAGCGTTGGAACACGTCAGTTGTGAAACCATGCCCATGAAAAAAAATGGCGTCGAAAACGATATCTCTCGATTCGTTTTGAAGACAGGCTCATACTCAATTAATATCAGAGTATTGCGAGTTTCTTTCATGCAGAAATAAAGTTTATACTGAAATGCATTAATTGTATGCGGCAGAATTTATCAGAGAGGTTTCAAAACCTCGATTTTTTCGGATTTTCCACATCGGGTTTGGCAAACGCAAGGCTGGTGACGCGGTAATGCAAAAGGTATGACGTCATTGTTTCCAGGGGAGCATGCTTTGTTATTGGCTGTTGGTCATTCGTTACTTTTCATTCGAAATAATAACATGAAATTCAATTCCATAGCGGCTAATAATTTAAAAATTTTTTTTTATCTTATTTTGCAAATCAATCACTTTTATATTATGTTTGAAACAGTCCACAGACCCCCCCAAAAAAAAGAAATAGGAAAGAAAGCATGTAGTTTGTCAAAGAAACCCACAACAAATAAAAGCACAAAGTGACCGTGCAGTCTTAAACATGACTTGTAAATCCCTCAGTTCGTTTGACTTTTAAAAATAACATTTATATTTAGCCTGTTATAGCTCATATTATATGTCAAATTGTAAAGATTTATTCCTAAAGTATTTATGTTCATTTGGTTTTAAACCAAAAGAAAAAAAAAATCTGGAGATCTTTTTGACAAGTGTTTTAAAATTAATTCTCAAACATTAATTAGGCCTCTATAAAATAAATATGAAAAAAGTGGGATATAATCAAATTAGGAATTATCCATTGCTCATATTTAAGATGAAGTGTAGGCTATTAAAGGTTTGTATAACAAAGTTGACCAATTACTGGCAGGGGCCAGAATAAAGACAATGCTGTGCCAGTATTAAGACTATCAGTGCCAGTGTTTGGTCAACTTAAAAATTTTTTTGATGTTTGGTTATAATTAATTCTAATCTGTATTACTTATTTCAAATTCTTACAAGTTCAATAGATCTAACCCAGATATAGTGGATTAAATCAAATAACCCTCAAAGTTCACTTCATAACATAAGCTAACAGTAAAAATTGAAAAGTTGGTGCCAGTAATTGGTCACTTTACCCTATTACTTTTAAATTTTAATCATTTTTCCATGTTTCATTTATTCTGAAAAGTACCAATTTATGTTTTCATTTGATTTTACAATTAATATAGAAATAGAACTGTACTTAGTTCAAAGAATGCAGGTGAAATTAAACAAAGTTCCCACGGCATAAGAAAGAATCTGAAATAGACAAAAAAGATTAAATTAGATATAGTCATCGTAAACTGCACTGAGTTGTTAGTTGGTTGAAAAATTGTTTTCAAATCATCCTTTCTTCATTTTCCACACTGACTTCTTATATAATCTATTCTTAAATCTTGCTCCATCAAAATTTTATTTACTAAAATGCATTTATTACGATAATTTGTTTATCAATTATGTAATGAAAACATACTAATTAGAAAGTCTAAAGGTTTGGTAAAACAATTCTCTGTGAAATTAATCCGCTGCAATTAATTTAAGACAAAATCATAACGACAATGATTCTATCATAAATTAATTGTAGGGAATAAATTGATAATGATTTAAATATTCAGATAAAAAATAATAAACATTGATATTGACTGAATAGAAGATAAAATAGTTCGGGGAAGCACTTTATCAAATGAAATTACATTCTTTAAATCTTTACGCCATTTGAATTTCTAAAATTATTGTTTGATGATAATATATAACTAGATACGTAGAGAAAATACGTATTTAGATATTTCTAGAACAGGTAAAATTATCTTTATGACATTCTTTTCACAGCAAAGCCAGGAATCCCTAATTTATCACTTCGGTATCAGCACCATGATAAATTAGAACTAGATATCATTGGACCTAACACAGACAATTTACAAGTCATCAGCTATAAAGTGGAATACAAAATGGAGGATCAGGAATGGAAAGAGGCTAGCATGAAAGAATTCAAAATCAGTAAATTTTTATTTTTATTATTACTAGTATTATTACTATTGTTATTAGCAAATATACAAATATGATTATTAAGAAAATGTAACTTTATTAAGAAAAGACCAAGTGTAAATTAATCTTAATGTAATTAAGAATAATTTACATGAAATATTTGTTAAATATTACCTATTTCTTTTTATTGTTGGAAACAAATTATAGTATGTCGAATGTATTAATATTATCTTTAATGGAAGTTTTCTTGTTTTATAATTTCAACAAGAATAGAAAAGGAATAGCATTTCATAAAATGTGCCTACAATCAATTATTCTTGTATTAAATGTTTTAGTCCATCTTATACTGTGGGTATTGTTAGATGAATAATGTATTGATTTGTATATTTTCTTTATTTTAGTACTGCTATGATCAAAGTCTGCTTAAATACATTAGCGCACTTGTCTACAGTTATCAATATTCATATTAGTTGATCAATGAATAGATGAATAATTTTGCAATGTCTTAAAATTCAAACGTAAAATTGATTAATTCAAAAACATTTAAAATAAATTATTTAAAATTCGCAGATTTCTTGTGCTTATTTTCACAAGATTATTTTGTGATGATGTGAATTTTTTTTTAAAAATG
Source organism: Thereuonema tuberculata (assembly GCA_023159025.1). Lineage (NCBI taxonomy): Eukaryota > Metazoa > Arthropoda > Chilopoda > Scutigeromorpha > Scutigeridae > Thereuonema > Thereuonema tuberculata. The sequence continues at coordinate 57,757,131 of JAFIDM010005346.1, read as the reverse complement.
AGATCTTTACTTAGAATTAAAAAACAATTCAAATTTAATTTTAAAGTATGAATTTTTTAAATTTCATAAGAAATTATTATATGACAAATTTTAACTATTATGAATGAAAGTAAATCAACATTTTTACTTAACCTATAGTTTAGTGCAGGTTTTTTTAAAAAAAAATCGTATTCTACAGAAGATTGATTCGCTGTTATGGTAGCAAAAGAATACGATATATGTCATTTACCCTTTTCTCCACGAGCTGTTGTGCTCGATTTGAAGATACTGCCTTCGATGCTCCTTTATATCTCAATAGCCATAGGCAGTATCTTCTCTACAGCATAGGAAACTCGATCCTGTTCCACTCTTTCACACAGGCTTTCCAGAGATCACCTAAGGTACAGGCCCGGCCCTAGTGGTGTGCAGGGCCCCAGGCGAGCAAGAAGTGCGGCCCACTTCTTTCTTCAATGCTAATGTCCTGATTGCTTCCTCCCCGATCCAACTTCCTTAAAACCTCCTTACAGACACTTTCTGAAATTACATATTTTTTGGATATCTACAGCTCGCTACAGTCATGGACTTCTTTGAAGCAAGCCGAATTTTAAGCAAAGAAAATATCATTAAACTTTTATGACTGGCCGAATGGAAGTTTGCTAATATTACAGCAAATAATAATGAAAAAATAAATCTTGATCCAGCCGCGTGGCCCCCTCCGTCTAGATTCGCTGCCCTCTCGATCCGGTCCTGTAAGGTGTAAGCCCGACTGTTCCCAAGATCAACTGTTCCCACAAAGATCAAGTCGCAAAGAATTTGGGGATTTGACTGGGATGTCTGAATATGGATGTCTGAAGGCCATGAATTTCTGTTTCATGAGCAGTAAGTTCCACATAGCCATAGTACAGCAGGATGCCTTGTCTTGGCGGGGAAGTACTAACGGAGCGACCTTTCCGTAGAGCTTCAGTATACAGTTCCGATATATCAGTTCCAGAAAGCGCTCCTGGGAAGCTGCAGTTATTTTGGCATTAGGTGTAACTTTATGGTTTGGGAGCCTGCCATTATAAGAGTAGAACAACCATGAATCAGCGTAGAAACTTTCCGTACATTCCCTCACGCAATTGGACTGCTCCTGTGACCCGCACACCGTTGTAGGTAGAGTATGAGCCGTTACTTTCCACTGTCATATAGGTAAGCCTATGCTTCAAGGCTGATAAGAAATTTACAGTTGTCACCTGCAAGATGGCGGCGACATTTATTCTTCTTCTCCGAGTTGTGTGTTGTGCTTTGTGAGTACGAACTTTCGGTTTCTGACGCACCATTTACGGTAAATTTTTGGATAATTTGCGATGAACTGTTGCCTGAGACATGTAAACCCTCTTGACAATCTGTAGTCAGTGGGTTTTTCCTGGTTTACCAATGACTTAACTTTCTTCACAACAAAAGTAACTGTAAGGCGTAGGAGGACTGAGGACTAAGACATGGCTTCCGAAGGCCCGAGGAGGACTGCTTTGGAGTCAAAATGTCTATAACGATTCACAATAGTATTGGTTCCTTTATCG
>JAFIDM010005346.1:57731579-57755493 GCA_023159025.1 Thereuonema tuberculata | reverse complement strand
CAATGAGATATCACAAATTCTAATAAACTGTCACAAACTATTATTGAGGAAAAATTAAATAAAATAAAAAAAAAAATTCTTTTCCTTTTATTTATAATTTTTTTGAAAATTCTTAATGAATAGTAAGCTACTTTGAGAGACTTACCTTTATTTATACACTCATTTGAATTTATGTAACACGATTCTAATAGGAGCTATCTTTTTCATCATTCCATTTGTGAATCACTTTGACTATAAATATTAATGAAGATAATTAGGAATCTCGAATTTGAGAACATCTTCCAAAATCACAATTCCAGTTTACTTCACCTCTATCTGCTTTTTTATCATTTAAATTCATCGTACTATAGATATAAATCAGTAATAAAACTCATGTTTACAAAATAGTTTATATAAAACGAAATTATAGTAAATTTCGAGATATTTGTAAAAAACTAATTATATATTAAATATTGTACTTAGAGTTTTAGCCTTTAATTCCTTAATTCCAAATTTATTCATTTAACGAGAACTACTATCTAATTATTGCCACAAGTGTAATGTTATAAATATTTTTAGCTTCGATATATCATATATTTCGATTGCTTAAATAAATAAAGAATTTAATTATTTTTTAATATTTTAGAGAATGTTCGGATAAGCAGCCGAAGCTACTATTCAGTCATTCAGTATTCAAATATGTTTCAGAGAGCGAAACTTTCAAAGATTCAAAAATCTTATATTTCTACTAAAAGAAACAGAAGACACCGATCTCATTCAGAAACTTCATTTAGTGAGAACTTCAGATTGAACAGATGTTGAGTTCACAGGGATTTGAAAAATTAAATTCAAGATTTTGTCTCTGATCCTCTTGGATCTAAACTGAACCCGAAAAACAAAAACGTTTCCAACATCTGTTCCGTAGCAATCTAATCTTTTAAAGAACAGTGAACGAAATTCGAGAATAATCCATTTCTGTCTTACCTTCGTAAATTATGTTTTCTTCTATTAATAAATAATGATTGTAATATGGGATTATATAAAATTTTATACGACATTATATACTTTATATAATTATAAAACTGAGTTTATTATTTTTAAGAAATAATGTAAGGGCAGAATTTTATTGCAATTATTATCTAAAATTTCAAAGAAAATTTTAAAGTAAATAATTTTAAAGAAAATAATCTATAGTTTTAAGGTATTGGAATTGAAGCTGATATTCATCATTTTGGAAACTAAAACATATGTTTAACATTAAACAAATGTTAAATACTTTATATTCCATTCTGATTTTCCGGTTATTTTTTAATCAGACATTAGCTATTTTAAAAGGAAAGAGTTATTGAGTTATTCTGAAAAGTATTTTACCACAGATTTCTTTGCTATTAAGCTGTAATTAAGAAATAAAAATGGAATCTATATTTATTTCTACTCCTTAGCATAGCTTTTTTCTTAACAGAATAATCACATAATCTTGTTTTCTCACAGTTAGTAATTAGTTTCTGTCAGTTGTACGTTGTTTTTATCTATGTTTTCTTTTAATTCAGTTTCTAGACCACTACTTTTATTCCTAGATATGATTTCTCAATGTTGGGATATACATTATTACACACCAAAAGCTACGAGAAACACTGAGGATCTTTGTAGATTACAATAAAATAGATAGAAACAGAAGAGAGAATTAAGAGAAGAACCTCAGCAGTGTGGAAATATTCGAGTATCCAGAAATAGTAAAAAAAAATTCAATAAGGAGATTGTATAATTATAGTTCTACAAATCATCCATATAAAGATCGAGAGATCTGGAAGTGAAAATAGAAATTAAGATTTGAGGCTACACAGATAGATTATTTCTTAACTCAAGAAGTCCTTTTTGTGGTATGTAAGATAGAATGATTTTGAGGCTTTTCAAATACTTTCTATTTTATTTATGTATTCCAGTGGGCAATGGATGTAAACTGCCAAATCAGAACTGTTTGCTCTTGTACACTGATAATTTCATTTTTTTTATTATTTAACAATAGCATAATACTGATTTTTTTTTACTTGTTCTATTATTTGCAGAATTGCTGTATATTTTGAAGTAACTTGGAAATTTTATTATCACAGCAGCAATTAAAAGGTTTCAAAACAATTAGTTTTAATTCTGCTAAATGGTCCTTCTACTTAAAATCAGAATAAGGAAATAAATAAATGCAAAAATGAAATCTCTCTATTCTATTTTCTTTTTAGTATGAATGGATATTTTGTTATCTGTTACCAATCCACCGAAATATTAACTCGTAACAAAATAATTTATGTTCAAGTAAGATTCCTTCAATTCAGAGTAAGGACTGTTTTCTTCTGCTATTGGTGCAAAGGAGCAGTTTCACCACTATAATGAAATTCCACTTTATCTAATTCATGAAATCCATTATATTAAACCAATTGTCACTGCCAGGTTGGTGGGGACCTTCACTAATAAGATCATGCCTTTCCGAGTCTTTTATCGGGGAGGGGGGATTGCGCAGATGAGTCCGTTGAAGGACGAAACTGCCGTTTCCAATTCCTCCCCATAATTGAATCGGAAGGGCACTTTTAATTTTTCATGTGCCATTCTTGTTTTCGTTTCTTTTCGTTAATCAATTCTCTCGGCAAGTTAAATCTTTTCTAATTTTTTTTTCTTTTGCTTTTTTCCTTTTTCTTTTCCTTTTTTCCTTGCAGTTTCGAAATTACCGGCGTAATAAATTAGTCATCTCTCATAATACAATAAAATATTTTACGGTAATGTACATGTAAAGTTTGTCCAAATATTTAGCTACTAAAATATAACACAAAACGACAGGAATAATAAAAATATTACCTGAAAATTCTTGATTGTTTTATCTATTTTAACAAAAGTTTGCGGAAGTGAATGTCAGCGATACCCGTATAAAACCCTTTCAAATACGGAAGATATGGCATAGGCCTACCTTACTAACGAAGCTGCTATTGAGTAATTAGATGGATGTAATTCAAAGTTGCGAAAATGTAATAATTTAGTATGCGTAAATGCATTACTCACAGAATCTATTAGAAAACAACAAATACCATTCTGCATTGGAAATGCTACGACCTAAAATCAAATTCTAAATGAGAGTTCCCCCAAATTAAAGTATCAAACCCTATTTTTTTTAAGCAATTAAAATAAGTATTTAATAGCCTAAATTATAAAGTCTATTTTTGCAAATTATTGAATATTTCTTAATTCACATAATACATATAATTCACTACCTGATCGTTCACTGATGGGTAACATAAAAACTGAGAGAATTCTGTAATGCAGATAGATGAAGAAATTATTAGCAGAAACAAAACTAACAATGAACACTTCAGGAGTTTGAATAATCACCCTTTGGAACTTTAGAACAGAACGAGAATATACGAGAAGTTTGTTAAGGCTCATACTTTAAAAGAGCTGAATCGAATAGAGAAACTTAAATTTAATTAAAAGAGTCTTTAACTCATAAAGAAAATTATGATCTCCAATCATATCGGTCTATTAAAAGAATCTCATTTCAACTTCCTCGGTGAAGAGAGAGAGAGAGAGAATATTAAAAATGCCACACAATCAAATATAAATTTCCTGCAGCGCTTAATTCATTCCTGGGAAATTCATTTCTTTGGGATTTAATTAATTTTCTTACATAAGCAGGGCACCCACTGTATATATTTAATGAAATTAATAAACGGAATTAAAATTCATTCGATAAGAAATGTGCAGTGCTGGTCTGAATAATAAAAATTGGCAAAAGAGTTATTAAGTCTAGCCAGAAACCTTTTTCTCATAGCGACAGACAACTGCGAAAGTCTAGATATATTAAATACAGTCTCAATGAATAAAAATTGTAGTATGTTAAGAAAAGAATAGGATTCTTTTTAACAAATACATGCATTTTATATACGAAAAGAATAAATTTAAGATTCTTTTTCACAATTCTTATATATAATGCATGTGTAGATTAAATCCAAGACAGACTTCGATTCGGCTACGAAGGCATAGTAGATACTGATTATGCAGTGCTGGGCAATGATTCTATAGCAAATGGGGAGGTGACCAAAATAATCGTGGCTCATATTTTATGTATGCATCCAACCAAATTTTGAAAAAAAGGAGTTCAGCTCTCCAAGTAATAGATTTGGGTATAATTTTTGAAAGAAGGGAGAAGTACGCCATAAAATACAAGGGGCTTTTTTAAGTTGGACCATAAGTAACATCAGTATTTTTCATCCTTATAGAAATCCCTCCAGTCTTTTTAACGTATAGTGAGTACAAACAGATCACCAGTGAAATGGATAAACAATGGAAACTTTTCAATGATTTCACATATTTCACAATTTAATAAAAATAGGATTTCCGAGATTCCTACCGAATTTTATGTTGTGAATTACAGTTATAAAAACTTTAATTCTAATGTTTAAATTTGCCTAAAATTCCGAAATATTAAAGTTGTCAATTAAATATGTACTGATTAAAAAGATTACACACATTAAATAATTCCAAAAAGTTTTAAAATGCAGCATGTTTCATTCCCGGTATGTGGATGTCTTGCGCGATACACAATTAAAATTGAGATACATTGACTTTTTAAACAAAGCATGAGAAACTACATATTCAAATTAGATACAAGAACGGTGATTGGTGGTAAATGAAGATGAGTCCATCCAATAGAGGTTACACCGTTGTTGTATCTAACTTGAATATGTAGTTTCTTCTACTGCTTTGTATAAAAAGTCAATGTATGTCAATTTTAATTGTGCATCGGCTGAAGACATCCACTTACGGGGATGAATCATGTTACATTTTAAAACTTTTTATCAATTAAATATGTTTTTGTACATATAATTGGGATTTATCCTATGCATAAAAAAAATGTAAAGTTGAATAGATTCGGAAATTTATTATTCAACCAAATTGTTTCTTCATAGAAACTGCATCGAATTTTCTATTCAACATCAGTAACCTCTTGTATTCTCGACTCTTCTTCGAATTTTATCTCATCCATCTATGAAACGCGTTTGATTTGAGTAATATCAAGAAAAGATCTTTAAATCATTTCCACTCATGACATTGAAGTTCGATAAAAGATTTTTATGTCCTTTTCATCTTTCTTCTTTAGTGTATTCATTAAGCTGCATTTTATTCTTTATGTCTACTTACAGTGAATAAACTGCCGTAACTTACAGTCTTCCGACCCTTCAGCATTACAAATGACCATAAACAGAATTAAGCAAGCACAGACATCAACGATTTACTCAGGCTATTACAATCAGCCATCAAATGCCATTAAACATGGGTTCTGGAATTAAGAAAAAACTTCACCACCACGAGTGAGATCTTCAGAATAACTGGATTAGAATCCAATAGAAGATGACTTAAGGCAATAAATTTCCAATTAATTGTTTATAGGACGGAAATTTCTAATTAAAAAAAAGATTTCCGAGTCCCTTTTTTTTTTTACTTTTGGGCTACTTTTGAATAATAGACGCTTTATCTGTACAATTCCGTTACTCCGTTTCATACCTGTAACTTAAGTTGATGAATATTGGAAAACAAGGTAGGGACAGCGATTAGTAAACCAATCACAATGCTTCGCAACGGCTTCTGATACGTATAAGACAATATAATTGATATTGCCTTAATTTCCTTATTATAAATGTGATTGTTGCGAATGCAAATGGCGCAATTGTTGCGATTGTTGTGATTGTTTTAGAGCTGTATTATGAATGTATATTGTTGCGCATGCAAAACGTGCAATTGTTGCGATTGTTGTGATTGTTGCTAATGATAATTTAATGATATTTTAATGATACTCGTCCAAATACGGACGGACAAAGCGGGATTGTAAGGCTTCTGATACTCAAAATACGTACATCAAAATACGTTATCTTCTTTAATCCAAACTAGACACATAAATAAACTCAAAAACGCTTTCACTGTAGATATCGTTGATACCAATATTTCGTTTTAATTTCATAAAACTTTTTCAAGGTTTTGTTTGATGAACAAAAAAATAAAATAACACCTTGAAAAAGTTTTAAGAAATTAAAACGAAATATTGGTATCAACGGTATCTACAGTGAAAGTGTTTTTGAGCTTCTGATACTTGTATCAGAAGCCTTAAAAATTAAGAGTTTATGAAAAGCATCTGGGAATTTCTGATGCTGAATGTTAAATACAATAATTCATTATTTAATGTCATCAACCGAGTATAACATGACACAGCACAGAATTATATACTGATTTATTTTAGTCGACTATTTTGAAGTTCTTGAAGTTTGGATCATATTGTTGTGCAAGTGAGTTCGTTTGAAACTTCACAGCATTTGACACAAATTGGTCCTATGAGCATATGTCTGCTCAGTTACTCCATTTATTACATTACATTGCTGAAGAGTATGGTATATCTATCTCAGTCCCAGCGTGGACTGTGCTGTAGATGCTCGTAGGTTCTCGAATTGGCCCCCATGGATGCAAGCACCCACATTCATCAATTGGCATACCCTTCCGAATGTTCCAGGCTGTAGCCGAACAATGTCAAGACGATGTTCTAGAGTCTGCACATCAAAGACGGCTCAGTGTTACTCGATACTTTTCAGATGCCCTCATAAGTAAAAGTCAAGGGAGTTTAGGTCCGGCGATCGGGCGGGCCATATAATAAGATATCCTCCACCGATCCATCTGCTGGGTAGTGTTCAGGTGTAATGCTGTATTGTGGAGTCACTGTGCATTTCACTTTGCTCATAGGAGTAATTTTGTTTCTAGCCCTCCCAAGAATTAACTACTGAAATTTGTCCCCTTAGCATAAAAACATTCTGTATGTACATATCAATTATACATATTTTCGAGTTACGACCAAATTCGATTGACGACCAACATGTGCGAAACGAACCCATTCGTAAAGTAGCGGACTATCTACATTATATTGTCTTTCTAATGATAATTTAAGTGAAAAAAATTCAATTCGATAATTACTCCACTGATGCTTTTAAAAGAAAAACAAAGTATACATTGATTCAAGAACCTTTTTCTTTTAAACTTACGAAATTAAAATTGGCAAAGTTAGTAGACGTCACAATGGGGATAATTCCCAGATTCGAATATTTCAATTTCCTTTACTTTAATTATGTGATCGTTAAGGTCTTTTTCAAAGATTTACATTTTATTTTAAGTACTATTTCAATGAAATAAAAGCGCCTTTATTTCTCGATAATCCATGGGGGATAAAAAACGTTTTGCTATTGGCTGAGGTGAATATGATGTCACTTTAGTATAAGCAAAGACAACGTTCTTTGTGTTTCTTATAGTCTCTTCTTCGTTATTGCTGCTTTAAACCGAATATTTTCTTTTTTTTCCAGAAACATTACTGATACAAGATTTTTGAAAGCAGATACAGGTAATCTACATGAAAAAAATTAATAATTCATTCTTTTAATTCATTTAATAATTAGTGAAATGAAAGAATGATTTGATAATTAATTTCTTTTCGTAAAATTTCTGATTTACGAAAATTATTTACGAACAAAATTAAATACTGACATCTAATAAAATCCAGTTTTGATCAATTGGGTTGTTTCATATTTATTGTCTCTTCTGACACAAATAACAAAATCAGTAGTAACAGACAAAGAAGTACATTTTATTCAGTAAAATATCTATCCTTGGCATCAATATACTCTACCCAACGTGTTTTGAGTGTAAAATTGCCACGGTGGCTGAAGCTGGCATCAAAGTGGTCTAAGAAATCGGTAACGGCATGAATCACACCATCGTGGATATCCGACCGTTTTTCCTTCAAGAAGTTGTCCAGTGGCGGAACATGTGAAATTCTGAAGGGACATGGTGAATACGGAGGGTGAGCGAGGACCTCGTGCCTTAAGGCATTGATTTTTTTGCATGCTTCCGAGAGAGACATGTGGTCGCGCTCCATCATGCAGGAGTATGGGACCCAAATGATGACGAAAGATGGTTGTTTGTTGCATAATATCTGGTGACACTGGTTCAGCTGAAGGCAGTACATGGCAGTTGTGATGTTTAGCCACACGGCAAAAAGTCATAATGCACCACAATCTCGGTAGTTCACCACCACACAGATAACAGAATCTTCTGTGTTTGCAAATCGGTTTGGACATTTGTTTCGGTGGTTTCCCCATCACTGAGTCACTGCGCTGTTCACTCTCTGTTGTCATAAAGCACCCATTTTTCATCAACTGTAAGAATCCAACGCAGGAGTGCTAGCATCAAGTGTTTGAAAGGCAACGCATGTTTCCAGGCGCTGTATCTGCTGCTATTCGGTAGTTTGTGTGGAACCAAGATATCCGGTTTTTTAACCTTGTCCACAGCTGCCAGGTATCTGGAAACTGTCACTGGTGATACGGAAAGTGCGGCATCAAGTTCACATTAGGAAAGTCTTCGACTTTCTGCATTAACTATATCATGTCACACATAACTGGACGACAGGCTCCTGGCTTATGATCGATGTCAAGTTACCGATACGGAACTTTGAAAACAGTCTATGGACAATTCTGTCACTCGTCATGCCGAAGCCCCACATTTTATTGTCTTTGGCAACCGTTTCGGACACATTACGTTCTAGTTTGAATTCGTGCAAAATCACTAATCTCACTTGGCGTTGCTCAATCATGTCACAAACTGATTTGCTCTGACTAAAATAACATTTTTAACCCGTGGACTGAGCCCATTCACTTTCCAGGGGTGTTTGATAGGTCCTACTATGATGCATTCTTTTTAACTGGCTCTGCAAGTTACTCTTGTTGGAATCGGCCAATAATTATGAAACAACCCAATATTAATAAATATTAATAAATACCTTCGGTTTTTTACTTTTTTTTTAATTCTTCCTTTTCACTTCTGAATTTGCTATCAAGAAAAGGATTGGGCTTCATTTTATCTAATGCTATCTGCTTTCAGAAATTTACATGTAAGCCTATATTTGAAAAAAAAAAGTTCTTTAATTTTTAGTCACTCCTTACTAAACATCTTTTAACTCCGGAGCTCAACAGTATCAGCATCATTTTAATAATAAAATCGCCATAGTTATTCAGGAGTTGCTTTCGAGAACTCCTAATAATGTAATTTATTGAATTTTAAAGCACACCTGATAAGTCATTATTTTTTTTTGCATGGTCTACGATGATAGACGACAACACGTAGCTTTCAACGACCAGTGATTTATCGGAATGTAGATTTCGTTACATTAACTGATAATTAAATGTAACTGTTGTGTAAATATAATTTAAATAAGCAATTATCACAAGGAACAATTATGTCGAAGGAATCCAGATGCTACAACAATCGCAAGCCAAAAGCTCACGGCAAAGAGTCTTGACTTCAGACCAATTGTTCAAAGCAACAATTGAAGACTCGCGATCAGAGGAACTGTGTCGTTGTAAGGAGGCCGCCATGACTGAACAGATGCAGTTCTGATTTCACCATGAATAGATGCATTTCGGAAGGCCGTTGGTTCTCTTAAGGCTCAGGAATCAATGATGGAATCTTTGGCAATTTTATTCAATCAAAAGAAAAGGATTTGTGTATCGAATTATTGCAAGGAATTTATCGAGAGTTGAAATAGGATTTTCAACCTTCATATGCCAAAGGAACTAATCTCAATTTGTGATATTTTTCAGGAGTTGTTTTATTGTCGCTAGGCAATGCAACATACGACGAGATTAGGCTTATGGAAGGATGTTCTAATTACGACAAAACTTCAGAGATGAAAATAATGTAAGTCAATTTATTTTAATTTTAATTCAGCAGAATGATATTTTTTCGGAAGAATCGAAATGCCTATTCCTGATTGTATTTAACGGCGTTTAAAGATTAATCAAGAATTTAAGAAAGATAAAGACTAGTCCAAGCTTTAAAGTAATTTATTAAAAGATTAATCAAGCAAGTAAAGCTAAAGATTAAAGATTTATAGAAAGTTCTTAGTTAGCAAAGCGCAAGGATTTATCAAGATGATAAAGCTTTTATAAGTAGAAGATTTAATCAAGATATTACGGACTAAGTTTAATGATAAAGAATGTTCATTAATAAAAGGTGAAATCATATTAATGTAAAGTATAGATAGGTAAAAGGATCAAGTGAATTCTTTTCCGAGGACTCTGTTAAACGTTAAAGAATTTAAAAATCAATTTTTACGTGTCGTGGATATAATTAGTAAGAGCCAGCTAATTCGACACTTATTCACAGTTAAAACATTTAAAAGCTTAAAAGGGTAAAATGACGTTCGTTTCGATATTATACACAATATTGTTTATCCACAAATTAGATATAATATTAATTTCATTAAATAATTCGTTTTAGTGCTGTGATTGTTGGCCATACGCAGGAGATAATCGAGGTACCGACCCATAATCTGCACGATCGCCGGATCTTAATCCCATTGCCTTTCTCTGTTGGGCCGAATAAAGAGATTGTCTATGAACTGCCTCAAAGAATTGTCGAAACCTACAAAACAATCTGGCATTTTTCAAAGAGGGCGGCAGTCAAAGCTTTTGTAAAGTTCTTAGTTAGCAAAGCGCAAGGATTTATCAAGATGATAAAGCTTTTATAAGTAGAAGATTTAATCAAGATATTACGGACTAAGTTTAATGATAAAGAATGTTCATTAAAAGGTGAAATCTTATTAATGTGAAGTATAGATAGGTAAAAGGATCAAGCGAATTCTTTTCCGAGGACTCTGTTAAACGTTAAAGAATTTAGTTTAGAACTTAAAGGAAAAATTCACAGTCTTATGAAGACGTCTAAAGAAAGTATTAAAAGTTTAAGGTAAAGTTTTGCATTTTAGAAGAAAGGTCAAGTGTAAACGAACTTTTAATAAAGCGGATATTAATACAAAGAACTGTTAGTTAATATTCAGGCTGATACCATACAAGTGTTAATGGAAAAATAAGAATAACAGAAGAAGAATTTATATATATGTAAAGGAACTGATTCTTCGTTTTGTAAATAAATTGTTATTGATTTAACGTTGAGTGTAAAAGTATTTATTTACACTGCTAAAGTAGTTAAGTATTACAGTTATTCAATCAGGGTTAGTTTAGGGCTCAGAAGAACTACCAAAAAGGTTACAACTTTATGGCGTGCAGCAGTTTACAATAAACAGGTAAAGTTTATTCGCCCTGATTAAGGACCTAAGTAAAGTTCCAGAATACATCGAAGGTATTAGGGTTACGAACCCTATCGCATACGGTTAATAATTTAGTTAATACTCCATATCGAAAAAAATTTACTCTCCCACAAGACAATTCTGAATAATAATAAAGATAGTAAGCATTCAAGTTGGCCATTTTATTTAAATTGAAATGATCCTCACATACATGGGGAAAGTAGGGTATAGTGGATCACTTAAATTTAGGTGTATATTTCAGTACCTCCAAATGACTACAGAAACTCAAACATTAACGTTTATATTCCGACCAGTAAAGATCAATATTCAATATAGTTAATATCTTTTCGGCTTACCAAATATTTTAAATTAACGTTTTAACGAAATATTGCGAATTATCCACTTTTCCCCAGTGGTTGGGAAAAGTGGATCTAGATCATGTATTTCTTATAGCCTACTAATTGATTTCAAAAAACACGAAAATGTTAATTATGTGCTTTTATTGGAAGCAATTTTGAAAGAACAAGTTATACAAAAATTTTGTAACAGAATTTAAGAGACTGTTCAAATTCAAAAACAGTGGTCGCAGGTGTATGCCTTATTTCCTTCGTAATCTATGCATTCCTCATGTGCCCTTCATTGCATTTGCAGCACTGTATCCAATCTTCAGACGTTGGCTCAATAAATGGCTCATCGCAGATTAAACAAGATATGTAGATGTTGCAACTGGAACGCTAGTAGGCCCAAGCCTGCTCATAAAAGATTGTTTGGTTTTCCGAAGAATACAGAGTCCATCTCTTTTATATAACTCTGAAGTTCCTGCTCTATGTTGGCAAGAAAGACATTTCAGAATTGCCCAAGTTGTTTGGATGTGTTGTTTTAACGATATGGCGGTGCAACGTTCCAACAGGAACTGGAAATGTCTTTGATGCAGACCTCATTGACATTCTCTTTTCCTTCACCTTCTCAATGGTAGCAGCAAGGTTGTCTTCAGACCATGCACCTTGCATAGTTTCGAACCATAATGATCTAAATTTAAATAAATTTAGCTTATAAATCAGGAAACTGTTTGCTATCAGTCTCAGTCTAAGAATTGTTAATCATTAATAATAATGATGCTGGAAAATTGTGTAAGCTACATGCCTTGTAAAGTATCTTTACAATGTTCAATTTTTGAACTATTATCTATTCAGAGTGATTTATTTATATCCGAGACCATTAAGTAGCTATGAAAACTCACAAAGTTCGGTAAAAATTTTTGGACATGTGTTTGGACATTTTATATTTTTTTTTACTAGATAAAGAAAATGTTTCTATTTATGACGTTACGAGAATGACACTTATTATTATAAAATATTTTCATTTCCTGGGAGTTTCGTGCAAGTTTAGAGTTAGCTGGCGATTATAGTTAGTAATAATTTGAAAGGAAGGAAGTTGATTTTTAAGGTGTTTTTAAGGTGTTTTTAACGTGCTTTAAAGTGAATCTCTTAGAATCAATCAATCTGATTTTATGTGGTAATATTTTTGTATTTGCCTGTTTTGTATTTGAAGGCTGAACGTATGTTCTTGAATCTTCACAAGCTATTTACGATCAGAAGAGTTGTATCAAGAACTTAGATGAGGACTTTTTCTTTACAGTAACTTGTAAATGTAACAAAGAGATATAAGGCTTCTACAAATGATTGTTATGGTTTCATGCATTGTTATGGCCACATTAATAGAGCTCTGCTGATCGAGTTTATTTATTATAAGACAAGTATCCTCAAAGTTTTCTTTGAATTGTTTGCATCCCTAACCATGCTGCAGGTGCAAATTGGCAAATAGCAATGAAAAGGCTTATGTTGTCCTCGGATTCCATGCACATCAATCTGTCACAAAGGTCTAGCGTCACTTCAGAACGAAGTTCCATAAAGATGCATCCAGCGCCAATCCATTCGACGATGGTGTGAACAATTTACAACTACTTGGTAAAGGAAAATCAACCGGTCTGCTCCTGTGCACGTAGAAACGGTTGAGCCCGTACGGGTCACTTTCCTGCGTATTGCACGAAAATCAACTCGCAGGGCGAGCAGGGAATTGAATATTTTACGATAGACCATTTGGAAAGTCTTTTTTTTTACTTATTTATTTCCTTATCAATTACTGCAATTTCAGCACTGTTAGGAAGAGTTAGTTCCTATCAACACATGCTACTATTTAGATTGATAGTAATTATAAGTTACCTCAGCCATATAACGCCATGTATACCTTTAACGCCACCTATCTAATTCTTCATAAATATAAGAGAGGCCGGTACCGCACTAAAGTAGTTTGCATTGAAATGCCATCTAGTGTTTAAATTATATTTCCACCTTTTCGTATCGAGGACTGGTTCTGAAAGGCTGCTACTATATCAACGTATGATAAAATATAGATTTTTTAATGTTCAGCAAAGATTAACTATATAAAACTATATATTTTCTTGGTTCCTGAAGATTCTTCTATGTAGCTAAGTTAACTGTTATTTTTAAAATTCGGAAATTGTTGACAAACAAGTGTATCATGTGATCCATGTGCTCAGTAGCGCTTTAACGCCATGGTGGTGTTAATGGTCTACATGTACGATTTTAGGTTCCGTACGACATTTATAAGTTACTAATATGTTTCAAGAAAATATAGATTTTTATCTTATTTATTATTTTGCTTTTATAATCGGGAAATGCCGAAATTAATTAATTTTTACATTACCTCTTTTGTTTTAGCTACAGATTAGAAAGACTCCGTTAATTTCAAGTGATTTTTTTTTTATTATTTTTTACAGAAAGTAAATTTAGTTGCTTTTTATTGTAATTTTGTACAAATAATGTTTACAATGATGGAATAATTCTTAATTTTAAATAAGTTAAGTTACTAGAAAGTGGGTGGCGTTAATTGGACCAAGTGTTCCTAATAATGCCAGTTTGCAAAGTTTTTTTATTTGAGTTCTCATACTTCTCCAGTAAAAGTTATCATATGTTTTATTATGGTATGCTTCAAACAGAAGATTAAACTTTCTTGGTCATAATTTTCGTGTTTCGATACACCTTATTTCGAGACTTACAGTAATTTAAATGTTAAGGTGGCGTTATTTCGGCAGGGTACCTTATAATTAAATTTCTTTCAACATTTTTTACATATTATTTTGTGTCTAACTGGTGTTGACTTATTTTTTTTTCATTATGATCATTCTTTATTTAGTACAATTAAATTTATTCTATTAGAATGATGAGAACCATTTTAAACTGCATTCGAATTATAGAATATAATAATATGGTATGAAAGGTAAACAAATACTTTAATTAAAGGCACGTAAGATTAAATGTACCTAAACTATACATACGAAATGAGCCAATATATTTATTCCAATATCCAAAATGGTGTTAATCGGCATTATATTATCCCTGCATATACTAATAACAGTAAAATATTTCTATAGGATTGCTCTTTTTCATCCAAAGAGTAGGAGAAGAGACAAGCAAAAACAAGATTACAAAGTAATCAAAATCACTTCATTCAATAGAAATAATTAATTAGTAATTAACATTAATTCATACTAATTCATTAGTAGAGTAATAATAAAGTAAAAAGAAGAGAATTTTCCTCCTCACTTTTTTGTCATTCAATTTTTATAGAATCTATAATCCAAATTCTTGTTTTCTAACAGATATTGTTATCTTTGATTTTATAAAAATGCTTGATCATGATAGGATGATAGAATTTTTGTGTTATGTTTAGGTGTTTGTATTTTTTTATCTGTTCAATTCTTTTTTCTTTATTATTCCAGATTTTTGTTGACAATAATAGTTTGAATACTTTTCTCAGTTTTGTTTAGTTTATTTAAATTTGTATTATTAGTATTTGCCCAATTGACATTTGCATAATTTATATTTGAGTCTACAAGTATATAATTTTTGTTTTTGTTGGTTAAATATTTTTAATATGATAGAAAATATAAATAAAATATATATATTTAATAATTCAATACATTTAATGTATTGAAACTATATTTATGAGATCGTATCATGTTAGTGTGTCGTTTATTGTTATTCTTAGATATTTTAGTATTTTAACATTTTTGTACTTTAAAGCAGTTACAGAAAGCATTGATGGGAGTGGTAGTATATATGTGGGTTGTTTTTTTTTTTGATAATAGTTATTTAGGATGAATGCATATAAGTTTTTTTTTTCTCATTTATAAGAGTTTGTTACCATCAGTCCATTTTTTATGTGAAATTTCTTTGTAGTTTTTCTTCTTTTTTTTTTTTTCGTTTTTCTCTAAAATTCAATGTTCAATCTTTAAACTGTTCATTGCCAACTATTTACTTTTTGAAACTTTTTAACAATACATCTATTATATGTTTTTAGAACTTTTGTTTGAAAAGACTACCATGTATTTCAATTTATTGTTACTCCTATGTGCAGAAATTCCAAATCGGTGAAAGGCTCAGAAGATTTCCAAATCCAAGTTTTTCTCAACAACCAATAATATTGACACTTTATTTTCTTATTTAATTTACACTATAGTATGAATGATCAAACTTCTTAATGAATCCCAATGAAGAATAATAGTGAACATAGTGTAATTTATTTTCAGTGCTTTTTATTATATTTTATGTAGAATCGGTTCAACTGAAGTTTTTAGGATGTCTTCCAAACAACCAAACTTCTCCTGAAAGTAATGGTAAGCAGAGAAACTTTGTTCGAAACATGTGATTTAGATTTACAATGATTCTTTGGAATTTGAAAAAAAAGTTTCCATAGGTCCGCAGGCGACATCCATTTCTGAGTTATGGTGAAAGATCTTAAGCACTCGCAGCACCAGAGTGAATCTCAAATGTCCAATAGTGGAAAGAAGAGATCTAATGGAAATAATTCACGTCGTCAGCATAAAACAAGGTTATGACCGCTGGGATGCAGATTTAAGCTATTTGCAAATTTCCTAACCCCTGTCAGAGTTTCAAGTTCAGACAAATAAAGAAATAGAAATAGAAAACTCCTAAAGAAAGAATAAATGAAAACAAAAGAAACATACCAAAAAAAGTGTTAAAAGCAATCTGTGCACACCATGAAATTACAATAAAAATTATAAACACGTCGAGTTTTATGTTTATTAGCAGATAACTCTTTTGCAAGGAGTTCAGAATGGGCTGTCTATTAACGAACACGAACTAGTTCATTTTTTAATTTTTATTTTAATGTCATGGTGTACATACATTACTATTGCCACACGTGAATTTTTAAAATTGTAAGAAGCAATGAAGTATTCAATCAAGCATGAATTACAGAAGTGTTACGGTTTTTTTTACTTCTTTTCCCATATCAGAAATTTCCTTTTCTGCTCACATTTGTTTCGAAATAAAGTCGGATAAGCTTACTTGTGTGTACATATGTATTCTACCCCCGAATATCGTTTATTCATTGTATAAAATATGTATTCTTTCTTACTTAACTCTTATAGTATTTTATATCATGGTGATTACCATTTGAAGAAAAGGAAAATTAATGATAGCCAATAAAAAAAACTTGATAACAATACCGGGCTCTGGATACTTTGAGCAGAGAGAAAAAACAACAACAACTTGCGTTTGTTTAGATAAACGAGCAGGTATGTCGGGCACCTGATACTTTGAGCCGCTATAGAACGTTTTTCCATACTTTGTGAAATTAGAATCCGCTGCCGGTAGATGATAGGAAAGGCTGCGAAAGCCAGCTAGATAGCTTAGGAAATCAGCAATGAACGAGAAGAAGAGTTGCCATTTCTCGATGAACACGCCGGCCTCCACTTGACTGATCAGATCACTCCACTTAACCACTCATGGTGGAGTAGGATCTATGACGGCTTTTCCGTGGCGGGTGCGGTCCTGCCGCAGAATCCTCCGGCTAACTGTGTGATTGTGTAGATTGTCCTTTTTAATTATTGTAATTTTATTGCCATGGCTGGTTAGACAATGAGTTCGGTCCAATTATCCAATTTTAACTGTTTAGACCTTACTTTTCTTTTCTTATTATAGAAGGTTTTCTTTTATTATTATAATGGTTTTTTTTTGGGGTGTTATTTTGTTTAATGGTTTATTACGTATATTATTGATAACCTGATGACCCATTGATGACCTGAAATCCTTCATTTAGGGTAAATGGGTAAATGATTTGATTAAAGCCTACGGATAGATCTCGCCCGGCAATAGTTTTTCCTCTGACCGGATCCGGAGAAGAATCTCACGGGTTCCAGTGTGTCATTCCAGCGAGTCTTGTCAGCTAGGTTTGCCTTGCCGAGCGCAGTATCGCGACTGTGAACGCAACAATCCAGCAATAGGTGATTTTGTACTTCTGTTTGGCTGTGTGGATTGTTGTCTTCATATTTTGACACAGACGAGAAAACTGCAAGTAATTGTGTTTCTGTTTCGTAATGCTGAATTAACTTTGTGTGAAGCCTTGGATTGTTTCCCTGTTTCGTGTTTTGGATACTTAATCATATCAGTGAGAAATTCAGTGAATGAATAAACTGAACTAAAGATTAAGAAAATTGAAGAAATATTGCTACATTATACATTAATGTATTAAATTTATTCAATTAATCTCTTGAACTCAAATATCCTGATTATTACCTTAAATCATTCAATTATGTTGCATCATTTTATTCCTGTTTTTCTGTTTATCTTTAATATCTTATAATCTTTTTGGACTAGTGAGAGAGGCTGGTATTGAGTATTCCCGCCATTATGTTTATGACAGGCCGGTTTCCTTATCTGGAAACTTCCTGTCCAGATAATTTTCGTTTACTCTTACCCTTGACATCTGAAGCGTACTTAATGCTTGCTAATGGAGTTGTTATTTTTTAAAACCTTTACTCCGGCAGAGAGTGTTCGTACAACCCGCTAAAATAATTCCTATGTGCAGCTAACATGTAGAAAATAAAACAAAGGCAAATCAATAAAACAAATCTATGTATATTCTGTTAATAGTTCCTTTTACATAAAAACGTTAATCCTATTTCACTTGCATGAAACTACGTCTCATAATACGAAGTGTTCTATGTTATCCATTTATAGGCTTGTGAAACATTCTTCTTAAATGAGATAACTAAAAGTCTCTTTGTATTAACTTTATCTACACTTGTATTAATGTCTTGAATTTTTAACTTTGTAATCTTTACTGGTGTCTGTTAATCTGTTCTTCTTGAAGAAAAGTGATGATAACGGTATTCGTGTATTATGCCCCGTCCGTGTAAGGTAAATCAAAGATTACTTGGTCTGATCGTCCAACATTGAATCCTCTTCAGTGGATACTTGACGATGTCTTCGAATTCATAGACTTTCGAATCCGATTGAAGATGAGCTTTCAAACCAGATTATTCCTTTAATCCTTTCGCTTTAGTCGAGCTTCAAATCTGTTTTCCGGCACGTATCTCTTGCGTTTATGAGCAGAAACAAGAAATATTTATCTTCGATATTCCCTTGCATCTTTTAGCGAATAAGACTTCCGAATACATCCTTGTTTGTCATCGTATTCCACCATCTTTTTCGTTTTTCATTGACTAACCAACCATCAGTGACAACACAACTATATCAGCACACAAGTTCATTCACCAACAAGCGATACTCCATAGCATCATGTGTATCTCTTCTTTATTTGAACGTGATTGTTGCGTTGTTCTTTTGTTTTTTTTTCCTTCCCTCAGATTATTCACGATTATATTGACTTCCCTTGGAATTGTCTCAGGTTTGAACTACGTTAGAAAATTGTTCAGGTAAGCTTTTCTCAATTCAAACTTACAACATCTCTACTGTGTTGTTTCGGAGTTAATTGTTAGGCTTATTTCTAGCGAAAATTGTGAATTATTCTTATTTGGCATTTAATAGTTATTTAGTGAGAGACTGTGATTTGGCAGGAGAAAGTTGTTGAACAAAATTTTTATTAGAATTTAAATTTTGATACGCGATATCTTTCGCAACCTTTGCAGAACTGAAAACTTGATAGTGTACGAATTCTTGATAAAAAAGAGTGTCAAAATTACGAAAAGCAGCTCAGTGATTATTATTTGTTGTGCGTTTTTATTCCCTTGTGTATTCTAAATTATTTCACCCACGTTAAAATTTCCTTATGATAAACAAGATAAATAATGCATTTAGACAGCGTCAAAAGCAAAGCGGTCCCATGATATGCACAATTTTATATACAAAACGTGTTCAGAAGGGTCGATATTAAGGGGGGGGCGTCTATCGCCGTTTTCCTCTTTATCGGAAGGGATCACTTTTGATCCCCAACATCCATTCAGGGAGTGGTTCTAGAGGTCTGATTTTTTGAATGTGATGACCTACTTTTTGATGCTGAACACAATGGTGAAGGTTTTATTCTAATATCTCTAACCGTTTGGCCACTACAGAGTGTTTCATCCAACAAGCATAAAAGCAAGAGCGGTTCCCAATGTTTTGCAGGCAACTTGTAATCTAGGGACCGCTAAAAAGAGAATAAAAACTGACGATAGGTATTGGCGGTCACAATTTAGAAAACATGTTTCACACTGCCATCAATATTCTGTATGTCTCCCAGAAAATATCATTTAGCCTAAATACTTCAGATTAAAAACAGAACACCGCTTGTAGCATAGATGTAGCATTTCTGTTTTAAAAATATTTTTGATTGCTTAATAAGGCATCTCTAGAAAAAAATATTGTTTTGCCAAAATGTCATTTATTCTATGTAGAGGTTTTATTAAGTTTCTTCCTGACGGCATTTTTCTCAGATTCCTTTGGGTATTTGAAGGTCTTTCGGTAATACCGAAAATGTCGATGTTACTTTTGAAAATATTTTACAAATATGTTTTTTTTTATAGATAAAATAATGTTTCTATTCATAATGTTACAAGAATGACAATTGTTAATATTGTAATATATTTTCAGTTCTAGTAACACAGGTTTACAGTTAGCAGACGGTTACAGCTAGTATAATTTAAATGAATGAAGTTGATTTTTAAAGGGCTTTCAACCTGCTCTAAAGTTTGTTATACTCAATCTGAATGTGTGTGGTAACATTTTTGTTTTTGTCCGTTTTCTTGTGACTATTCTGTATTTGAAGGCTGAAAAGATCTTGAATCTTCACAACCTATTTACGATCAGAAGAGTTGTATCAAGAATATTTTTGGCATAGGACTTACATTTACATTAACGTGTAAATGTAAACAAGATATACATAAAAACGCATTAGAACAGAAACATTGGATTTCTGTCGCTGATCATAAAATTCTGCTTAATAATACTATTAACATCTGAACGAATGAAAGTAAGACGATTTATATTTGAGGAAGTATTTGGAATTTTGTGCATTTTTTTTCCAAACAATATAAAATATAAAATCTACTTACAACTTAGACTCTTTCAGCACTATTTGAGAAAAATAGTCTACATGTTAACTACTACATTTACTTTATAAGAAAGCTTTCAGTATTTTACCTTAAGTTGTACGTTTGATATGGAAATTCAGAAATTAAAATTAGGGTAATAGAAAAAAATGTTTAGAATTAGGTATATCCTCGCCTGTATATTGCATAGGGGGACTTAGGATTTACTGCTGGAACGGCAATTATGAGGACTGAGGGAAGGGGAAGACCAAATTGTTTCGTGCTAAGACTATTTTTCGACCAAAATTAAGCTCTGTAACAAATTTTATAGAAATCCAGCGGTGTTAATGAGATCCGCAAACAAACAGACAATGGACAACCAAAAGAACTAATGTTCAAGTGGAATAATCACCTAGCTTGCTCAGTCAATTATTACATTCAACCATTCAATTTCACTTATTTCTGAAAGTAGCTAAGTTTTGCAGCTACCAATTTTTTAATTTAATAAATGACTTGCCCTAAAATTCCCTGAACATTCTTTAAACTGTTCACTGCCAGTTATTTACTTTTTGAAACTTTTTACAATACATCTATTATACATTTTTAGAACTTTTGTTTGAAAAGACTACCTTGTATTTTAATTTATTGTTAATCCAGAAATCCCAAATCAGTGAAAGGCTCAGAAGATTTTCAAATCCAAGTTTTTCTTAACAATCAATAATATTGACAATTTATTTACTTAATTAATTTATACTGTAATATCAATGACCAAACTCCTTAATGAATCCCAATAAAGAATAATAATGAACTTACTGTAATTTATTTTCAGTGCTTTTATTACATTTTATGTAATATTGGTTCAACTTAATTTTTAGCGATGTCTTCAAAACTACCCGACTATATATCTCGAAGAAAAAAGTTAGAAGAAATGAAAACAATTTGATGAATTTTAATATGATTCAATTATTGAAATTCAAAAATCTCAATTTGCTACAGAGAAGTTTCAAAACTTCTCCAGAAAGTTATGGTAAGCAGAGAAACTTTATTCGAAACATGTGATTTAGATTTAGAATGATTCTTTGGAATTTGAAAAAAAGTGTCCATACGTCCGCAGGTGACATTCATTTCATAAGCACTCGCAGCACCAGAGTGAGCCTCAAATGTCCAGTAGTGGAAAGATGAGATTTAATAGAAATAATTCAGGTCGTCAGCACAAAACAAGGTTATGACCGCTGGGATGCAGCTCTAAGCAATTTACACCTTTCCGAACCCCAGTTACAGTTTCAAGCTCTAACAAATAAAGAAATAGAAAACTCCTAAAGAAAGAAAAATGAAAACAAAATAAACAAGCAAAAAAAAGTGATAAATGTAATGTGTGCACACTGTGAAATTATTGGGTTGGCCAAAGAAGTTCGTTCGGTTTTTAAGTAAAAATAAAAGAGACATTTTCATTTTCATTAATAATTTTATTGAATAACGTCTTCAACGGTTTGTTATACTACCTTCTGCCATCTTTCATGTAACTTCATGATTCCATCTTTCCAAAACCTTATATCTTTTTGAGCACAAAAATGTTCCAAATGCCTAAGTAATCTTCCAGTGAATTGAAATTTTTTCCATTAAGAGAATTCTGTAAAGATCGAAATAAATGGTAATCCGAAGGTGCAACGTCTGGTGAATACAGCGGATGAATCAGAACTTCCCAGCCAAGCTTTAAGAATTTTTGCCATGCTTATTAAAAATGCGGTCTTGTGTGCTTATCGTCTTTCAACTTCAATAATAAATTGGCGACACAAAATTCACAAATTTTGATCAGTTTTTGATTTAAAATGTACGCTGATATGACATCTGTCACAGTAGAATCTAACAAAATGGTGTCGATTCACGTTAAAGATACCTAAGTGCTACTACAGCCAACGTACGAATAAAAACTGAACGAACTTTTTGGCCAACCCAATTAAAATTAAGAACCGGACTAGTTTTGTGTTTATTAACAGATAATCCTTTTTCAAGGAGTTGAGAAGGGGTTATCTGTTACCAAACACGAAATTAATCTTTTTTTTTTAAACTTTTATTGTAATATCTTGGTGCGCATTCTTTGTTTTTATCATATTATTATTAGGTATGTTATTTTTTTAATTACAAGAAGCAAATAAGTATTTAATCAAAGCATGGATTAGAAAAGTTTTGAAGAAATAGCGAATGGTATTGATTTTGGGAAATTGAACAATAGGTTGCTAAACATAGGAAACTCCCATAGTGATTTATCACCCAGTTGCTGTTTACAGACGTAACCATAGGAACAAAGGAAAGTACATTAATTTGTTAAATTACAATAAGAGATAATGTAGAATTCTCCTGTTTCAGGTGATTTCGTACAGTATTTCGGCTCAGTAATTTAAGATTTCATCAGTCAAAATTTGAGAACGCCATTCGTAATTCTTGCCATTATTATATCCATCTCTTTGTTTTATAATATCTCGGGCAGGAAGATCACAATCAAAATATTGAAAAGAACACAATAATAACCATTTCATGTTTGAAACGTAGTTCTCATAATTCTCTTGAATAAGGTTCAATGTACTGACCCAAAATATTGAACAACATCACCTTAAGTAGAAACCTTCGCTCCTTCATAACCTTCATAAACGCTTTTGTTTTAATTTTAAATTTTAATTAAAATCGCAAAAAAAATTAACTTGGCTAAATATTACTTCACAAGTGACTTTTGTATGATTTCCAATATAAATATCTGAGTAAAATTGAATGACTCAAATCGGAGAAGAAATGATGTTTTAAAGTTATTTTTTTAATCAAATTGTCTTGCAGGAATAACTTTAAAACGTCATTTTTCTGTTAGCGAACGGTATTGATTTTGAGCCTCATATTTTCAAATCACTTTACATTGCTGCTTGTCAAGGTATATTTATATAACATGGAACAAGATTAAAAATAATGAAACATACTTATTAAATTCAGATTAGTAAATGAAATTACTTAATTCGTTTACGATAATAAATTAATAGATTTGTAGCAAAGTTAGTCTCTTTCAATCTTGTCAGGTATCGGAAGGGCTTATTGACAGTGAAATGACATTTAGTATGAGACATCTTTAGAATTGTACTTGGATATATGTTAAAGGTGTCTTCAATTTGTCTGTTAATATAATTGGAAGTTAATAGATAAAAAAAAATACAAGCAGGAAATCAGTTCCTAAATTTACTATTCATAGGGAACCAGATATTAAAGGATAGAAAAATCCCACCCAAAACACATCGTGTAAAATAAGTTGCCAAGACTCACATGCTCATAATGCTTTCACTGTTAAAAAGATATGAGATCTCATGTAGAGCCAAGCCCCTAACTCTACGAGGCCTAACTCTACAAGCCCTAACTCTAAAAACCCTATATCTTGGTCAAAAAGT